>QXEO01000905.1:1200000-1536752 GCA_007115705.1 Dactylis glomerata | reverse complement strand
CCTCCAATGATCATCAAACATGTAAAAACAGAGGAAACAACATAAGTATCATCTCTAAATGTGAAATATATCAATGAATAACAGTAAATTATGATACAAAATAGTGATGCAAAATGGACGTATCAACCCCCTCCCCCCAAGCTTAGACCTCGCTTGTCCCCAAGCGAAAACTGAACTCGATAAACATGACCACAGGTTTATGGAGTGAAGTGTCGATAATCAAAATACGGACAAGAAGCATCACATTCACCAAGGCACAAATTATAATAGACAGCAACTTTCCTTTATATGATATAGACTTACAATAAGTAAAAGGGAATCACAAATAAAGATGCACAAGGTAAATTGTAATTGGTGATGGCAAACCTTAGTTCTTGGTCAGAGAACAATGAACAAACTATACTTGCTTTTGAACGGAGCCTTTTAAAATAGAGCTAATATAGCAAAAACCATATGCTCAACAAAACAAACTCTTTGCAATCATAGAAAGCTTTCAAAGATATATTCCTTCAGATAAAAGCATTGTACTAAACAAAAGAAGTTAGTAAACATGATTGAACGGATCAACATATGGATGAGTGAAACATAACAACTCAAATGCTTGCTTGAGATAGAAAGGAATAGGTTGACTCAACATAAAGGTAAAAGACAGGCCCTTCGCAGAGGGAAGGAGGGATTAAACATGTGCTAGAGCTTTTCATTTGTAAAACAGAGGTAAAAGTTATTTTGAGAGGTGGTTGCTTTTGTCAACGACTAGCAGCGGAGTTCTTGATATCTTCCATACTAAACAAGTGAGAGCGGTTCCGAGATGTTTGATTAATTGGCACAATTGTGCTCTTTTATAGCTCGGCACTCCTCCCCACCTTTTCCTTTCTCAAACCATGGCTAACCGATTCCATCGGGTGCCCACCAACTTTCACAAACCATGGAGGAGTGCCTTTTTCTTTTCTTTCTTTTTGGGATTACAATGGTCTGACCAGCTCCCTTGCAAAATTAATGACGAGCAGATGAAGCTGCCTAGTCAAGGGGTACTTAATTTAGTATGGAAGATAACAAACCCATCCACTACGTCCTCATGAGCTAGGAATGGCACAAAATGAGAAGTATTTGAAGGTTTTGGAAAGGTAGCACATGAAAATTTACTTGGAATGGCTTGAAATACCATGCATAGGAATTTATAGTGGACTCTTTGGAAGTAACTTGGTTTTTGGGGATTGGATGCACGAGAAGTATTCCCTCTCAGTACATGTTTTTGGCTAGCAAGGCTGGGTAGCAAGCATAAGAGTTGCATGAAACAAACAAACATGCATATAATAGGAACAATCATGAAAACTTCCTTGAAAGTACAATGATTTTAACTTGAGAATACTATTGCTTATGAACCAAACATGAAGAAAAGCTGAAGTGATGTAACTACAAACACTTCTTTTTTTACTCAAACCTCAAGGTAATGTTGCTACTGACTAAGCTAAGTTTGCCAAAAACAACTAAATTTACCCATGCTCCCAAAGTGATACCAATACTAATCAACAAGACTAATCATATAAGAAATATTGCAAGCTAAAATAAAGTGTGCGGAAAGTAAACGATAAAACTTCTCATTAATATTTCATTACCGCAACTCACACCAAGGGATACATAGATAACCAACTAAGGAGGATACTTCCACATTGCAAACTATTCTATAAGATAACTTTTTTATTCATGATATGACTCTACTTGAAAAGTAAATGAGTAAAAGATAATGATGTGATACCGCAGCACTCCCCCAAGCTTGGAACAAGCCAAGGGGATGCCTATACCGATGACGAGTTACTCCTTTGGTGGTGGTGGTAAGATTATCCTTGGACCAAGGAGAAGCTCCAGCATCCTACGAAGCCTGAGATTCTCTTCTTGAAGTATCTGTATCTCCCTCTCCAGAACTCGGTATTGGGCACAAAGCTCGTCAGTGACCAGCATACCCTCTATTATTACAGGCATGAAATTTAGATCCAAGACTGGTAGTGTTGGTTGCTGTGGCGGTGTGTGATAGTGTAAATCACCGTCCAGTTGGGAACCCCAAGAGGAAGGTTTGATGAGTACAGCAGCGAGTTTTCCCTCAGTAAGAAACCAAGGTTTAATCGTATCCAGGAAAAAGCCAAACTCAAGAAGGTGATGCCCGCTAGCTTCGCGACAGCTCCGGTCAATTTATAAGGCACCTTGTCTAAGCTTTGCTTTGCGAGCGGCAATGTGGAACCTACGCACAACACAACCAAATACTTTGCTCCCAACTTACTATGAGGTTGTCAATCTCACCGGTTTGCTTGAAACAAAGGTATGAGCGCATCGAGTGGAAAGTGATAATAGTATGCGAGTACGTAAACAGTGCGAGTAAAGTAAACAGGTGATAGCAATATAAAGGTAATAGGACCGGGGTCCACAGTTCACTAGTGGTGTCTCTCCATAAGATAAAATAACACATGCTGGGTAAACAAATTACAGTTGGGCAATTGATAGAATAAAGACAACATGATATGTCGAGAGGATCACTATGAGATTTACTCTGGGCATTACAACAAGATACATAGACCATCATCCAACTGCATCTATGACTAATAATCCACTTGTGGCGAATCAATCCGAGAACTCCACAAGTATTAAGTTGCGAACAACAGATAACTGCATTAAGCAAAGTGTGTAATGTAAACAAAGCATATGCCCTTGAGCATATGAATGCCATGGTTTGTGAAAGTTGGTGGGCACCCGATGGAATCGGTTAGCCATGGTTTGAGAAAGGAAAAGGTGGGGAGGAGTGCCGAGCTATAAAAGAGCACAATTGTGCCAATTAATCAAACATCTCGGAACCGCTCTCACTTGTTTAGTATGGAAGATATCAAGAACTCCGCTGCTAGTCGTTGACAAAAGCAACCACCTCTCAAAATAACTTTTACCTCTGTTTTACAAATGAAAAGCTCTAGCACATGTTTAATCCCTCCTTCCCTCTGCGAAGGGCCTGTCTTTTACCTTTATGTTGAGTCAACCTATTCCTTTCTATCTCAAGCAAGCATTTGAGTTGTTATGTTTCACTCATCCATATGTTGATCCGTTCAATCATGTTTACTAACTTCTTTTGTTTAGTACAATGCTTTTATCTGAAGGAATATATCTTTGAAAGCTTTCTATGATTGCAAAGAGTTTGTTTTGTTGAGCATATGGTTTTTGCTATATTAGCTCTATTTTAAAAGGCTCCGTTCAAAAGCAAGTATAGTTTGTTCATTGTTCTCTGACCAAGAACTAAGGTTTGCCATCACCAATTACAATTTACCTTGTGCATCTTTATTTGTGATTCCCTTTTACTTATTGTAAGTCTATATCATATAAAGGAAAGTTGCTGTCTATTATAATTTGTGCCTTGGTGAATGTGATGCTTCTTGTCCGTATTTTGATTATCGACACTTCACTCCATAAACCTGTGGTCATGTTTATCGAGTTCAGTTTTCGCTTGGGGACAAGCGAGGTCTAAGCTTGGGGGGAGGGGGTTGATACGTCCATTTTGCATCACTATTTTGTATCATAATTTACTGTTATTCATTGATATATTTCACATTTAGAGATGATACTTATGTTGTTTCCTCTGTTTTTACATGTTTGATGATCATTGGAGGATTTGCTGACGGAGTCAGGATTCTGCTGGAAAAAGGGCCATCAAGACACCATGTTTCGGAAGATCAGGAAAATTTCAAAAAAATACTAGAAAATTATATTTCACCAGAAGACTGAAGAAGCCAGAAGGAGGAGGCGAGAGGAGCCACAGGGTGGGCTCACCCACAGGGGGCGCAGGCCCACCCCTGGCCGCGCCGGCCTATGGTGAGGCCACCCTGGCCCACTACTGCCATCGCCCCTTCGCGTATTTCATCGTCCCCGAAAACCTAAGTCAAGGGGGGGCCTCAGAGATAGACATCGCCGCCTCTGCGGGGCGGAAAACACCAGAGAGAGAAAAGCTCTCCGGCAGGCAGAAATCTGCCGGGGAAATTCCTTCATTGGGATCATCATCATCATCATCCTCACCACCAGAACCTTCATCTTCACCATCACCACGCCATCCCGCTGTAACATCTTGGGTTGAATCTTGTCAAAAATTCTTAGGGAAAACTTTCCCGGTGTTGATTACTCTTGTGGTTGATGCTATTGAGTGGAACCGTTGAATTAAGGTTTATGTTCAGATTGTTATTTACCATTATTTCACCTCTGATCATGATCCATATGATGTCTTGTGAGTAGTTCGTTTAGTTCTTGAGGACATGGGAGAAGTCAAGATGTTAGTAGTGGAATTATGCTGAGTAATATTTAATGGTTTGATATTTATTTGTTGTGGTGCTATTTCACTAGTGGTGTCATGTGAACGTCGACTACATGATACTTTACCATTTATGGGCCTAGTGAGATGCATTGTCTATTTGGCTACCAATTGTGGGGTTGCTGGAGTGACAGAAACCTAAACCTCCGTTGGGAAACCATTGCACCAGGGAGCGTAGGATCTTAGAGTTTAAGGCTGCGATTAGATTTATCTTAATTACTTTCTTGTAGTTGCGGATGCTTGCAAGGGGTATAATCACAAGTGTGTATTTATCCTAGTAAGGGTAGTGCGCTAGCACAGGCTCACCCCTATAACACTTATCAAACCAATAAAGATTATTTAGCGGCATGAAGCAAAAACACTTGACAGAAACTCCCGTGTGTCCTCGAGAACGTCTGGTTATCATAAGTTACACAACCGGCTTGTCCTTTGCTCTAGAAAGGATTGGGCCACTCGCTGCAATTGTTATTATTGTCTTTTATTTACTCGTACTTTATTTACTTGCATTATCAAATACCCCTGAAAACCCGTTTGCTAGTATTTAAAGTGAATCTTTGATCAAAACCAATTGTCAACACCTTCTGCTCCTCGTTGGGTTCGACACTCTTATTTATCGAAAGTACTACGATACAGCCCCTATACTTGTGGGTCATCAGCGGCCAGCCTAGGTGACCCCATGGGGGTAGGTGAAGTGATAAGATCTTTTTCCCATTTAAACAAAGAGATAAAGGAGTGGAGGCCAAGTTTCTCCCGGACCCACCTAGGGTGCCGGCCCTAGCTTGGGAGGGGGCAGCCCTATCCGGCCACACCTATATATAAAGAGGGGCAGGGCGCCATCCCTCCTACCCTAACCCTAGTCGCCACCCCTACTGCCTCTCTCTCTCTCTCTCTCTCTCTCTCTCTCTCTCTCTCTCTCTCTCTCTCTCTCTCTCTCTCTCTCTCTCTCCCGAACCTGCGCGTAGGCAAAATCCCATCGCGGAAACTCTCTACCATAGCACCATGCCATCATGCTGTAGATCCTATTCACCATCCACCATATCTCGCTGGACCGAGGAGGAGGAGTCATTGGTGTGCTGCACGTGTGCAACTATCGAAGGTGTTGTTCGCTGTGGTGCTTGGATCGGATCGCGGGAAGGACACGCTAGTACGACTACGAAGAAGACCGTTCCTTCCTGAATGTAACCGTTGTGCGATTTCTTCAAATGTATGAAGAAATCATCTACCCTCTTCTTGTTTCTCATCTCATAGATTAGATCTTGGATTTTTTTTTCACATCCGTAGAATTTTGATTTACTATGTTGTGAAACCCTTTAGAATCCTATAAAGCTCATAGTAGAAGCAGTGGGTGGGGCTTTGTTGTTCCTATCACCAGGGCAACGTCCGAAGAAGGAAATCAAGATCTTGTAGCGAGTCCTGCACGTGCATAAGCTGAAGGGTGTGTCCATGCTATCCATGATACAGCGAGATGGGGTATGTTTACGGGCATGTACAATGATACATAAGACATTTCTTCCTAGCCTTTCACATCATCTAGAGGAAGTAATATTTATAAGTTATACAATGAGAACTAATTATTTTTGGTAAAAAAATTAGATCGCTAAAGGTAGTTTTTTCTCATTTTTAAGGGATTATATCTTAGCTAAGAAAATACTATCTTCTCTTTTTTATTTCTCTCTCCTCCAACTAAAAAAAATCCTACTCATGGCAGCTCTAAGGAAGACTGACGTTACTCTATTGTACATGACCTAACATCATCATGGAGTCATATTCCAGTAACTTGTTCCGAGCATTCCAATCGTCGGATTTTGACCTCACACCTGAGGGTGTTATTACCATCATCTATGGTGTTTTGCCAGTAAATTTTTTGTCGATTTTATTGTTCATTATGTTTCGTCCGCATGGATGATTTTCCAAGACTCTGCCCATGTACGGGTAGCCAACGATCTGGTTGTGCCTATGATTTAATGGAATGGGGGCGTTGCATATAAAAAAAATCCATAAAGGTCCATGACCAGACATGTATTTTTTTGTACAAACAAATTCTAGAGTGAATTTCACTTTTTACCTTGTAGTTATGTATTTGTGATATTTATTACCCTATTTAGTGGGAATTTTACTGAAATATCATAATTAGTAGACTTTAAACATGGCTATATCCTAATTTCGAATTTTGCTTACTTTTGTTAGAGAGGACCAACATGTTATGTCGATGTGGCATGATAAAATATATAAAGATCGGAGCTTGCCATCAATGATCTTGTCCAAACTTTTTATATTTATTTATTCCATTTCTTGTTATTATTCTGATATTTTAGAACTCTGGTTATCATTTCATAACTTGCACAATAGACACATACAAAAAGAGGGTCCAAAGCTTCCAAATTGGGGAATCTAGATGAATTTCAAATTAACGGATAATTAATGTCACAAATGTATTTATTAGGAATTAAAAAGTGGAATTTATTCCAAATCCTAGGATCGTGGGTCCGACTTAAAATCAAGAGTCCAGATTGCTTGCTATGGAACAAAAGACTTCAACATCGATCCCAATAATACCGTTACATAGTATCTTTTGGGGTGCGCGTGGTAGTGCCCGTCCAATCTGGGTTGCCGATTTTTTAACAAACCCTTTTACTAAGATAAAGAATCCGCGTCTGAGAAATTCTATGTTTTTTACAAGTTGATCTTTTTGGCGTACTACGTACATGATATTGGTATGGTGTGGATCGAATATTTTACTCCCTCCGGCCCGAAATACTCTTCGCAGACCCATTTATTAAACCCATTTTACAAAACACCACTCCCACTTGTAAGTCTTCTCAATCCAGCTCCTCTAATTCAAAATCACGGGAGCTGCTCACTCTGTCCTCGCCCAAATCAAGCTTGAGCTCGAGCTAATCGACCTTCTCCGCTAGGCGCTGCTCCGGTTGCTTCCGCCAGGAACTCCTCCCGCACGCCAAATGCTGCTCCCTCTCGGCTGCTCCCGCCCGGCTGCTCCCGTGAGGCGCTGCTCCCATGAGGCGTTGCTGTTAGACATATTGTATTAGTCCGATTAGAACTCTGTAATAGTCCATATAGGACTCCATCTGTAATACTCTTGTAACCCTGTTTGACTATAATAAATACCAGAGAGCTAAGACCCCGAGGGTCATCGAGCCCTTGCCCTAAACACTACGTTTTACATGGTATCAGCCTAAATCAAACCGATCTCGCGATGTCTTCCGCTGCCGCGACATCCACCTCGGCGCCGCCGGTCACTAGCACCGCCGCCGACTCTTTGCCCGTGCCGGCTGTCTCCTCGTCGCCGGCGTCTCTGTCCCTGCTCCCGCCCAATCTGGCGCGGCTCCTGCACTGCTCACGGTCGCCCGTTCCATCTGATCCCTGCACTGCCGCACTGCCCACGGCCGCCGCTGCCTCAACTCCAGTTTCCGATGTGATCCCACCTCGACTCGCCGATCTCCTCCATAGTGGCACGGCTTCCCATATTGTCTCCATGCCGTTTTCTGGCCTCTCGACTCTGCACGCCGACGTCCCCTACTCGGGCCCGGCTGCCTCTGTTGACACCGTGGTACCGCCGCCTGCAACTGCTGCGCACGCGATTGCCAGTGCGTTTGCCCATCCAATTCCTGCCGGGCCTACTGTATCATCTGCAATCAGCTATGCACCAAAGCATGCATCGATGCATGTCCTTGCTCCACATGCACAAGCGCATGTTCCTGCTCATAATGCAATGACATCGGCTGCACATGCGTCAACCCCTGCTGATTACGAGTCCTCTGTTGATTTATACGCGTCGCATCCGCCCACGTACACTGCTACGGCTGCTGTGCCCGCTCCAGTAGCGCCTGCGGCTCTTCTGGCTCCGCATGGCGCCTCCCTCTACCGCGACCCGGCTGTCCTTGTCAATAGCGGCAGCGTAGGTCCGCCCTTTGTTCCGGTCTTCTTTCGGGACAATGCGGCTCAATCGTCCGCTTCATCGTCGTCACATGCGCGATCTTGCTGTCAAGCATGCGGTGCTCAACAGCCATGTCAGCTTTGTGGTCTTAATGGACATCTTGCATCACACTGTCATCTTACTGACATTGGTAATAATTACAAAGGCAGACGTCAAGTTGCCCTAGCTGCTCAGGGATATTCTCCCTCCTATCCTGTTGATGCTTCCTGGTACTTAGACACAGGGGCGACTGATCATCTCACGAATCAGGTGGACAAGCTTACTATTCGAGAACCCTACCATGGCCATGATAAGGTATACACCGCTAATGGAGCAGGTATGCACATCTCTCATATTGGTCAGGCATCTCTTCCTACTCATACCTCTAAGCAATTACACCTCACCAATGTTCTTCAAGTTCCCTCTGTCACACGTAATCTTTTATCCGTTCGTAAGCTTACCCGTGACAACAATGTCTTTGTCGAATTTCACCCCTCTGATGTTTTTGTTAAAGATCGTGAAACTACGGACATTCTTCTTAGTGGTCATAGTCACCATGGTCTATATGATGTGTCACCTGCTTACCAGGTCTTTAGTGGTGTTCGTGTTTCGTCATCTCAGTGGCACTCTCGCCTTGGTCATCCGGCGACACCCATTGTTCGCCATGTTCTCCATCGTCATGAGCTCCCTGTCCAGTCTAGTCGTCATAGTGATACAGTTTATGATGCCTGTCAACAAGGCAAGAGTCATCAGCTTCTTTTTTCTGAGTCGAGTCGTGTAGTCAAAAGTCCACTTGAGCTAGTTTTTTCGGATGTATGGGGTCATGCTCAAACATCTGTCAGTGGTCATAACTATTATGTCAGTTTCATTGATACTTACAGTCGCTTTACTTGGCTTTATCTTATCAAGCGTAAATCTGATGTGTTCAATGTTTTCTTGCAATTTCAAGCACATGTGGAGCGTCTTCTCCAAACAAAAATCATTACCGTTCAATCTGATTGGGGTGGTGAGTATCACAACCTCAATTCTTTTTTCCAGAAACTTGGGATCTCGCACCGTGTGTCTTGTCCTCATACACATCAACAAAATAGTGTTGCCGAACGTAAGCATCGTCATATTGTCGAAACTGGTCTTACTTTACTAGCTCATGCATCTGTCCCTTTTTGCTATTGGAGCGATGCTTTTACTATAGCCTGTTTTCTGATAAATCGGCTTCCTACACGTCTTCTTCATATGAAAACTCCATTAGAGCTATTGCTTCATGAAACTCCTGACTACACTTTTCTCAAAGTTTTTGGGTGTGCGTGTTGGCCACACACTCGTCCATACAACAATCATAAACTTGAATTTTGGTCTAAAAAGTGCGTATTTCTCGGATATAGTTCTCTTCATAAAGGCTACAAGTGCCTCCATGTTCCTTCAAATCGTGTTTTTATCTCTCGTGATGTTATCTTTGATGAGACTGTTTTCCCGTTTTCGGCGCTTCCGAGTTCTTCCACACCACCATCACATCACTCTTCACCTGTTATGCCTGACCATTTTGAAGATGTTGCACACTCTCCGTTGTTGTTGCCTAATCATGGTGCAGGTATTGGTCGAGGAGCACGTCTTCATCTTCAGGATATTACTGCCGCATCTTCAAATGCGCCTGTCACTGCTGGGCAATCTTCATCTGCCCCTGCTGTGGATTCCTCTGTGCCGCCCGATGTGGCCACGTTGTCCTTGCCGCCACATGCGGTCCACTCCATGCCGCCTGGTGCGGCTCTGTTGCCCCCGCCTGGTGCGGGCCCGCTGCTCTCATCGCCTAGGGCGACATCGCCGCCTACATCGCCTCTTGCGGCCCCGACGTCAACGTCACCAGGGTCATCGCCCTCCCCAGCAGGGCCGTCGCCATCACCATCGCCTGCTGGGCCTCCGCCTCATGAGGCCTCGCCCGCGCCTGTTGGGCCTCCACCTTATGCGGCCTCGCCGTCCTTGTCGCCTCGTGCACCTTCGACGCCCTCGTCGCCTACTGCGGCATCCGCATAGCCCTCACTCGCTTCGGTCGGGCCGTCGCCCGCTCATGCGACATCGTCGCCTCAGATGCCTTCTACAACTGGGCAGGCCCCGTCGCCCGCTATGACTATTTCATCTTCGGCTCCTATGCTTGATGATATAATGTCTTCCCCATCACCCGTTGCTGCTTCGCTTCGTCCTCACACATGCAGCAAAAGTGGCATTGTCCATCGTAAAGAACGTACAGATGGTACTGTTGCCTGGCTTGCTGCTTGTTTAGCTGATGCTCAGGCAGATCCTACTGCTGAACCTCGTAACTATCAGGCTGCTATGAGTATTCCTCACTGGCGTGCTGCTATGGCTGATGATTTTCAAGCCCTTCTTCGGAATAACACATGGCGTCTGGTTCCACCGTAGTCTGGGATTAATATTATTGACTCTAAGTGGGTTTTCAAAGTCAAGAAACATGCCGATGGTACTATTGAACGATACAAGGCACGCTTGGTTGCTAAAGGATTTAAACAAAGGTATGGACTTGATTATGAGGATACTTTTAGTCCAGTTGTCAAACCCACTACTGTCAGGCTTCTGCTTTAACTGGCTGTTACTCGTGGTTGGTCGCTTCGCCAGTTGGATGTTCAGAATGCTTTCCTTCATGGAGTTTTGGAGGAAGAGGTCTATATGCGTCAGCCTCCAGGTTTTGTTGATCCGTCTTGTCCCCAACATCTGTGTCTCCTTGAAAAGGCGTTATATGGGCTTAAACAAGCTCCGCGCGCCTGGCATGCTCGACTGGGATCTGTTCTCCGCACTCATGGATTTGTGCCATCTACTGCCGATACGTCTATGTTTCTATTTCAGCGCCCTCAGCTTACTATGTACCTGCTGGTGTATGTTGATGATATTATTGTTATCAGCTCGTCTGAGTCTGCGACTGCCCGCCTTGTGTCAGCGTTGGGTGCAGACTTCGCTGTGAAAGATCTTGGTAAACTCCATTACTTTCTTGGATTGGAGGTTACTCACTGTGATGCTGGGTTGACTCTCACTCAGCAGAAATATTCTATGGATTTGTTACGCCGTTCTGGTATGCTTAAGTGCAAGACGGCTACTACCCCCATGTCTGCTACTGACAGGCTTTCTGCTCTGGCTGGTGATCTTCTTTCTTCTGATGATGCTACTGAGTATCGCAGTCTTGTTGGAGGGTTACAGTATTTGACGATCACTCGCCCAGACTTGTCCTATGCAATCAATCGAGTTTGTCAGTTCCTTCATGCACCTAGAGATTCTCATATGACTGCTGTTAAGCGTATCTTACGCTATCTTCGTCATACTGCTCAGTTTGGTCTTCATTTTCGGTCAAGTCCCTCTACTGTTCTGGCCGCCTTCTCCGATGCTGACTGGGCTGGTTGTCCAGATGATCGGCGATCCACGGGGGGACATGCTATATTCTTTGGACCAAATTTGATCGCCTGGAGTGCTCGTAAACAAGCTATAGTGTCTCGTAGTAGTACTGAAGCAGAGTACAAGGCGGTTGCAAATGCTACTGCTAAAATCATATGGGTGCAGTCTTTGTTGAGAGAGTTGGGGGTCTCTCAGAATCGTCCGCCAGTCCTTTGGTGTGATAATATTGGTGCTACATATCTGTCTTCAAATCCAGTCTTCCATGCTCGCACCAAACACATTGAAGTTGACTTCCACTTTGTCAGAGAACGGGTTACATAGAAGCTGCTACAAATCAAGTTCATCTCTTCTAAAGATCAACTTGCGGACATCTTCACGAAGCCACTGCCGCTACCGACTTTTGAAGGCTGTAGGCGCAATCTTAACTTACTCTGCATTTCAGGACATAGTTAAGATTGAGGGAGGGTGTTAGACATATTGTATTAGTCCGATTAGGACTCTGTAATAGTCCATATAGGACTCCATCTGTAATACTCTTGTAATCCTGTTTGACTATAATAAATACTAGAGAGCCGAGACCCCGAGGGTCATCGAGCCCTTGCCCTAAACACTACGTTTTACAGTTGCTTCCGCCAGGAACTCCTCCCGCTAGGCGCTGCTCCCGCCAGGCACTGCTCTCGCTAGGAGCTGCTCCAGCCATGCGCTTCTCCCGCAAGAAACTGCAGCTTGCCAGACACCATAGCTCGGGGGAAGCCGTAGCTTGCCGGTGTCGCCGGACACCGCAGCACTTCGGCATCGCCGGACACCGCAGCACTTCGGCATCGCCGGACACTGCAACACACCGGCGTTGCCGGAAACGCATTGACAACACAGCTCGCCACCTCCTGATGTCGTGCTCGACATGATCCAATCGCCAGGATGGACCTCGATCTCAACTGCAGTCATCCACAAGACAAAGATGAGATGATGGGAGTACCTGAAAATATGCAAGAACAGGGTCAACAAGAACATGTGGATGATCCTGCAACATATTTTTTTTTAAAAAAAAGCTTCTATCAGTGCCCATGATCTGTGTGTGAGCTACTAGTACTCCATAATGTATAGAGAGCACCCATCACACAGGCAACATCCATAAGCATGTATCTGAATGTGTGGCTCCCATAAACAAAAACAAAAGAAGCTATGCTGGCCACCCAATAACAACAAAACTGCACACAAATTGGGAAAATGAGCACTGGTAAAATTAAACATGTCCTTTACTTGCTCAATAGTGATTCTAGATTCCGCCGCCGCATCCTCTGTCAAAGAATCTGCATCTTGAGCTAATGTTGCTGCATCTTCTCTCAATGCATCCAACCATTGCAGTATGTACACCACCTGTTAATAACAAATAAGGCTCATGAAAAAAAGGGCAAAAAATTTCGATCTTGACCATCTGTGCAATCTAGCGTAGAGCAGAACAAGGATGGAGACGAGGCAGCGGCAGATCACCATGGGAGAAGCAACGCGCGGCGGCATGGGTGGAGCGAGGCGGCGGCGGAGCGAGGCTCGGGCAGATCGAGCGACACAAAGAGTGGGGGATTGAGGAAGAATGGGGAGAGAGGTTTGGTCGGGAAGGGGAGCGGATGTTGGGGCTTGTTGGTAATTTGTGTGGGGGGTTTCTGTTAAACATGCACCGCGAAGGGTATTCTGGGCCGGAGGGAGTATCATTAAAGGACACTAGTAGACACCCCGCGCGTTGCTGCGGCAACGATAGATGATTTTCAGTTATGGAAAAACATAGCATGAACGATATATGTTCAGTTTGCTATTACTATGGATTTCTCACTTTAGGAAACAGTGAAATGTATGCAAAATTGATATTAAAAATATGAAATGCCAAAGAGATGAGTTGATATCTCATAACAATTGCATGGCAGGAGTTAACCAAGTACATATAAGTAATAGAGAAAGATGGTATTGTACCAAATGTATTTCCAAGTCTCATCACTAAATGATTATTATGGATGCCACACATCATGAAGAGGACGTAATTGTTTGATAACAAAGACATGATATTTAGAAAATCCTATAGAAACGACTATAATTGTCACATGTCAATATGTTATCATGGTGAGGTTTATTCATTAGAACATGCCAAGGAATCTGCAACATTTTTTTAAAGAGAAGGCTCGCAAGAGCCCAGCTTTGAATTAACAAAGCCATCAACCGGCCAGGATTACAACGGTAATACAAACGAGCTTACAACCAGCTTTTAAGAACAAGCAACTACAAGCAAACTAAGGATACACAACAAACACAGCTTGAGCCGCCTCCACCACAGTGCGTCGTCGAGAGAGACCCCAATCCGGCAGCGAGGTTTTGGAAGAAGCAGCCGGGCACGCTGCATCAACTACTCCGGTCGGACAGCAAGGCCCAGAACTCCACCATCTTCGCCTTCAGCGCCCTGGATCGAAGGGCGCCGTACCGTCGAAAGGCAAAGAGGTTCCCCTAGGAACCCGATGGAACAACGAGAACTAGGCTGTCGAGGGAGAAGCATCCAGCAACGACCTGGGAGCTACGCCGAGAGCACCACCGCCA
The DNA here is from genome assembly GCA_007115705.1 of Dactylis glomerata. Taxonomy (NCBI): domain Eukaryota; kingdom Viridiplantae; phylum Streptophyta; class Magnoliopsida; order Poales; family Poaceae; genus Dactylis; species Dactylis glomerata. The sequence goes on along the minus strand of QXEO01000905.1, from coordinate 1,522,509 downwards.
CAAGGTCAACTGCAACACCGCACCAAAGCTGCCGGACGGAGATGCACTGAAGGAGAAACGACGAAGTCGTCACGGCCACCTCAAGAGATCAAAGATCGACCACCACCAATGCAGTTCCCAAGACGGCGCCTTCAAGAAGGGGAGCGACGCCGCAGCGCCGCCGCCGTCCGCAAGAAGAACCAGGGATTTCTCCCAAGCATAGGAGTAGTGGTGCCGAGTGGTACCTCAACGAGGCCTTCAAGAAGGTGCGCGGCGCCAGTGGCGTCGCCCTCGTCGTGGCCAAACGCGCTGACCATAGGTTTCCCCGGGACCAAGCTCCAGCACCACTCCCCTGCCAACGAGATCCGGCGGAGAGACCCCCAAAAATCTGATTTTGACAGGGGGGCGTACAGATCAAGAGAGAGGGGCTTCACCTTCACCTACACCTCCGGCCGCCGCACCCATGCCGCCCACGCGGCCGAGAGAAGCGGAGAGCACGCACCACGGCTGCCGCCCACCGCGAAGACGATGTCGTCCACACCGACCGGGGCCGCCGCCCCGGCATACCAGGTCCCAGCCAGAGTGCCGGGCCACAGCACCACCACCCACCGCCACGAGCACCAGCGAGGCCGGGCCAGAGGAGGACGGGCGAGCAGAGCCGCCGCGCAGCCGCCAGCGAAGACCAGCCCCCGCTTGGCCGCCTGCCTCCATGCCGCCGCGCGAGGGGCTCCGCGCTCAGATCCCCGCCGCCCCCATCACCGGCGCTGCCGGGCTTCGCCGGCCGCGGCCTCAGGGGACGGCGAGGGGAGGGGGGACTGGGGGGAAGGTGGCGGCGGCTGAGGCTAGGGTTCGCCCCCTCGGTCGCCTTAGAGGAGACGACGCGAGGGGGTCTTCCTAGTTCATTGGTGGTTTCGGAATCTGCAACATCGACAGCCAGTAACTTTTCATCATGGTGACATATTTCATTAGCACGTGCCTCAATTCAGAAACATCACCATGCATATTAGCATTTAAGATTGAAAACTACTTTAATAGTTAGAAATATAGAGTTCGTTTGGAACTTTGCAAGCAGATATACAATCTGCACAAAGTTAATTTTGTTTTTTAGTAGTGTTTCATAGAGTCGCAGTGGCAAGAAATAGATAAATTTGTAGATAGGTTTTCATCTGAAGATTTACCTCTATTTGTTTTGCTGCTGGACAGAACTAAATGAACTGATATAAGACTTCTCCTTCTTTGACAGAATGTCTGCAAGGGAAAGGCAGAATTGTCCATATGAAATGAACTCATCATTACCTCAAAAATTTCCTTAAAAAACCATCATTTATAAGAAATAATTACCACAAAAAATGCTTCCATCAGGAACCTACAGACTAAATCTCTCACACTACTTTTTCTTGACAAGAGCTGCCAATTACACTATGTATACATGTCAGTCGTTAGATAATCCAAATTCTGAAGCGTCTCATAGGAGAAGAGGGTGTTGAACACATACCGTTAGGAACAGGTACAATGGACCGAAAAAAATAACTGATGTAGAAACCTCAATCTTCCATGTAATGGCTGCAAGGAACAAAGACATACTCGGAGAACACTATAAATAGAGCTGCAGAATATGTATAGAATAACCCCAAGCCTGTGCACTTCAATCAATATGGGTCTAATATCCCTAGGGAAAGAGCGTTTGATGATTCCCCTGGCCCCAAAGCTGCTGCTGCTCCAGCCAAGGTCTCCTCTCCGATTCTGCTCTCGGAAGATGATTCCCCTCCCAGGTCTCCGAATGTGTTCAAGATCAACAAGCTCAACCCTGCTGACCGTGCTGACATTGGTTGGGAAAGCCCTCCGGGTTGGGAGTTCAGCAATGAGACTCTGGCTGTCCACCTGGCGAAGCTAAAGAAGAAGCGTGATGGTGAAGTGGACAACCCTTCGGCCTCGCCTGTCCAAGCTTCCACTGCCATCCCGCAAGGCGTGGCGCCCTCGCCGCCATCTGGGTCTCGCAGGAGTGCTCGCGGACGTGGAGATGATGCTGAACCTGCCTTGCAGAGGGCCATGCGGGCGGTCGCAGCCAAGAACAACCCAGGTATGTCTCCTTGCAAAGCCTTTGTTGCTTTCCCGGAGTTTGATGATGCACATTTTTTGGGTGTGGCTGCCGATAGTGTTGTAGTCTTTGATTCTTCCTTTGGTTCTCCAAGATAGATTCTCTCCTTGATCCGTGCAAAAGAAATTGCCCAAGCCTGCCTTGCAGAAGCCATTGCGAAAGCTAAAGAGGAACAAGCGAGGGTCGCTGTGCAGCACGACCTGGCCAGTGTGGCTGGGCCGTCGGCCTCGTTGCAGGATTCTCTGGCTGAGACTGTGGTGCAGGATGCACACATCTCTGGGACTGTAGCAGGTGATTCCAAGAAAGATGAAAAGAAAAAGAGAAAGGCAGCTGCCCAAGTGTTGGGCCCCCGTACGAACCTGCGTATGACTCTAGCCCGCCAAGCACGGATGAACATCTCGCTAGCCAAATGAGGATCATGAATTCGAACTTCAGGGGTTTTGGCCGGTGTGGCCGGAGAACCCAACTAAAAGACTATTTGCGCAAGGAAAAAATAGATATCATCTGCCTCCAAGAAACTATCAAATCCGAGTTCACTGACCAGGAGCTTCGAAGCCTCGAGCCTGGTGAGACGTTCCACTGGAATTGGGTCCCAGCAGTGGGACACTCTGGGGGGTTGTTGTTAGGGGTGAAGGACAGCATCTTTGAGGTGGGCTCAATTGACAGTGGTCAATTTTTCATTAGTGCCTTGGTCTATCACCGTGAAGCCAAGTTCAAGTTTGAGATTATTGGGGTGTATGGCCCTGCTGATCATGCTAGATCAGAGTTATTTCTGCAGGAGCTGGAAGCTAAGGTGAATTCCTGTCAACACCCAGTGGTGGTGGGTGGGGATTTTAACCTCATTAGGGGCCCGGAGGATAAGAGTAATGACAATATCAATTGGCCTAGGGTGCACCTCTTTAATGACTGTATTGCAAATCTCGCTTTGAGAGAAATCAGAAGAATTGGTGCTAGGTTTACCTGGTCTAATAAACAACTTAACCCCATCAGGAGTGTCCTGGATAGGGTTCTTGTCTCTCCAGAATGGGAAGCCAGATTCCCTTTGGTTACTTTAACGGCTGAAACTTGCATTGGGTCTGACCATGCCCCTCTTATTCTTGATTCTGGAGAAGGCTCCCTGTGTAGATCAAGTAGGTTCTTCTTTGAGACTAGCTGGCTTTCTTTGCCAGGTTTTGTGGAGATGTTTAACAACCTGTGGGTCAAGCTGCTGGCCTCCCCAGGTAGAAGAAGAGATGTTATTGACTGCTGGAAAATTCAGTCTGGTGGGCTGCGGCAGTACCTGAAGGGTTGGGGAGCTAACAGAGGCAAAGAAGCTAGAGAGGCCAAAGCCAGGATCCTTGCTCAGATTGTGGAGCTGGATTCCCAAGCTGATCTGGTTGGCCTGGATGAGGATGATTGGGCCTACCGCTACTACTTGGAGGAGGAGCTGATGTCTATTCTCAGTTGCGAGGAGGAGTACTGGAGACAGCGGGGGAGACAGAACTGGTTGCTCCAAGGTGATGCTAACACTGCATATTTTCATGCCATTGCTAATGGTAGGAGAAGGAAGTGCTCCATTGTGTCTCTGCAATCAGAGGAGGGAGAAGTGTCTGGTCAGCTTGCCATTCAAGAACACATTTACAAGTTCTACATGGATTTAATGGGCTCAGAGGAACCAAAGTTTCTTAACTTAGCTGGTAACTACTGGAATGAAGACTGCTCTGTCTCTCAAGCAGAAAACGAAGCGCTGTCTCTCACTTTCACCATGGAGGAACTAGAGGAGGTCCTCCAAGGGACCAAAACTGCAACTGCTCCAGGGCCAGATGGGCTGCCAGTGGCCTTCTTCAAGAAGTTCTGGCATGTTCTCAAGCAGTGGGTGCTGCAGATTCTGAACGATTTCATGCTGGGAAGAATTGACATCTCTAGATTGAATTTTGGGATCCTGTCTCTTATCCCCAAGGTGCAAGGTGCAGATTCCATCAAACAATATAGGCCTATTGCGTTGATCAATGTGCTGTTCAAATTTGTGTCTAAGGCAGTGGCCAACAGACTAGCCCCTATTGCTCACAGGATCATTGCTCCAACGCAAACTGCCTTTATTAAAGGAAGATTGCTCCTGGATGGGGCTCTCTCTTTACAGGAGATCATTCATGAGCTCAAGGTTAGGAAATCAAAGGCTATTTTGCTTAAGTTGGACTTTGAGAAAGCTTATGATAGAGTTAGCTGGTTGTTCCTAAAAGAGGTGCTGCAGAAGAAAGGTTTCGATAGTGGTATAATACACCGTTTAACTCAGCTGGTCTCCAGTGGCCAGACTGCAATCTCCATTAATGGGACAGTGGGTCCATACTTTCGTAATAAGAGGGGAGTCCGTCAGGGTGACCCCATTTCTCCTCTGCTCTTTGATTTCATCGTGGATGCGCTGGCCATGATGTTGTCTAAAGCTAGTGAAGCTGGTCACATTCAAGGGGTAATTCCTCATCTTATTCCAGGTGGAGTTACTCACCTTCAGTATGCCGATGATACCATGATTCTTCTGGAAAGCACAGACCAAGGTTTGGTAAATCTCAAATTCCTGCTGATCTGTTTTGAGCTCTTGTCTGGGTTGAAGATTAACTATCACAAGAGTGAGGTCATTGTGTTAGGAGTTGATCAACAGGAACAAGCCAGAGTGGCTAACCTTCTGAATTGCCAACAAGGCTGTTTCCCTTTCAGATACTTGGGTTTTCCCATTAGTGACAAGAAGCTTACCATTGATGACCTGGAGCCAGTGGTTGCTACGGTTGGCAAGAGAGTGGAGCCTTGGCAGGGCAGATTTCTGTCCTCTGCAGCTAGGCTAACTTTGACTGATGCGTGCCTCTCCAGCCTCCCTTTGCATTCGATGAGTCTGTTTATGCTGGCTGATGGCACTCATGCTGGATTTGACAAACACAGAGCAAGGTTCTTCTGGGAAGGTGTGGGCGACAAGAGGAAATATCACTGGGTCAACTGGGCTGAAGTGTGCAAGCCCAAGGACCAAGGGGGGCTGGGGGTGATGAATACCAAACTCATGAACATTTCACTCATGGTGAAATGGATCTGGAGACTGTTCGCTGAACAGCCTGAATCTTCGCTGTGGCATCGAATAATTTCTGCAAAATACCCAGGTGCGGGTAATATCTTTACAGCTTCAGCTAGGCACGGTTCCCCCTTCCGGCGAAGTCTTCACAAAATAAAAGATTTCTTCAAACTGGGGGCCCGATATTCTCTGGGCAATGGGGAGAAGATTCAATTTTGGACGGACTGGTGGGTAGGAGATGGTCCTCTGGCTCAATGCTTTACTAGGTTGTTTCAGATCTCTGCTGAGCCAAATGCTTCTGTAAGTCAGCTTTGGAGGAATGGCTCTTGGAATATCCATTTTCGTAGATCTTTTGGTCCAAGTGAAAGGGAGAACTGGGTGACGTTGCTGGGTGAACTCACTGCTTTTCTTCCCTCTGAAGGGCGGGATAGTGTGTCCTGGGCCCTTGAGCCTTCGGGGCGTTTTTCTACCAAGTCCCTTTACCAGAAATTAGTTCAAGGTGCAGCCGTTGCCCACGCTAAGGATGTCTGGAAAATTGCTTGCCCCCTCAAAGTGAGAATCTTCATCTGGCAGCTGGCCAGAGGGCGCTTGCCTGCCAATGACCAGATTCGTCATCGTCACGGGCCTTCGGATGGCCTGTGCAAGTTGTGCCATTCCTCTGAAGATGTCCAGCACATCTTTTTTAACTGTCCGCTGGCTAGATTTGCCTGGAGTGCTCTGAGGGATGTGTTTGAGGTGGACTGGGACCCATCTTCCTTTGCTGATCTGTTTGCGATCTTTCAACGTTTTTCTGGACAATTTCGACGCATCCTGTGGCTTACTTTTGCTGCTCAAAGCTGGGCGCTTTGGCTTTTGCGAAATAAGTTTACCATTGAGGGCAAATTTCCAGGCCGACCCACTAACTGTGTCTTCAAAACAATTTTGTTCCTGCAGCTATGGCGACCTCTTTAAAAGTCTAAAGTGCTTCCCCAGCTGGATGGTGTGATCGCCAAGTTCAAGGAGACGCTTGCCAGATCGAATGCTTAGCCGTCATCGCCCTCCTTACTTTTGTCTAGTCTTTGAACTTTGGTTAGTGCAGTGTGCACTGCCATTCTATTTGGGCTGTAATCTCTAAAACTCTGGTGCGCCAGTTCTGTGTTATGTCTCATGTACGCTTGAGCCTTGGGCTTTATTAATTTAAAGCAGGGCATGCGATGGCTACGTTCTAAAAAAAATAACCCCAAATAGAGGAGGCCGGGAAAGATGAGATACAGACTACTTCCATGACAAGTATATGATCTTTAAATTTCAGAGTGCATAGATCCAATTTAGACCCGTATGAAGACCTGCGGGAAGCTGGGACCGATGTGGCGATCAAGAGTCGTCACATCCGGAAACATGCGGATGACGCGATGAGCAGGTAGAGGCCACATAGTGACATAGAGCTTGTATTCGATTAGAGGATAATGAGGAGCTTGAAGCCTTGAAGAAGAGGCAACCGAAGGGCTCAAGTATAGGATCCACCCACAGCAGGGAGCCAACGAAAGCCATTAAATCGTAGGAATGGCCGTTCATCTTGCCGCATGGGGGACGTGAAGCCTGCGAGCTGCTAGAGGAGTAAAGGCGGCGGCAATGGGAGATCAAAGGGCCTGGCAGTTTCCGGTGGTGGCAAAGAACGCATCTAGTGACGCCACATGCAAATTGATGCGGCGCCGGCGTATCTCTCTTGCCGACTTAACGATAGGATTTTTTTCCTCGATTGCAGCTTGAGAAGAAGAAGAATAAAGGCAGTGGTGGGCTGGCCTAGAGCGGAAAGCATTGGACTGTTGGGCTGGTCCGGTCAAATTTGACGAATGATTCGCTTAAAAGAAAAAAAATGGACGGAGGACATCTAGTCTGGCAGAACGCATTAGTGAGGGGATTATGGAGATAACAGATAGGATTAGATGACGTGGATGCTTTGCATGTGCAGCTTGCAAACATTAAATGAAGATAGTGGGTATCAACTTTATAGATATTATAGATTACACAAATCTTTTTGCATACCTATATGGAATAGAGGTAATAGCATATTTAGTCCCACATCTTGCACACCCGGGACATTTTAGTCCCACATCTTGCAAATGGAACAAATTCGTCCCACAACTTGCAATGCGGATTCAAATTTGGTCCAAATTCGTTCTGGAGCCGCCACGTGTCCGCCAGGAGGGAGAGATGAATATGCGAATAAGTCCTCGGAGTTGCCCTATTCGCAGAAAAGCCCCCGCCTGGCACACGCCTCTAACCCGCCACGCGCCACACCCAGACTCCACCGCACCTACTCTCTCCCCCGCACCTACTCTCTCCCCCACATCGCCGCCGGCGGAATTGACACTGGCGAGCTTGACGACGGCGGATGGAGGAAGGGGAAGGTTTGTTGGACAGCACGGCCAGATCCCCTGCACCTCGTCGTCGAGGGGCGCGGCTGCGGGGCGGCAGGACATCCCCTGCATCTTGGCGCGGAGGAGATGTAGCGCCAGCATCGCCGGCACGGGCGGCGACCTCGCCTGCAGCTGCTCGTCCACGGCCCAGCTTGGAGGAACACATGCAAGCAAAGCTGTACGACAAGTTCCTGCTATTCTACTACCAGCTCGGGTCCCTGGAGGTCCAAGAGGCCATGGCAGAGCCAATTGGATGGAGGCCGGAGCCCGACCCCAATTTGAGCCTGGAGGAGCAAGTAAGGTTGATGGAGGAGCAATTGCGAGCCAAGTTCCCACCGTCTGCACCGCCGGCGCCATGAATCAAAGCTCTGGTCAGTTCAGGGATGAGAAGATCTGGGAGGAAGGGGATGGATGGGCAAAGCTGACTGGAGAAGTTTACTGGAATGACAAGGCGACAGCGAGGTCGAAGGCAAGCATGAGATACTCCACTGGTCCACAGGTTATTCTTCTGCACATGCATTTTGTTTAGTTAACTGATGAAATGTGACATGTTCTGTTACCTGAATATTTGGTGTTCATCATCGAAGGCAAATGATAATGCGGCTAGGAAGATGGATGCTGCTGATGATGACAATGTGATGCTGTTGAGGAAGCTGGATGCAATGGAGGCAGAATTAAAGAAGTTGAAGCAAGAACAGAAGAAGCTTGTGAAGATGATGAGATGCAGAGATAAGAAGGACATGATTGCAGTAGTTGTGTTACTTGTCATGGTTGCAATGCTTCCTGTGTTCTTTAGTTTGAAGTAGTTAAGCATTGTGGTATCCATGTTTGTCCATGTATGTGTTTTATCATATGCTACCTTTGTACTGAATTAAGAACATGTATGTGTTTTGTCATGCATGGCTTTGCTCTAAATAATCATGTTCAGCAATGCTACCTTTGTACTGAATTAAGAACATGTATGTGTTTTGTCATGCATGGCTTTGCTCTAAATAATCATGTTCAACAAGCAGTAACAACACAGCAAGAAAGTCTTTAATTGAAAATTTAATTTAACAAGAACTTGTGAAAGAACAAAATTCAACATGGCCAAGTACTTAGGAAATTCCATTACAACTTGCTGCACTAAAACCATGGCTGGTCATCATTAGGTGGTGCATTTTGGCTCACTGGAACTTCTTCTATGCTAGGATCATGAACTTGTTCATTCAGATCAGGGATTGCACTTCCTTCTGTTCTTCTCTTTTTCCCTCTAGTGCTTGTAGTGCCTCTACCTGTAGGGTTAGCTTGTTGAGGTATCTTTTTCCCTCTAGTGCTTGTAGTGCCTCTACCTCTCCCTCTTAGTTTCCCTCTAGTGCTTGCAGTTGTTAGCCTGTTTCTTGCAGCAGGGATACTATCTCTTGCAGCCTGAACAAAGGCATTCTCTGGAAGTGGTCCTAGAAACCTCTCCATGGGCACTTGCTCTCTCTCCTGACAAAACAATGTACAACATAGGAATATCAGCACTCAACTTATTATGAATTTCATAATTAAAAGTCTAGGCAGTATCATACCTCAACTTGCATTCTGAATATCATGTTGTCTTGTTGTTGTGTTGGATCTAACAGTGGGCTTGTTGTTTGCTGAATAACATGCTACATTGACAACACATAATTTGTTAGTTGCAACAAGAGATAATAAAAATTGTGAATTCAGCATATTGTGGTTAAATTAACCTCCAAAATAGATGGTATGTCCACATCTTCATCATCAAGGACAATGTTATTCCTTCTCTGCTCTGCTAGGGTTTCAAGGTATTTTTTGTGACCTTTCTTATTGTGGTTTGCTTTCCCACATTCAGAGCAATGCATTGTTACTCCTGCCTTTGTAAATACTTTAACTCCTTTCTTCATCTTCTCCTCAGGTGCCTTCCTCCCGTTCTTCTTGGGTCTTCCCATGACTTTTGTGAACAGAGGTGGATGAATGGTAGGTCCATTCATTTTTTCCCAAAATGCTCTTCCTCTTAGTGGTGTTAAGTTGAATGCATAGGCTCTGTTGAAAGCATCAATTGTGTAGCAACTATGTACAAGGTTCTCAGGATTTATGTTGTCTTTCCTGCAGCAAGCAATAACATGATGACAAGGGATCCCGGTCAACTGCCACCTCTTGCAGTCACAAGTCCTTGCTTGGATATCAACAGTGTAGTCCTTTTCAAACTCATGGCTGCTCACAGAATAAAGGCAATTAGTTGCTGGTGTCACTGAGCACTCATTACTCCATTCTAGGTATTTATCCATCTTCTTAATCTTAGGACAAATTCTTCCTGTCCACTTCTCAGCCTCTCTTTGTTTGGTATATATCCTTTGAAGAATCTTGTAGAAAATTGTTTCTAGCATAGATAAGAAGGGCATTTCCCTGGCTTCTAGGATATAACTGTTGAAAACCTCTGAGTGATTGTTCAATAGCATATCACACTTAGGGAAGTCACTGAAAAAGGCTTTTATCCATGTACTTGGTACTAGTTCTTCAATCCAGCAATAAGCAGATGCACTGTCAGCTTTTAGTTTGTTCATGCTTCTCTCCCACTTAGGGATACTTGTAGACCTTGCTATGGCCCACACATCATTCTTCAAATTCTCTCCTCTGTTTCTTGCCCTTTGGAAATTCTGTAGCAAGTGTCTTACACAAAATCTGTGTTCTGCATGTGTAAAAATCTTTTGCACAGCATTTATGAGACCTTTCTGCCTATCACTCATAATAGTCCAAGGTGAAGTGTTGGTAATGTTCAAATCATCCTTTAAAGTGGTTAGAAACCACTCCCATGCACTTGTACATTCAACCTCTGCCAGACCAAAAGCTATAGGAAAAATACAGTCATTTGGGTCTATACCCACTGCTGTGAGGAGAACACCTTTGTATTTTGTTTTGATGTGACATCCATCAAGACATATGAAAGGCCTGCAACCTGCTAGAAAACCCCTCTTGCATGCATCATAACTCCAGTAGACTGTGGCCAAATGTTGCTTGTGTTCTTCAGTGTTAGGATCATTCACTGAATTTGCTGTCAGTAGAAAGGTAGAGCCAGGGTTACTCCTTCTCAGTTCTTGCCCATAGTCTAGCAAATGGTTGAACTGTTCAGCCTCATCACCATGAATTTGATCAAGAGCTGCTCTCCTTGCTCTTATTAGCTTCCACCTGGGAGGGCACATCTTAAATTCTCTGACTACCTTTGCAGCAAAGCTTTGTAAACCTAGTTTTTGGTTATCTCTGAATTCATGCATGAACTTGTCTGTTAATACTTTGGTTGTAATTGCTTTCACAGGCCAGCTTCCCTCACAGGTGTGATTGCCTTCATATTCAGTAACAATGAAGCCACCTGTCCTTCTAGAATCTGCAGAAGCTTTCAGATACCAAGGGCAACCAGGTGAGCAATGAGCATGCAGCCTCCTTTTGTCATTCTTTGTTTTCTTCAGTAACTTCCTATGTCTGATGCCATAAGTTGTCATAGCTTTTCTCAACTCTTCTACACCACTGAATTTCAAGCCTAGTCTGAAAATGGGATTGTCCATGTCAACTTCAGGATTGAAAGGCTTGATCATCTTCTTCAACAACTCAGGATCTCCTTGTACAACACTCAGGTCAGTATCATCAAGAGCTTCCTCATCTTCTTGTTCCTGGCATATGTCCTTTTCATTGTTATCATTCACAGACTTGTCGATGTTATCTGCAAAAAGATCATCATCACCAGACTCGGCATTGAAATCTGAATCCACAAAATCACTATCTAAATTGCTATCACTGTCATTTGCTTGCATGCTATCAATATCTTCAATGACAGCAGATGATGATGTACAAGGTTCAGCATCTGGAGGTGGAGGGATGCTTTGCTCCTGGCTTGGAGGTGGTGGAGGCATGTTTTCATCTACATTGGTAACCAAATTCCTCACAACAACTTCTGGTCTATGAGTTAACATAAAGTTAGTGTGATCAATGTACAAGTCCAGTGTCTTCTCATTCCTAGATGCAATGATCATTTTCCTGACATTTGCTTGATTTTCAATCATCACAAGTCCATACCTTAACTCCTTTCTAGGCAAACACCAGTAGACTTGAAGCTTACCATCTCTCTCACAACCTAATGTTGTAATGATCTCATTTAAAGATGCAATTGACCAAGTGTGAGCACTGCAGTTATCAAAATGATCAACACTGAACAAGTTATAGGTAAGATCCCCTCTATATCCAAAGAAATACCCACTGTGCATGACTTGTACTGTGAACAAATCAGTTTGCAGTCCAGGAATGAGAACTGGAAAGAAAAAGACTTAATCAATGCATGCACAAGCTAACAATGTACAAAATTCAGTTCACTGTCTACCTACATTCAGTTAACTGTCCCTCTGAAATTCAGTTAACAGGTTTCCAAATAAAATCTTGATTCAGTGATTCAGTATATGAACTAACAATCAACAATGCATCAGTTATAAATCATGTACTACAAATGATTCAAAATTGCATAACTTGATCAAAATTGAAACTTTTTTGCAGATCATGCCCAAGCTGTTCATACTGAACAGTGCAACGAAGGCAAACTAGCAGAAATCTACTTCCAGGTTGATGATTCTACCTATCTGCGCAAGGTAAACCCTACAATACCATGCATCACTGATCGGCGCACCGTTTCCTTGCAATTTCAGCAACTAACTACCAGTAAATCGCCGCCGATCATGCGCTCACCGAGCTCTGCACCGCAGGAACAAGATAGAGAAGAAGAACAGCTACTGCAATCGAGGAGTACAGCGTACCATACGGCGGCGGATCTTCATCAAACTCGCGGGGACGCATGGCCGGCGGTGAATCTGACGAAGATGTCGCGGAAACTTCTCCGCCGCCGTCGCCCCGCGCCAGGGGCTCCGCCGTCGTCGCCGAAATTGGCTCCGTTTGTTCTTCTCGAAAAGGTAAGGAGGAGAAACACCTAATATTACTGTCCCGCGAGGTTGTTTCTGTAAAATTATCCCTCTCCCGCGCAACCAGGGACCTGTGTTTGATTTCTGTTTTTCATAGGGCTCAACACTTTAGCCTACGTAGCTCTAATTCGGACTCGGTGGACTAAACAGTTCCGGGTGAGCAAGTTGTGGTACTTGTTTGTTTCATTTGCAAGATGTGGGACTAATTTGTTCCGGTGGTGCAAGATGTGGGACGAAAAGTGCTATTACCTCTATGGAATATGTGGACAAATATTGCCACAATCTCCTTTCATGGTAAGTAGCGATTAAGGAGGTGTTTTTAGGAGTAGCAATAAAGTAGTTATGGGGAAGGTTTTAAATATACGATAAATATGGAATGTTTAATAATTAGAGAAAATGGCTAAATTTAGAATATTTAATTAGTCAAATAAAGTCCGATTAAGTGAAACGGTAAATTTAGCTTATTCTGAGGAACGTTTTGATGGAGTGCTAATTGGACAAAATAAATGCTGAAATCAATATTTCGATTGCTTATGGTTTGGGTGACCAGCCTATATATACGTGGGAAGGGCTTCCGACTTCATGCAGCGTCCTAAACCTCGTAGTCACATATATCGACCGATCCAAAAACTTTGTAAGGATCGAAATTGCCATGCAGCATCTTCTCCCCGTCCTCCTCCTTGTTGCTTGCATCCTACATGCCGCCCCCGCCGTGACAACCAACGCGACCGTAGATGCCATGGCCGCAACAGCGTACGACATCCTAGCGCAAAACAATTTGCCACGGGGCCTCCTCCCTCTGGGTGTGAAGTCGTACGTGCTCCACCAGGGTGCTATAGAGGTGACCCTCCCGGGCTTGTGCGACTTCAACGTCACGTTGGCCGGCGAACAATACATGATCCGGTACGACAGCACCGTCGGCGGGGTGATCCGTCCCGGATCGCTGACCCAAGTGTACGGCGCGAGGATACAACTAGCGTTTGATTTCCCTGCATTCGATCAGGTTGATCGCGTTGGTGACCAGATCTGGATCCATGGGGTTTTTTTTAAAAACCGCGATAACCCCCAAGGGGGCTCGAATTTCCATTTAAGAAAACGGAAACCAGAGCTACACAGGTTCAGAACCAAAAGAAAAAGAGTCTTAGACAAAGTCTAGCTCAGGAAAGAAAAACGCCGCCTAATGCTAGCGTGACTAAGGAGGGACTTAGAAGTTTTTAACGCGACGACAATGCAGCAGGTAATTACAACCAAAAGCCAAAACAAGCTTCACTCAGATTTCCAAAGTCCCCAGCAAATCGGACGATCACTGAGAGGTAGCGCCAGCACCCCCAGCAGCGTCATGATCATCGCCTGACGCATCAGCACCTGGATTCTGAATCGCCCCACCGTCTTCAATTCTCAGAATGCCACTCCTTCTCCCAGGAGTTTGAGTCGCACGAGCCACATTAGCCAGATTCTCCGCCCCTTGCCTGATAATCTCCTGATCTGCAGCAGAGTTTAGTCCTGCCCAGTAATTCATAAAGACAGTAGAGTAAAAGATTAGTTCAGTGGGAGAATGAATTAATTTCCCCTCAAAGCAAGCTTTATTTCGAAGTTTCCAAATAGCCCAGCAAATAGACGCAACTCCAAGGATTTGAACGTTTCTGCTGGCAGGAAAGTTTCTAGGAAACCACCAAAAAAATTGGGAAAAATTCCCAGGTCTGTCGTTGGCACCGATGGCCTTGGCAACACAACTCCAAACGTATTTGGCAGCAGGACACAGGAAAAAGAGGTGTAAGATTGTCTCCCTTTGACTACAGAATTGACAGAAAGGATTGCCAGTCCACCCTCTCTCTGACATAGTATCTTTGGTGGCAATGGCATTATGCCAGATCAACCACAGCCAGACCTTAATCTTCAAGGGAATTTTTGCTTTCCACAGGTGCTTGAAAGACCTATCAATACCAGTATTGGATAGATCCTTATAGACCGATTTGACAGTAAACTGTTTATTCTTTGTCCAATCCCAGACAGGACAGTCATTGCCCTGAGTTAGGGTAATTCTATGCATTTTTTATCTCATTTCACCATCTTGAATCAGCAGCTCAGCTGAGAGCCACCTTCTATAAGTGAAAAACCAGTCCATTCTGGCAGCTTCAGCAACTGTAACATCAGTTTCATTGCACAGATTATACAACAGAGGATATTTATCTTTCAAAGGAAAAGAATCACACCAAGTGTCTCCCCAGAAATGGGTTCTTTCTCCATTATTGACCTTCATAGATCTTCCACTGAGATAAATATCGCTAACTTTTAACATATCACACCAAAGTGGAGAATCATGCTGCTTGTGTTTATCAAGGTAAACACAGGAATTGGGCAGGTATTTTTTCCACATAAAATCTTGCCAAGGCCCTTTATCATGTTCTAATTTCCACCACCATTTGCACATTAGACTTATGTTAAATCTGAGTAAATTCTTGATTCCTAAGCCACCTTTACTTTTTGGAGTACAAATCAACTTCCATTTCACCAAGTGATACCTTCTTCTCCCTCTGAAACTTGCCCACAAAAAGGATCTGATGGGTTTTTCCATTCCTTCAATATTTGATTTGTGTATCAAACGCATGGACATCTGGTATACTGCACTGTTCGAGAGACAAGCCTCAATTTTTGTTACTCTCCCTCCAATTGACATGGCACCACCCATCCAACCTTCCATCCCCTGCTGTACTTTCTCTTCTACAAATTTCATCTCTGCCACTGTAGTTCTTCTGGCACAAACTGGTGTGCCTAAGTATTTGATAGGCCAGGATCCAATTTGACAATTAAACAGATCAGCAAAAAATAGCAATTTCTCCTCATCATCTTGAATCAGCAAGACTTCACTTTTCTCAAAATTGATCTTAAGACCAGACATGCTTTCAAAGGTATAGAGAAGTAATTTCAAATTCCTGGCGCTTTCAATGTCATCTTTGATCAACAGAATTGTATCATCAGCATATTGGAGAATAGCACACCCTCCATCAATTATATGATCAGCCAAACCTGAGATCAAGCCATTTTGCTGGGCAGTGTAAATCATCTTGGCCAGACAATTCACAGCCACATTGAACAAAGAAGGAGCAAAAGGGTCCCCTTGCCTAACACCCTTATAACTGGCAAAATAAGGACCAATACAGTCATTAACCTTTACACTGAGAGTACCCCCAGTTACAGCATTACTGATCCAAGTCAGCCATTTTTCACTGAAACCCTTCTGTCTACAGCAATCTAGGAGAAAATTCCAATTCACTTTGTCATAAGCCTTTTCAAAATCTATTTTCAAGATCACACCTTGTTGTTTCTTAACTTTAGTCTCTCTCGGGATTTCTTGCAGCAGCATTACACCATCAGTAATAAATCTACCTCTTATGAAAGCAGTCTGACAATGGTGAATGATTTTCAACATATAAGTTTCAGATCTGACAGTCAAGGTTTTAGTGAAGATTTTAAACAACACCTGGAGTAAACAGATAGGTCTGTATTTCTGAATTATATTGGCATTTTCTCCTTTTGGAATCAAGGTGATAACACCATAATTGATTCTCTGGAGATTTATTCTGTGATGATAAAAGTCATCAAAAATTTGCATCAAGTCATCCTTGATTATTTCCCAGTAGCTTTGATAAAACTCAATTGGAAAACCATCAGGCCCTGCAGCTTTATTCTTTTCCATCTGATCAATTACATCTTTCACTTCCTCATCAGAGAAGGGAAGATCCAGCTCCCTTCTATCAGCATCATTCAAACATTCAGAATCAGACCAAACATCATCACTTAATCTGGCCTGGGACATTTGCTGAGGACCAAACAAGTCTTTGTTAAAGGAAGTTGCATGGGCTAACAAATCAGGAGTACCCTGTACAGTTTCCAAACCGTTCTGTAAAGAGAATATTATTCTTTTCCTCTTCTGACCATTAGCACATTTATGAAAATATTCAGTGTTGTTATCCCCTTTTAGAAGCCATTGTTCTCTGCTTCTTTGCTTCCAGAAGTCTTCCTCCTTCTCATAAATCAACAGCAGTTCTTCCTGTACTTTACACTTCCTCTTTGCTTGATCAAAAGATAGACACATAGTTTCCTCAATAGCCTCCAGCTCCACAAGTTCCTGAGTGAGCTCTTTTTTCCTTTTAATATCTCTACCTCTGATATTTGCACCCCAGCCTTTGAGGAATTTCTTTAAATTTTTTAACTTCTGTTGAAAACAAGATAGACTATCTCTTGATCTAACTGGCTGTGACCAGACTCTATACACCTTTGGAAGGAAATATGCCCTAGAGGCAATAATAATATTGTTATTATCATATTTCTTGTTCATGATAATGTTTATACTCCATGCTATAATTGTATTAAGCGGAAACATTAATACTTGTGTGGTTTATGAACAACACCGTGTCCCTAGTATGCCTCTACTAGACTAGCTCATTGATTAATGATGGTTAAGGTTTCCTAACCATAGACATGAGTTGTCGATTAATAATGAGGTCATGTCATTAGAAGAATGATATGATGGATAGACCCAAATAAAGCAGAGCAATTAGATCATGTCTTCGTGTTCATCTTTGCGAAGCTTTTTCCTATGTCAGTATCCTATTCCTTAGACCATGAGATAATGCCACTCCCTGGTACCGAAAGAGAACTTTGAGGTCATCAAACGTCATCCTATGAGAGGGTGATCATAAAGGTGTCTCTCAGGTAATCGGAAAGTGCTTGTTGGGTTGCATGTATCGAGATGGAATTTGTCCCTCCCATGTCGGAGAGATATACTCCGGGCCCACTCGGTAATCAATATCATACACCGTTTGCAAACACGTGATTAATGAGTTTAATCACAGGGTGATATTGGATTGCGGAACGAGTAAAGAGTACTTGCTGCGAACGAGATTGAACTAGGTATGGCGATACCGACGATCGAATCTCGGGCAAGTAAAATATCGCGAGACAAAGGAATTTGTATACGGCATTATTTGAATCCTGACATCGTGGTTCACCGATAATGATCTTCGTTGAATATATGGGAGTCAATATGGATTTCCAGATCCCGCTATTGATTATTGATAGTGATCATGTCCATACATTCTCGAACCCGTAGGGTCACACACTTAACGCTCATCGACGCTAGGGTAGTTTTGGGATTTGTGGAAATTGTTTCAGAGAGTAACGGAATTGTTCCGGGAAGAAGATTAATGATTTATTAATTAATTGAATTAATAAATGTTAATACATATATTTATTTAGTAGAAATAAATAAGGGCTAAAAGTTAGTCCATAAGTAGTTTTGCTAACAGGCTAATTTTGTAGCCCATCTAGACAAACTACTAAAAGAAAAAGCAAAAAGAAAGAAAAAAAAAGGAAAGACACAGTTGGGCCGGCTGGCTGTGCTGCCCTGCGCCCTGTGCGGCGCGCACTAACTGCCGCTCGCCTGGGCTGGCTGGGCCGGCAGCCACGCCACCGTGCCTGGGCCACGCACGCCGGGATGGCCGATCGCACCCCAGGCTGCGCTCGTACACGCGACTCGTGAATTGACGTGCACGATAAGTTTTTCAGAAACTTGACTCGCAATCCAATCTGCGTGCGACGGCTATAAAAGAAACAGTCCAGCGAGGTTTTAGGTTTGACCTAATACCGAAAATTGTTTCAGCCGGCGCCGTCTCTGTATTTTGTAGTATTTTCTTGCCCTAGTTTGACTAGATCTTGAGCCTTTCTTCTTCCACCTCGCGCGCGTAGGCGAAGCCCTGCCCGCAGATATTCTCCACCATAAGCACCACGTCGTCGTGCTGCTGATCCCATCTACCACTCCACCGCACCTTGCTGGACCGAGGAGGAGGAGTCGTTGTTGTGTTGTACGTGTGCAACGCTCGGAGGCGCCGCCCGTTGTGGCGCTTGGATCGGATCGGATCGCGAGGAGGAGACGCTAGTACGACTACGCCGACCACGTTCATCTGAACGTTTCCGCTGTGCGATCTACAAGGGTATGTAGATCTAATCTCTCCCGCTCGTTGTTTTGCATCTCGTAGATCAGATCTTGGCTATTCTTGTTCGTACTCGTAGGAAAAATTTTGTTTTCTATGCTGCGAAACCCTTCAGTTATCCCCTTTTAGAAGCCATTGTTCTCTGCTTCTTTGCTTCCAGAAGTCTTCCTCCTTCTCATAAATCAACAGCAGTTATTCCTGTACTTTACACTTCCTCTTTGCTTGATCAAAAGATAGACACATAGTTTCCTCAACAGCCTCCAGCTCCACAAGTTCCTGAGTGAGCTCTTTTTTCCTTTTAATATCTCTACCTCTGATATTTGCACCCCAGCCTTTGAGGAATTTCTTTAAATTTTTTAACTTCTGATGAAAACAAGATAGACTATCTCTTGATCTAACTGGCTGTGACCAGACTCTATACACCTTTGGAAGAAAGTTCTCTTCTTTCAGCCATCTTTTGTCAAATCTGAACTCTTTGGTTTGTTTCTCCCTGCCTTCCATTGTGTCCAAAATAATTGGACTGTGATCAGAGATTTCCCTGGAAAGTTTGTGAACAGTAGTGAGTGGGAAAAGTAACTCCCACTCTTTACTGACAAGAAATCTATCAAGCTTCTCTAAGGTAGGAATAGCTTGATTATTAGACCAAGTGAACTGCCCACCTGACATGTCAATCTCCCTCAGCTCACAAATATTAATGATATAGTTAAACATATCATTCCACCTGCTAGGCTTGAGAGATTTATTTTTCTCACTATCCCTCCTTAACAGATTAAAATCACCCCCAATTAAAAGAGGTAGACTTTGATCTCTACAAATGTCACTCAGATCAGACAGAAAATCATCTTTCTCATCTTCTTGAGCAGCACCATAGACAATAACAAGGCACCATTTCTGCTGAATTTTCAGGTCCATCAAGGTCACTTTGACAAAAAATCTGCTGCTGATGGAAGAACAAACATTAAATCTAGACAGTCTGAAACCACCCAGGATTCCACCAGATCTTCCAATGGAAGCAGACCACTTCCAGCAAAATTGGTTAAGGGGGTCAATTCTTCTGAAAAAAGCTTGAGAATAGTCCTTAATAGTTTCCTGAAGCCCAACAAAATCAAGAGATTGCTCTTTGATAAGATCTTGCAAAAAGGTACTCATGCCTTTCTTTCCCACACCTCTGCAATTTAAGCTAGCTCCTATCATAGATACTTTGGATTTTTTTCCTGACTCTGGATCCAGCCACAATATCCCTCTCAGGGTGATATCTGTGAGCTTTCACCGAGGCAGCACATGATTTTGCTTGTGCTCCTCCAGATTTGTCATTCTCTCTCAGCTGTTGCCTTCCCATAGTAACTTTTACTGCAGATCTGTTTTTCTTCTTAGCTTTCTTGGATAGAACAGGGGTGAAACCTTCATTGTCAGAATCATTTTCCCCAAAACCAAGCAGAAGTGGACTATGGGGTATTTGTTCCATGGGATTATTAACTTTTTCCTCTAGTTTTTGTTTAATAGAATGTCTAGCTATTTCTAAATCTTTCAAGCAATCAACATTATCAAGATGAAAAGTTCTAGGATCAACACCCATTTCAAGAACTCTAGAGTAAATACAATCATTATCAAGAACAGCAAAGGAATTATCAGAAGTCAAGTTAGTACCTGAGAGATTCCTGCTGGAGGCCAAAGATCTTGCTCTTTCATCAATCCTTTCATGAACATTGTCTTGAGAAGCCAACCTAGAGCTGTTCCTCAGAGGGACTCTTTGATTTGTGTCTCTTGAAGTGTTGACAGGAACATCTGTTTCCATTTCATCAATTACTTGTGAACCCAAACCTTCTTGAGAAAGCTCCACCTCAACATGAGGACCCTCAACAGGAATGACCACAGCAGTCCTTTCATTTTCCAGGGAAGGAGCCGCCAGAGCAAGCACACCCATCACATACTGCTGACCACTGCCATCAGAAGATTGATTTGCACTATCATCATCAGATTCACTGCCTTCCAGATCAACCATTTCACCCTCAGAATTATCATGTTCTGCAGCAACATTTTCAACAATAGCCTCCATGAACTGGGCATACTGCTTTTGAATGAAAATTCCTTTGTCACTTCCACTTTTTGCTAATTTCTGGACAAATCTAGTAAAGGAAATGTCTTCAGCAGGGGCAGTAGGGAGAGAAGATCCACTAGGGGCATTGGCAGCCAGAGCTTCCACCACTTCTCTGTGAACTGGCAGCAAGTCAGGAATGGGAGAACAAGAATTGTTGGCAGCAAGATTAGGAGTGGACACAGGAGTATTATCTTTTAGTTTGTCAGTCTCAACATCATTCAGCACTTCTTTACCCAACATCTGTCTCCTTCTATCAGCTTCAGAGAAATCACCAGCATGTTGTCTACCATGAACAGACACATTCTCTCCAGGCACCTTGGGTGCTGCAGAGTGAGAGCCAATATCAGTATTGGTCATTCTTTGTCTTTTGGGAGTCCCCTGTTCCCCACCACCATGATTTTCTGTCAAAACACCTACCTGGTTGTTGGGCTGAGCAGCAGGTTCAGGCATTTCCCTTGTGAAGTGAAATTCATAAAAGGCTTTTCTGATTTCTCCAATTCTCTTCTCTGGAACCAGGGTGATATCTTGGCAGCCAATTTTGACTCTGATATATGAAAAATTCCTGAGGTAATTTTTATCCAGAGCAAGAGGCTTTCCCACCATGCTAGCAACATAATAAGCAGTAGACTTGCACCTGTACTTCATGGGGATTCCTGTAATTCTGAACCAAGCTTCCTCCATATAGGAAATTGGAGTAATATCACCATTCCACTTAACCAGTCTGATAATTTCACCAGGGACAGTTTTCATGAAAAGCTTGCCAAAATGAGCCAACTCATCAATTGACTTTGCATTAGGGAATCTAGTTCTGAATTCTGTTGCAGAGACTGACTTAGCAAAGAACTTCCAGTTAATATGCATAGAATCAGCCCACACATTGAATTCATGTTCAATGTCTTTGCAAGTAACATTTCCAGTTTCTACTGTGATGTGAGCATAGTTCATCTGTTCCACAGGCTGAGCATCAGATTCAACTACAGGAATGGAGAAGAAGCCTTGGCCAAAGTCAGAACTACCATAATACGGGGCAATATATTCCCAAGGATCCTTTTGCTGACAAACTATTTCATGATGATTTCCTCCGCATCTAAAACACCCAGCTATCTCAAACAGTTCATCATTTCTATTTCTAAGAGTAGCCAAAGCAGCCGGAGGTACAAAAGACCCCGTCTGCTCCGGTGCAAGATTCGAAATCTGAGCATTTCTCTCCACATTCAGAGCGACAGGAGGGATGGATTGAACAGCAGAAATAACCATGTTAGAGGATTCAGGAGCAGGAATCATGTTCAGACTTACATCAGGAGCTCTGGTGGATGAAGCCGTCGGAGTTGGGCGAGTGTTCTGCATCTCCTGGCGATGAGCCCAGCGATCTCTATTGCGGAGTTCTTCCTCTTCGCGCCTTCTCTTCTCCTGCAAAGCACGGTCCCGGGCCAGGCGCTCCGTGTTTCTGAGGGCCTCCAGGCGTCACTCCTCATCAAGACGATTCCTCTCTTCCAGACGACGGCACTCCTCCGAGCGGAGCCGATCTTGCTCTTGACGACGTCGCTCGTCATCTCGTCGGCGATCATCTTCCCGCTGCCATTCTTCCTGGCGGCGCCTTTTATCTTCCCATATCCTCTGCTCGTCACGGCGGTCGGCATCAGAGCCCACCCTCGGCCGAGGCCCGAAGTAGTTGCGCGGGGGTGACCGTCTTCCCGGCGACCGCCGTGAGCCACCGAATCGCCGATCCATCCTGGGAGATGACACCAGCACCTACGCAAAAGATCGAAAATCCCCACCAAATATACCTTGCCAGATCTTGGGATCAGCTGGAGACGGCGATCTGGATCTGGGTGGCGGATCAACGGGAACGAAAACTACTCTCGCAAGATCGCCCGTGGCGGATCTGGATCTAGGGTTGAGTCTGATCGGCGTCTGTGGGAACCTCTCGCGCCGGCCGGGGGAAAAAGTGGAGGAGAAAACCTGGCTCGGTCGGGGTCGATCCACCATAGCCGCCTCGGTCGAGCCCAAAGGAAGAACCACCCCGCAGACATGCGTCGCAAGCGGTACACGATGTGGCAAGATCAGAAGGTGAGCGGTGTGACGCGGTCCCAAACAGATTTTGACTCCGAATTCAGTCAAATTTGCACAAGATTTCAGATCCAAATTTGAGTCCAATTTTTTTGATCCAAGAACTGCTCCCGATGAACGCTGCAGAGATATCTCGAAGGCATCACGAGAAAGGAAACCAATCTCGTGCCGGAGGAGACCATCATCAACCCACGAGAGATGAGCCAACCACCTCTCATGATCGAGTGATCTCGCCGGCGACGAAAGAGACGGCGGCGGTGGGAAGCAGATGGGAGGTGGAAGAGAGCTCTCGGTGGGTGACATCATCCACGCGGTGGGGAGCCAATGTCTGTCTCTACCATCGGATCCATGGGGGTGACAACAACTTATTCAAAAATATGTCGTTCCCGGTCAACAGTTTCGCACAGAGACACAAGTGCAACAAATGATCCCATAAAACAGCAGTAGGAACAAAGGTCTTCTGATTCAGGATGAATGTGTGCTTTCATCGATTGTATTCAACATGCCTTTCTGTAAGACTGTCGATTATGTAGAGTGAATAAATTAATTATTTGTTGCTAAGCCTGGTTTGAAGTTCACCTAATTTTGAGAGGATATAGTGATGGCGAAAGTTATGTTTCTAGCTTTCCACCGGCAATGCCAGATATTATTGAAGGAAGATTGGGCTTCTGTGTGGCGCCTGGGCAGTTTGGATGGAGCGTAATGCTATCTGGCACGGGAGGCTGGTCGCTCGATTGATATATTGGTAAAATGGGCGCTAGACACTGCAATGGATCTCCATCACGCTGGGAAAGACAAAGCTGCAAAACCCATCAAGGCTGCACCACAGTGGAAATCCCTGATCATGGAGCTGTTAAACCGGGCGGAAACTAGCAGGAGGGACGTAGTTAATCCACATGCTCCTCCTTCTACCAGAACTAGCTTTTTTAGCACACGAATGAGCTCCCTGATTCGCAAAAAATAGGCCTTCCACCGCAATTCCCCTCGCCTGCATCTCGTTCATCATTTTCGGATCTGCCAAGGACGCATCAGCTGCGTCGTCTGCGTGCTCTACCACCCAAGGAACCTCTCTACGTCCCGCACCTGGATGCCGACGGCGGGGATCTCGCCACCGCCATCAGCGTTCTCCGTCGTCCCCATCAGTCGCCACTGCACTCGAGCCGCTGGTTTATCCTCGGTCTCCCGCCTGTGGAGTAAATGACACCGGCGGTTACTGAACTTGTTTGGTATGTGCACTTAAGTTACAGTGGTCACTGAACTTGTTTGGTATGTGCACTTAAGTCACACATGTTGCAAAATAAACTAACCAGTTACACAACTTACAGAACATATGCAACCGAGGTCATAAAACGGTTTAATGTCCGGTTTTTGAAGAAAAAAACCTAATTTACCCCCCCCCCCCCCCCCCCCCCCCTACCCAAAATACTTGTGTTTTAGTCAGTTTGCTGTTCAGTTTGATTCAGAAATCTGGCAACAAAGTTTGGGATTCATTTTGTATTGTGATTGTGCCTGCCCACTATGTAAATTCATTTTGAAGTTCCTTAGGTGAACTATCGCTGCCAGTTGTATTTTTGACAAACATGTATGCCTGGGAACCACTTGAAATCGCTGTCAATTTGGACAGAGAGCCACTCCAAATATCTTCGATAGCAAATAAGAAAGAAAGTGGTAGATCTGACGCAGCACACCGGCAGCGCCTAGAGCCCAGACCCGACCGCCACGCCGGAGGCCAGAGCGCAGCTGCCGCGAGAGCCAAAATCAGGCCCTCAGAAAGTACGTGGTGCTCACACGCTCAGCTCGCCAGGGCTCGCCGCGCTGCACGCCGGGACGCCGCTGGAATAGGACGCACGCACGGAGGAGAGGAAAAGTGGGTCGCGACCTCCTTTAGAGGGCGGCAGCTGCTGGAGGCG
Organism: Dactylis glomerata; assembly: GCA_007115705.1. Classification (NCBI taxonomy): domain Eukaryota; kingdom Viridiplantae; phylum Streptophyta; class Magnoliopsida; order Poales; family Poaceae; genus Dactylis; species Dactylis glomerata. The sequence continues at coordinate 1,497,982 of QXEO01000905.1, read as the reverse complement.
GCCAGAACTGCTGTCGCCGGCAAGGGGAGGGCTGGAAGGGTATGGCTAGAGTCGAAGGGGATTGGGGGCGCCCGGTGCCGTCGCAAGCAGCGACAGAGGAGCGAGGCTCCTATCGGGATGAGGAAGATGAGGTAGGACGAGACGAGTTAGAGCAGAAAAAATTAGGAGGGTTTCTTTTTTTTCGGTCAAATTGGGAGGGTTTCTGTAAATTTGATAGCCCTATTTACCTCACGTGGCACGCTCGTGACATGTTTTTTTTTCAAAAACCGGACATCAAATCGTTTCGTGATCTCAGGTGCACATATTTTGCAAGTTATATGATTGGTTAGTTTATTTTGTAACATGTGTGACTTAAGTGCACGTATCAAACAAGTTTTTTTTTTAGATAACCTATCAAACAAGTTGAGTGAACGCTGGTGCCATTTACTCCCCGCCTCTGTGTCCTGCCGCCCGTGAGGATCCTTTTTATACAAACCAAGACCTTGCTGACGAGCTGGTACATCATCCAGGAGTGTGAACCGAGACACACACACACACACAAGTTGTTGCTGTGCTACAAGCGTGGAGGACAGTGGCATGCAGATTCGTGGCAGAAGGCCTCGTAGCAGTTTCAAACCACATCAAGACCATGTGCTCAATCTGTCGTTGGTTGGTGTTACACGCTGCACCTCCTCTAGGCCATGTTTGATTTCCTTGTCTTCATACAAATCTTTGGTTCTCTTGCCAACTTGATGGATTTGTAATTAGAGTTGGGTTCTCAACTTCTGATGCATTTTAGCTTCATTAATAATCAACATGTATCTCAGTCCCAATTGAAAAAAAAAACGGACCGAATGGAACCCAATAAGGACAATAAGATGCATCGGTGCAGCTATACCTTGGTAAATTCCACAATATATTTGCACAACCATACCAACAAATCGTGTATTGTTTTCCTTCGTGCATAATAAGAATCATTCCATGCATCGGTGCAGCTATACCTTGGTAAATTTCACAACATATTGCCCCAAACCAGAGTGCATTCGTCCCAGGAAGATTAATTATTGATAATGCACTAAAAGCTTTCGGGTGCATTCATGCTTTACAGAAAAATAATGATGGGAAATGAAAATTTTGTGGATACAAGCTAGATCTGGCTAAGGCATATGATATGGTGGATTGGAGATACTTAGAAAAAATTCTAAAGAAGCTAGGTTTTGCAAATCAGTGGATCACTTGGGTCATGACATGTGTTAGAACAGTAGCATATTCAGTCCGGTTTAATGGTGAGATTTTGGAGAATTTCAAACCAACGAGAGGGCTACGACAGGGGGACCCATTATCACCATATCTCTTCTTATTCGTAGCAGATGGGTTGTCTAAACTCCTTCAAAGAGAGATTGATGCGGGACATATTAAAGAACTAAAGGTATGCCGACGCAGCCCGGGTATCTCACACCTTTTATTTGCTGATGATAGCCTTCTTTTCTTCGAGGCCAATCTAGATCAAGCAAACAAAGTTAAAACTGTACTAAATAATTGCAAATAGGCTACATGGCAGCTCCTTAACCCTAAAAATTGTTCCCTGCTTTTAGGAAACAAATGTTCAGAGGCACAAGGCCAGGTGGTGGCCTCCATCTTGGACACAGAAACTGTGGGTTTCGAAGAGAAGTGCCTTGGTCTGCTAGTTCCTGAAGGACGTATGAAAGATGGCAAATTTCAACCGGTGAAGGAGAAAATCAAAAAGTGTGTCTCCGACTATGCTAAAAAATATTCCTCTTGTGGAGCTAAGGATGCTCTGATTAAATCAGTTATACGGGCCATTACTACTTACGCTATGAGTGTGTTCAAATTCTCTGTGGGGCTATGTGAAGACCTTATAAAATTGACAAGAGATTTCTGGTGGGGTGATGAAAATTAAAGAAGGAGAATGCACTGGATGAGTTGGGATAAAGTGACAAGAAGAAAAGGACAGGGGCCATGGGCTTCCGAGATCTCCATTTGTTCAATCAAGCTTTGTTGGCTAGACATGCTTAGAGAATCATTGCTTTCCCAGATAGTCTGTGTGCAAGGTATTATGTATGGTCTGGAGCTTCTGAAAAAAGGTATAATATGGCGTATATAGGAAACGGAAAGAAGGTAAGGATTTAGAGAGATAATTGGATACTAAGGGGAGATATGAAAGCCACCGCAAACTTGACAAATTCTAGAGTTAGATGAGTGGAACAACATATTAATCATAAAGACCGATCTTGGAAGGAAGACTTGGTAAACCAAATTTTTATGCCACATGATGTCGTTGAAATACTCAAGATTCGCCTTTCTAGATTTGAAGAAGATGACTTCATTTCTTGGACCCCTGAAAAACATGGCATGTTTACTGTGAAGAGTGCCTATAACCTATCTCTTGATCTTCGTTCCAATAATCCACCAAATACTAGTGGAAATCTAGATGGGGACAGGACCCTCTGGAACACTATTTGGAAATCTAATGTACCTCCTAAAGTAAAAAAATCACATGGAAATTAGCTACAAATAGCTTGGCGGTCCAAGTAAACAGAAGTAGAAGAGTTCCCAATGTCCTGCCCACATGCACTATTTGTGGCATGGAGGAAAAAACCGGGAACCATGCTACTATGAGCTGCACATAGGCAAAGGTACTAAGGCAAGGTTTGGGAACTCCCACATGAGTCTGATCTTATTTTTATAGGTAACGAATGGGTCCTTGTCTTGTTAGACAAACTGCCCAAAGATATGCAGGATAAACTTATGTTCATTTGGTGGAGAGCTTGGCACCACAGAAACAGTATTATTTTCGGTGATGGTAAGCTTCTATCCAAAATTCTATAAGTTTTTTACAAAATTAGTTACCTTGTAGAATTTGAAGAAAGGAAAGTTCATAGTGGACAGAAAAGGAAAAGGGAAAATAGACCAAATGGCGAGTACAAGTGACAATATCTAGCAAAAGGGAGAAGCTCGGGCAAATAACTGGGAAAAACCATCAGATGGATGGATTAAATGCAATGTCAATGCAAGCTTTGTAAGGGAAGAGAAGAATAGTGCTTGGAGAGTGGTTCTACGAGACCATACTGGCAACGTTCTCCTCTCAGCCTGGGATGTCATTACGCATTGCCATTCAGCAACAATGGGAGAAGCTATAGCATGCCTTGAAGGTTTGAAGCTGGGACTTGTAAATTGTACATCTAATCTTATTATATAGATAGATTGTGCCTTAGTTTTAGAGTCCTTCAAATGAGACAGTTGTGATTGATCTGAAATATTATTCATTGCAAAGGAATTTAACTTATTGAGACCACCGGATCGACAAATTGTCATGTAAAAAGTTAGAAAATTGTAATAAAGTTGCTCATGGATTATGCCAACTTACTCGTAGTCTGTTGTGTGGTGGGGTTTTAGAAGGTGCGGTGCCGACCCGCGTGTCGAAATCAGCTATGGATGATTGTAATTCAAACAATGTTATCTGATTAATACACAACACATTTTCAAAAAAAATCGTGTATTGTTTTCCTTCATGCACAATAAGAATCATTCCATCCATGGTAGCCAGGATGAAGCACCGTAAAATCAAGCTAAAAATAGAGAATGTCTAGGGTCACCTATACATGTGCGCAATATAGCTAGATAATTTTTATATCAACTTATCAAAGGTTCCCTTACTAACAAAACCAAAGATTATATTGGTAACAAAGATAAATTTTACTCTAGGGGGGTCTACCTTTCTGAAATCTGAAGTTCCTATAATCCCTCAAGAATCTTGCATCCGCAATTAAATATATTTAGAAGGAGTAGACGCCATGTGGAGGTGGCTGGGATCAGAGGAGAGGACAGTCTGCCGGGATAAGTGGATACGGTTTATTCAACCGTGTGTGATGTGCCAATTCGACCGTGTGTGAAGGCATGTTTTGTACTAGTAAATTCTCTAGATGTGCAACTATGTGAATTTACCTAAGGTGACAAGCATACACACAAGTAATAAGGAAGTAAAGGTGCAATAAGACAATAATAAAGGGTAGAAATAACCACGAGGGAGATACCAAAGACACAAGGATATATTCCCATAGTTCCTTTCTTATTACGGGAAGTACGTCTATGTTGGAGAGGCGTGGTACCCTAATGGCACAAAGGCTCACCCTATTCTCCACTGAACAAGCCACAAAAGCAAGTTCACGCTCCACTAAGCAATGGCCTTGAAGGCGACAACCGAAACCTTTACAACACGGGCTAAGGAGAGCTCCACAACTCATTCTAGGCTCCCCCAAATGCTAGTAAGCTCTTATACACAAACAACAAGCTTGGTGATGGCAGCAATTTTACTCTTTAAATGCCACTCATTGGGACTCCAAGCGCAGAGTGATGCAGCAAGAGAAATTTTCACCATAATGGTGATTCGAGGGTCTATATCGATCTCTCAGGGAAGAAAAGGTGGTTCTTTCTCCACACTCTTCAAACAACCTGCAATAGGAGAACAACAGTTTTGTGTCCCCCCCTAACCGTGGTGTTTGTGACACACCCATAGATCACAAGTTTAAAAAAAGAATTAGTAACCAATATTTTTGTCATTTTTGTGTATAAGAATTGAAAAGAAAATAGCATGCAAAGTAACAAAAGACTTTTCTTATGGCTAAAACAGGACCGGGCATCATGGTTTCACTTGATCTCACTCTCTCATAAACATGGTAGTGATATAGCATACACGAAAAACTAAGAGCATGCAAATACATAAGATGTCACTGATAAGCATAAATATCGGCATCACGTTCTAACATAGAGTTGATACTACCACACAACTCACTTATAATCGTTTGAAAAGGAAATCCACCTCAAGTCAAATTTAAGAACTAACAGAGTATTGACTTAAAAATTGTAACATGATGTTGAGAAAACAAAAAATCCTTTCTAACAAGGCACCCTTTGTGTCACTGAGTGTTGTATGCAAGGTTAACCATTCTCCCTAGTGAGGAAATTATAGAAAGGTAAAAACCCATAGTAGTTTGAACATTTCTATCATTTCCCTAAACTCACTACAAGATTACTCCAACTAATGTACACATCCCCTTCACAAGCCCTAGCATACAAGTTTGATCAGAACAAGCATACAAAAATGGGGTAACATGGAAAATAGCCAGCTGTTCACGGATATAGCTGTGCATATGCATCTAGCCGTCCATTTTGATATAAGGAGCATAGAAACGTTAGTAGTTCCACGTTAAACATTTACTCCATCTCTACATCCCTATTAGACCCCATCTCCATATATGTCCTTTTACCGGTAAGAATGGAAGAGAGATAAGTTACATTTTTGTCAACTAACATTTGCATGGGCCAAGAATGACTGGCAAAAAAACATGGAAGAGATGGACATACGGTTATTCTTCCTTGCACCAATCACCCCCGCCAATTGCTTTTGAAAAGCCGCAGACGATTGGCAGTTCGTAGTCAAATCTTAAACCCTGCTTGGCGTCTCATGTTTCTTATACCGGGGAAAGGCACGCATTTTATATTGGGTTGGCCACAGAGGGTGCAACCACAAGGACAATACGTAGTCACAAGTGTTCCCTTTTTACTGAACCGTTGATGCCTGGAGCAATAAAATGTTATCGCTCAATAAAGCTAGTGGCTTTAGCACAAGAGAAACTCAAGCTTTAGCATCTCACAAAATGGCCATCCCTAAATAAGCTCTTCGGTGACTTCCCGTTAGTAATGACTTTTGCTGAAACTATGAGATAGTGACGGTGTTTTTCTGTATATGTTGCAATGTTCGACTTGCAGGCTCCTAGCAATAAACACATAGAAACGCTGCACCATAAATTATAATTTTAAAATTGGTTCCATTGAAGGAGGCGTTATGTGCATGAAAAGTTTTGTTACATGTTCCTTTTTTAAAAATTGTTACATGGGAAGAATCTATTTTTATGGGCAATATACTTTTTCTTCGCACCAGCCCAAAAAAAATACATCAATTTTTAATGGAACACTTTGGTCTTCACATAAATCAGAAGGCATGAAAAGCAAATTGGGTTTTAAGAGCTAAAAAAACGGATGCATAATATATATAGCCTGAAAGATAGCGCGAAGGAAAACGACTACTAATGCACGCGGGAATGAATAAAACTAAGATTTTGCCTCATTGTGTATGCGTTACAAAGTAACTAGACCGGGCCTTTTAGTTACTCCCTATTTCTTGCCTATTTGCAAAGCATTTTTACTGGTTACCATGCAATCCATTGTTGTGACTGATTGCTGTTTCGATGGTGTATAGTTGACACCAGAAAACTTGTTGGAAAATCCCAAGAGTAAGTTTCCCTCAGTTGTGAAACTAAGGTTTATCAAACCAGTAGGAGAAAGAACCAAACTTCCGAAGGTTGATGCCCGCTAGCTTTGCGATACTCCGGACAATGGCGCCAAGTAGCTTGTCCGCATGTAGCTTTTCACCAGCAGCAACGTGGAACCTGCACACAACACAACCAAGTACTTTGTCCCAACTAATAGTGAGGTTGTCAATCTCACCGGTTTGCTGTAAACAAAGGATTAAGCGTATCGAGTGGTAAAAAATAATAGTTTGCAAGAATGTAAATAAAGTGAATTAAATGTAAAACAGTAATAGCAATATAAAGAAAATGGACCAGGATCCACAGTTCACTAGTGGTGTCTCTCCATAAGATAAATAGCAACATGCTGGGTAAACAAATTACTGTTGGGCAATTGATGGAATAAAGCTAGCATACATATGTCACGAGGATCACTATGAGATTCATTCTGGGCATTACGACAAAATACATAGACCGTAATCCAACTGCATCTATGACTAATAATCCACCCGCCGGATGTCATCTGAGCAACCGTTGGTTATTAAGTTGCGAACAACAGATAACTGCAATACACTACTACAGAAAGGCTTACCAGTGACGGGTCTTTTTGGCTTACTAGTGACGGGCTAACCGCCTGTCACTGGTATACCGTCACTGGTAAACAATTACTAGTGACAGGCAGTCTGTCCGCCACTGGTAACGTATTACCAGTGACAAGCATATTTATATGCCCGTCACTACTAAGTTCTTGCGAATTAAAAAAATATAATCGTACATCCACAATTAATTCATACATACACATAAGCTCACATAAGCTCCTCAATATGCTCAAAGATTATTCACAATTAATCCATAATTGCATACATCTCACATAAGCTCAAAGATTATTTACTCCTCAATATGTATTGTACATTTATATTCATATAACCTTTGTTTAAAACAAAGTAACCAGTACGAGTGAAGTTGGCAATATGAAGCCGATGACCGGTGACAGGCAAACCAAATTAATTAGTATGCTGAAAAAACAAATTGCAAAAGCACGAGCAAAAATATAGCACTGCATGTAAAATCGGAAGCTCGGCATCGGCCTCTAGCATGGTGTTCATCATGACATCAAGATCTTCTTGATTCCAGCAATTGTCCTAAAAAGGAATAGAAGTATAAACAATAGGTCACATACCTTACATATCCATCTAAAGCAACTGGCTACAGTTCTACTATAGTATTTGTATCACCTGAGCTCCATTGATAAGGAAGACAACCAAGCACGGATTGCTCACAAAAAAGGAGATGTAAGATAAATAGGATAGTTTACTGCCAAAGAGCAGAACTAAATCGTTACGTGATATGAACTATACTAAGGATTTCTAAAGCAGACAGAAATGTCACTAATTTATATGCATTATTAACTTGTAGGCTTATTTCTTTATCCTATCATACCATAATTCAATTTTTTTCCTCCTCATTCCAACTTATTACCCATGCACGCAAGCAGTACACACATTCACAAAAAAATAATCTAAAAAGTGAAAACTATTCTTTCGATAATCCGAATGAAAAAATGCGCTACCTGTGATTTGTTGATGGCTCTATGAGAAGCTAATTTCTCCAGGTCATATTCGTCTTATTGCTCGGACCTTTTTATGGTACATGAAATCGCAAATATCAGATCAAGATTATGCATTTTAGGCAGGAAAGTTTAAGAAAGTCGGAGAGGTCGAGAGGGTCTTTGCTCACATTGTTTCGCACTCGATCTCCTCCAGATCCTGTGTCAGCCCTTGCACCTCACATCTGTAAGCATCACCAAATTGTAGGAAAGCACACATCACAATCAGAATACCATAGAGATCGAGAGGCAAGCGTTATGATGAGTATGCTAAGTTCCTTCATTATACAGAAGCCAAATTGATGGTAAACAGTAAACATGTAGCACTCTATCAAGAGTAGATGGACAAGTACGTAAAACTATCAAAATATAACCAAAATTCTATAAATTTCACATAATACATGATTTTTTTCTCCCAAGGTCCTAGTGGTTGATTTCGTGAGATGTCACGAGAAGTACTGTCCAAAGAGGAAAATGGTGGTGAGCTCAAGGAAAGGACACGTGAACGTGGAACTTACCAAATTGGCTGGAGGCATAGTTTTAAAAACCGGACCGGTGATCGAACCGGTGAAGCTTTCGGTTTAGGTTTTTAGCGGTCGGACCACTGGTTCACCGGTTCACTGTCTGATTTTTTAAGATATAAAATAATATTTTTACTTATAAATATTGTAGTAAGTAGATAAATATATCTGCAAAAATATGGTGGTATACTTGTATGACTGGACTTAGAATCTACAAGAAATAAAATTAATATAACAACTTATAAATATTTCAATATTGCAATGACATGGCAACTCACCAATTTCCAACCTTTTCCAATTTCCAACAAGTATAGAGAAATCTATTGTGCACTCTCGCTAGCATAAGAATACAATCAGACTTATAGAGTACAACAATCAACACATAACTTTTGGACTCTGGAGCATTGCATTTCTACCGTGATGTTGTAGGTTTTAACGTGCATCAGTCATTGCCATACTAGCACGTGGACATGCGTGTAAAAGATTAATTAGAAAAGAAGTTCGTCCCTAATATTGGCAAGGATCAAAAGTGGATCAGTTGGTAAGTACGTACAAAAGAAATGAGTCTCTGCTTTGTACAAGAAGTAATCAGGAGTCAGTTGGTAAAGGGCTTGTTTCAACACTAGCAAGGTGCTCTGTTCAAATCCCGCTGGGCGCTATTTAATTTTTACAACGAAACTCAACAGAACCGGTCGGACCGGATGACGGTTTATTGCTTAAAACAGCGGTTGGACCGTGGTTTACCCGGTTTTCTCTGGTCCGCTGACGGGGGCGGTCCTATGTGCTAAACAGACCAGTGAGGTTGCTGGTTCTGGTTTTTTTCGGTCTAACCAGTGAACCGGTCCGGTTTTTAAAACTATGGCTGGAGGCGAGGAACTAAACTCTCAGTATATAGCGCAACATTGCAAGTTTAGTAATTCTTGGTAACAATCAAAACAGCAAAAAACACAAATAAATTTACTTGCCCGTCACTAGTAATGTTTATCAGTGGCAGGCCTATTTTTTCTATCACTGGTACAAAATACCAGTGACGGACACCACAAATGTCTATCGCTGGTATTAGTACTAGTGACGGACACTTATTCGCCTGCCACTGGTATTGTTACTAGTGACGGGCTTGTTTTTGCCTGTCACTAATAACCTTGCGGCTATAAGCAATTCTGCAGTAGTGATAAACAAAGTGCGTAATGTAAACAATGCAAATGTTCTTGGACACAAGAATGTTGTTTTCTCCCTAGTGGCAACAACACATCTACAACCTTACAGGTTTCTGTCACTCCCCCAGATTACTAGAGGCATGAACCCACTATCGAGCATAAATACCCCCTCTTGGAGTCACTAGCATCTACTCGGCCAAAATATCTACTAGCAATGGAGAGCATGCAAGATCATAAACAACATAGAGATAACCTAAAATGTGGAATGCTACATCAAAGTTGGAAAACCATTTGCTTCAAGTTATCTTAATCATTGCTTTGCATGATTGTTTAACTATTTGAGTCTATCAAGAATATCTTCTTTAGCATGGTGATTAATTCTTATCCTTCTCCGTATGCTTCTTTGTTGTGAAGATGATCTTGGATTTATATGTAAACTACCACCGGGAAATAAATCCAAATACCTCTTGTTCTTGGACAATTGGTACTATATAATGTGGGATATGTATATTGATCATCTTTACATTGGCTATTTCTTTTAATTGCCTTATCTCTAGCCAAAAAATGTATTTGTTTTAGCTCCCATTGTCTTCCGTGACTTTTGTTATTCCATTTGATTTCGTTGGACTTGTCTTGTGTTATTTCTATGTAGGTAGATGTGATGATCCCACTTGTGTGCATTTTGTATTCAAATGCAAAATCATAAATAATGCACTAATCTTGGGGGAGCTCTCCTATATTTGTTATAACACACTCTTTGTGCTTATTTCATTTGGTATTGGTTTTTGTTGGAAGACAAATCTTTTCTTTTTGGTACTTAGTGTGCCATCATAAAAAGTGTGGAGAGTTTGGTTTGTTTGTTTGAACCTTGCTCTCTTTGGGAGTTGGTGATCTCATTCCTTATTATTTATTTCTTACTCTTAAAATGAGATATGTCTTTGAGTATGTGTGTTTTAGTTATACTTTATGCTCATTGGCTTTTGCTTGGTTCACTAGTTGAACTTTGGAGTCAATCTTGTGTTGATTTGATTCTTTGATATAATTTGGACAACCTTTTGTAGCTTCACAATTTTGTGTGCTCGCTTGTCCTTCTTGGTGTTTTGTCCAAATTGTATCTCCTTTGGCTCTTGAAAGTCTTGTGCATGCATATTTACTAAATGTATATTGTATGGCATGCTTTTGCTTTCTTTGATCAAATATATAGGAGAAGCTCTATCAAATCCTAAATCGGCTAAGATGTGCATGAAATTCAATTTCATATATATATATGCACATATTTATGTGGAGTTTATCCTATATGTTGTAGTTTCTAACTACTTTGTACCCAATGAGTTTGGGGACCATCTTGTACTTGAACTTTATTTTAGGTACATGGAGATATATTGGTGCTTGTCTCAATAATAAGGATGGAGTGGTGACTAAATGATAATTTGAGGCAAGCTAGGATTATTGAAGAACTCATATCTACTACATCCTACCATTATATCTCGGTAACAAGTATCTTCTTCATGCATACTTCTCTAGTATCCAACCTTGTGTAGGTTGTTTTATGGCATTGAAAATCTTTATTTGCAAATGTTGTGCTTTTTGCAAGGATTCTAATGAAACCTCTTTATTGCAAATGTGAGCAAGTTGAGATGAGGACATATTATTGGGAACATATAAAAATCATGCTCATGATTCTCCTATCCCATATATGTCAACTTAGCAATCTTTTTGCATATCAATTCCTCAATAAGCTCACATGTGCAAAATTGATAAAATTGCAAATTTATTTCTTCCGTTTGGTATCCTTCATTTTGATACTTGTTGTTTTTATCAAAGCATCCCAACTATCTTCTTTCCCTTGTTGATATTTGTGATGTCTTTGACATGTTTGTGGTTGAAGTTCATCAATATACAATAAGATAAATTGAGCCTTTGGCCATGCTTTAAAAGCAAAAATCTCATTGGTATATTGCATGACTTCATTTTGGATATCTTGTTCTATTCTTAGTATCTATTTTGTGTGTATATGTTTCTTTGTGATAATTATCTTTGTGATATTGTCTACTTAGAAACTTATACACATGAGAGATGATATCTCATTATTTGATATCTTATTTGAACCTTATGTGTTGGGATGGAATGCTAAGCAATATCATTCATTGATGACTGCATGGATGCTCTATGCTTATCATTGTGTTAGTCTTATAATATTCTTTGTCATTCCTATCACACATTCCTTTGGTTGAGCCTTTTAATATATTGTCCCTTGCTTGTTGCCCAACCATTTGTTTGATGCCAGTGTAAGCTTAATTTCTTCTCTATGATCTCTTGCAAATGGTTGCGTTTTAAATGTTATTGAGGGAGTGAGGATTCCATGTTGTGCAAATTGTATTCAAATACAAACATTCCAATTTTTGCACGTACCTTGGGGAGCTTCCTCATTTCATTTAAAGCATCATTTTTTGGTTAGCATAGTATTTAATTTCACTTGGTATCATTTTGTTTTGAATAATATTGAGGGAGTGATGATTCCATATGTGTGCACCTTATACTTCAACTCAAATAGAATATTTTGTGCACACACCTTGGGGAGCTTCCTCATATTATTTAGAGCACCTTTTCAATCTTATCATAATATCTTTATTCAATTTGTTCTTTGGATTCTTTGATTGCTCTCTTCATTTGTTGAAGTTTATCCATCGTGTTATCTTATTTTTTTTGCAATCTTTGATCCTCAATATAGTTTGGTTTCCTTCATATATTTGTCTTTGTATATGTGCATGTGTCTTCACTTATTTCTTTTGGATATGCACACCGTTTTGGAGGAACTCACACTATATTGGCCTTCTAAGTTTTTCGCCCATTTTGGCAATGGATGCCAATGGGGGAGAAGTTTCGAGGGTTTAAAGGGAATTGGCTTTTATGCTTTGGTTTGTTCTTAAGCATTTGCCTTGCATGCTTTGCATGGTTGAGTATATAGTGGAAACTCCACCAACAACCTTGGTTGGCAATATATGCAATGAAATCAAGATCATTCACACGTGCATAGATTGTGGGGGAGTTTGCTCTATATATGGTGGTTTTACTAACATCACATACTTTTGTAGTATTTGATGTTAGTATAACCATTTTAGTTCTTTGAATTCATTATATAAACCCTCTCAAAGAGATTGTCATCAATTACAAAAATGGGGGAGATTGAAAGATCATATTGAGCCCCATGTGTGGTTTTGGTAATTAATGACAATCCCTGTGGACTAATGGTTGCATTGAGTTATATGTGTAGGACTTGTCCATAGACAATGCTTGAACCATTTGTTAGAGTCAAGGTTGTAAGAAGAAGATTATGTGTTAACCAAGGTGCTATTCAAGAAGTGATCCAAAGATTGGTCTTAAGGGAGTTGAGCTTATGTCAAGTGTGGCTTGAAGAATAAGATTGAGTGAGCTCTCATGTGTATCCTCAAGACATGGTTGTAAGAAGAAGATTATGTGTTAACCAAGGTGCTATTCAAGAAGTGATCCAAAGATTGGTCTTAAGGGAGTTGAGCTTATGTCAAGTGTGGCTTGAAGAATAAGATTGAGTGAGCTCTCATGTGTATCCTCAAGACACCATCATTATGGAGAAAGAAGAATTGATTAGAGGATTGATTAAGTGAAAGCACAAGTTCAAGATGAGCAACTAGAAGAGAACATATGCTTGAAGCTTGCCATCTATATTGTGTTTATGGATATGTGAAGATATGCTTAAAGAGAGTCTCTTCCATAGTGGAGTATGGGGGAGCAATCCGCAAGACTTCACCAAGCAAGCTCAATCAAGAAAGGTGGTCCAACTTGAGAAGATCAAGATCGTCATTATCCACCTCAAGTGGAATGCTCAAGGCAAAGGTATGATAGTGTTAGGGTTTCTTTCTTACCGGTCTCATGGTGTTAGTTGTGAGACCGGGTTATAGGATCGGTAGCCGTACTATCAAGAGGGGCTCTCGAGTGAGTAACTTAATTGTATCGTTCGGAGAGAGCTCAAACCTTTGCATACTTGGCATCTTCTTTCTTGGTTCTTATTTGAGTTTTATCCATGTGAGGTTCTAGAGCTTGTGGTTATTTCCATGACAAGCTCTAGCTCATCAAAAACGGATTTCGCATGAAGCTCTTATTGCGTTTTTGATGTTTGGAGGTTTTTCCAGTTTGCCTTCAAAGAGAGGTCAAACCTTTCATCATTTGGTTTTATACTCCCTTTTTGGACTATGATGTTTCTATGGATTATGTTGTAGAGCTCGTTGTGGTGATTCCAACGAGCCCAAGATCATCGAAAACGGAGTCCGGATGAAAAAGTTATCACCGTTTTCGTATTGCAATTTCTGCTCGGCGTCACCCAGATACGGGGCCGGAATATCCGGCCCGGGGGGCGGATTATCCGCCCCCCCCCCCTCGAAGATTTTGTTTCGGAATTTCTGCTAAGGACTTTTGGGCGCGTCACCCAGTAGGGGGGGCGGATATTCCGGCCAGGGGGCCGGATAATCCGGCCTGGGACGTTGTAACGGTCATTTTTATGGGAGGGGGTATAAATACCCCTCCCCTTCTTCCTCCTTGGGGCTGGTTGCTTGTCTCTCTCTCCTCCATTGTTTTGACCTTCAAGAGCTTGCAATTACTCTCTATCCCTCCCATATTTCTTGAATCTTGTTGAGGGATTTGAAAGAGAAGATCTAGATCTACAACTCCACCAATCAATCTCTCCTCTAAGTGAGGGGAACATCTTGGGATCTAGATCTTGGAGACTTGTGTGGTTTCCTCCATTTGTTCTTCCTCTCATATCTCTCCATAGCATTAGTTGCTTTGGTAGGATTTGAGCACCTTGTGTGCTCTTGCCATTGCATAAGTTGCATCGGTTTGAGTTCTCCCCGGAGATTCGAGTAAGTGAAAGTTTGTGAGCTTATCACTCTTGGGTTCTTGGAACCCTAGACGGCTTTGTGGCTTTGTGGTGCCTTTGTGGCTATTCTTGGGAGCCTCCAATTAAGTTGTGGATGCGTGCCCCAAGCTTTGTGTAAAGGCCCGGTTCCGCCTTGAGGAACCCCTTAGTGGAAGAGTGAGCTAGGCCTTTGTGGCGCAAGCTCACACCGAAGAATAGGGTGAGGCCTTTGTGGCGTTGGTTAGGCCTTTGTGGCGATACCACACCCCTCCAACGAGACGTACTCCCTTTCAAGGGAGGAACTCGGGAATACATCATCGTCTCCGCGTGCCTCGGTTATTCCTATACCCGAGCTCTTTACTTATGCACTTTACATTGTGATAGCCTTCGTGCTTGAAGTTATATATCTTGCTATCACCTTGTTACTTGTATTGCTTAGCATAAGTTGTTGGTGCACATAGGTGAGCCTAGTTTATTTAGGTTTTGTGTGCTTGACAAAATAAACGCTAGTTTAATTCCGCTTTTGTTCAAGCCATTCGTAAAATTTGATATCGCCTATTCACCCCCCCCTCTAGGCGACATCTGTGTCCTTTCAATTGGTATCAGAGCCCGGTCTCTCATTTTAGGCTTCACCGCCTTGAGAGCAAAGATGTCGGCTAGGGGATTAGTGCACAATAACACTTCTATATTTGATGGCACAAATTATGATACTTGGAAAATTCACATGCTTAATTATTTTTGGGTCATGGACCCATCTATGGAGCGAATTGTAGATGCGGGTTTTTCTCCTCCAAAGGATACTCAAAATCTATCTTTAGAGGATGAGAAAAACTTGTATCTCAATGCTCAAGCTACTCATGTGATTGTTAATGCTTTGAGCGATGTAGTTACCTTCTCCATCACGCCTTTTCGGAGCGCTCATGAGATATGGACAAAGCTTCAAGAAAAATATGGTGTGTCCAAGATTATTGAGGATGATTGTATTCCTTCCACTTCTGGCCGCAATGAACTTTCATCCACTTCACCAAAGTGTGGCAAGACACAAGGTAATGATATGGTGAGTGGTGATGAAACTTGCAATGGTGATAACATGCTTACTTTTGATGATCCTTCGTCTCTATCTCATTGCAATGCTTCATCTTTGGACTTAAACACTTGTAGCCCCATAAATGCTTTAGATACTTGTGTTGATAGTCCTTGCATATCATGTATAAGTTTCTTGAATAAATCTCATGATGATATGCTTTCTTTGTCTAGTTGCAATAATATAAATGCTTCTATTTCCTCTAGTTGTTGTGTGTCTAACAATGTAGAGGAAACCGAAGATTCTATGGGTCAAGACAAGATCTTGAATGGAGCTTCAAGTAATTCATCATTATCATCTCATGTCACCCACCTATGCCTTATGGCTAGGGGTTCAAAGGTATCCCATACTTTGGAACCCAATACCTCTTGTGTTGATGTGGATGAGGATAATGATGATCAAGAGGATGAAAATATATATGAAGAGGAGGATAGCATAAGAAGGGAAGGTGAGATTATCTATAATGCTCTTCCCAATGATATGAAGGTTCACTCCCTTCTTGTTAAACTTGTGTCTAGTGCTATTGAGAGCCAAAAAATCATTGAAGAAAAATGTAGGCTCGAAAGAGAGTATGCTAATGATATTGGCTCCTTAGAAAATTCTCTTGAAGAAGAGCAAGAGCTCCGGGTTTCTCTTGAGGAGAAGCTTGAATCCATTGAGGAGTCATGTAATGAAATAATTTCTAAACTCACTAAAGAACGTGACCTCGCTCTTGCCAAGTTGTCTTCTCCTATTGGTAATGATAATGATGCATGTGCTACTAACTCTACTTCTTGTGAAGCATCTATTTGGAAGGAGAATGTTGAGCTAAGAGCTCAACTTGAGTTGCTAACTAGAAAGTATGGGAAATTGGAAGAAAGTCATGAAAAGCTATCTAGCTCTAATGAGGATCTTCTAGTGTCCCATGCTCGCCTAAAGTTAGCTCATGAGGCTATATCTACAAAGGTAACATCTTGTGAGCCTCATGTGGATACTAGCACTATTTCTCAAAATGCTATATTGACATGTGCTAGTCCTAGTAATTTATCCACTCATACTATTGCTACATCTAGTGATGAATTACCCTCCTTGCCTTGTTGCTCTAACAATGTAGCCTCTACTTCCACTAGTACTTGTGTTGTCACTAACCATGTAGAGGAAATCAAAGAGCTCAAGGCCCAAGTTACTTCATTGAAGAAAGACTTGGAAAAATGTCATGAAGGGAAGTCCACACTCAACAAGATCTTGAGTGTGCAACAATCCCCCAATGACAAGAGTGGACTTGGATTTATCTCTAACTAGAAGAACAAGTCCAAAATATACAAGAAGAAGAAGGGCCAAGAACAAGTCAAGAATTTGGCCAAGATTGTTTGCTTCAAGTGCAAAATTGAAGGGCACCATGTTAGATCTTGCCCTTTGAAGAAAAAGGCACTTAGTGAGAAGCAACAAGGGAAGCGGCCTCAAGTTCAAGCCCTTGCTCAACCTCAAGTTGAAGAAAGGTCACTTCCCAAGAAAAATCAAGCTAATGCTCCCCTTGTGGAGAAATCAAGTGAGAAGAAGGTGAAGAAAAGAACTTGCTACATATGCCATGAGAAGGGTCACCTATCTTCTTCATGCACTAGTGGTAACTCATCTAACCCTATCATAATTGAAGATGTTTATTCACTTTGCAAGGATAAGGTTGGCAATGTGTTTGCCAAATTTGTTGGTACTCAAAGTGGTGTCAAGAAAAGAACCATTTGGGTTGCCAAACCTATTGTTTCTAACTTCTTAGGACCCAACTTGGTTGGGGACCAACAAGCCATTACTTGAACAATAGGTGTTATTGGAGGGCATTGGAGACTTGGCTATATCATGAAGAATTAAGGGATCTTCATCAATTATATTTTCTCAAGTCAAGTCATTTGTATTATCTTGTTCTATCATATATCCAATGTCCCTCCTTGCGGTAACATGTATTCAACTTATCTACCTTGAAAGTTACTCGCCCCTTTGCATGTGTTGAGTTTTGTACCTCCCATGTGTTTGTATATGTTGTGCTACCTACTTGCTTAATTTTGAGTAATTAAGTATGTGCATATTGGGTTGCACACCATATACGATTGTTCTTGTTGATCCTTTTGCATCTCGTTTTATCTTACTTGGCTCTTGTGAGAGATTACTGGACCATCCTATTTTGGGGGAGTGATATGCTTTGCACTTCACAATCCTAAAAATGTGTGTACATGAGGAATACCACTTAGTGTTGATATTTAAAGATTATCTAGTCTCTATGTGGTATGTCATTCTCATGAGAAATTCAAATTCTATAATGTCCATTAATCATCTTGTTGGATTTTATTTGCCTCTTGTGAAAAAATAAATGTTTTATCACATTATGGGGGAGTAATATGCTTTGTGCATATTACAAACCAATATAATGTGTATATTTGAGGTTGTGTCACATAGTGTTGATATTGTAAATTATTTTGCATCTATGTGGCATGTTTGCTCAAACAAATTCCAATTTGCCAAATTGTTTTAATGCTCTTGTTTTGGATCTTGTTTGTGAGATACTTTCTTGATAGGGTTTTCCTAAAATGTGGAATGCTACATCAAAGTTGGAAAACCATTTGCTTCAAGTTATCTTAATCATTGCTTTGCATGATTGTTTAACTATTTGAGTCTATCAAGAATATCTTCTTTAGCATGGTGATTAATTCTTATCCTTCTCCGTATGCTTCTTTGTTGTGAAGATGATCTTGGATTTATATGTAAACTACCACCGGGAAATAAATCCAAATACCTCTTGTTCTTGGACAATTGGTACTATATAATGTGGGATATGTATATTGATCATCTTTACATTGGCTATTTCTTTTAATTGCCTTATCTCTAGCCAAAAAATGTATTTGTTTTAGCTCCCATTGTCTTCCGTGACTTTTGTTATTCCATTTGATTTCGTTGGACTTGTCTTGTGTTATTTCTATGTAGGTAGATGTGATGATCCCACTTGTGTGCATTTTGTATTCAAATGCAAAATCATAAATAATGCACTAATCTTGGGGGAGCTCTCCTATATTTGTTATAACACACTCTTTGTGCTTATTTCATTTGGTATTGGTTTTTGTTGGAAGACAAATCTTTTCTTTTTGGTACTTAGTGTGCCATCATAAAAAGTGTGGAGAGTTTGGTTTGTTTGTTTGAACCTTGCTCTCTTTGGGAGTTGGTGATCTCATTCCTTATTATTTATTTCTTACTCTTAAAATGAGATATGTCTTTGAGTATGTGTGTTTTAGTTATACTTTATGCTCATTGGCTTTTGCTTGGTTCACTAGTTGAACTTTGGAGTCAATCTTGTGTTGATTTGATTCTTTGATATAATTTGGACAACCTTTTGTAGCTTCACAATTTTGTGTGCTCGCTTGTCCTTCTTGGTGTTTTGTCCAAATTGTATCTCCTTTGGCTCTTGAAAGTCTTGTGCATGCATATTTACTAAATGTATATTGTATGGCATGCTTTTGCTTTCTTTGATCAAATATATAGGAGAAGCTCTATCAAATCCTAAATCGGCTAAGATGTGCATGAAATTCAATTTCATATATATATATGCACATATTTATGTGGAGTTTATCCTATATGTTGTAGTTTCTAACTACTTTGTACCCAATGAGTTTGGGGACCATCTTGTACTTGAACTTTATTTTAGGTACATGGAGATATATTGGTGCTTGTCTCAATAATAAGGATGAAGTGGTGACTAAATGATAATTTGAGGCAAGCTAGGATTATTGAAGAACTCCTATCTACTACATCCTACCATTACATCTCGGTAACAAGTATCTTCTTCATGTATACTTCTCTAGTATCCAACCTTGTGTAGGTTGTTTTATGGCATTGAAAATCTTTATTTGAAAATATTGTGCTTTTTGCAAGGATTCTAATGAAACCTCTTTATTGCAAATGTGAGCAAGTTGAGATGAGGACATATTATTGGGAACATATAAAAATCATGCTCATGATTCTCCTATCCCATATATGTCAACTTAGCAATCTTTTTGCATATCAATTCCTCAATAAGCTCACATGTGCAAAATTGATGAAATTGCAAATTTATTTCTTCCGTTTGGTATCCTTCATTTTGATACTTGTTGTTTTTATCAAAGCATCCCAACTATCTTCTTTCCCTTGTTGATATTTGTGATGTCTTTGACATGTTTGTGGTTGAAGTTCATCAATATACAATAAGATAAATTGAGCCTTTGGCCATGCTTTAAAAGCAAAAATCTCATTGGTATATTGCATGACTTCATTTTGGATATCTTGTTCTATTCTTAGTATCTATTTTGTGTGTATATGTTTCTTTGTGATAATTATCTTTGTGATATTGTCTACTTAGAAACTTATACACATGAGAGATGATATCTCATTATTTGATATCTTATTTGAATCTTATGTGTTGGGATGGAATGCTAAGCAATATCATTCATTGAAGACTGCATGGATGCTCTATGCTTATCATTGTGTTAGTCTTATAATATTCTTTGTCATTCCTATCACACATTCCTTTGGTTGAGCCTTTTAATATATTGTCCCTTGCTTGTTGCCCAACCATTTGTTTGATGCCAGTGTAAGCTTAATTTCTTCTCTATGATCTCTTGCAAATGGTTGCGTTTTAAATGTTATTGAGGGAGTGAGGATTCCATGTTGTGCAAATTGTATTCAAATACAAACATTCCAATTTTTGCACGTACCTTGGGGAGCTTCCTCATTTCATTTAAAGCATCATTTTTCGGTTAGCATAGTATTTAATTTCACTTGGTATCATTTTGTTTTGAATAATATTGAGGGAGTGATGATTCCATATGTGTGCACCTTATACTTCAACTCAAATAGAATATTTTGTGCACACACCTTGGGGAGCTTCCTCATATTATTTAGAGCACCTTTTCAATCTTATCATAATATCTTTATTCAATTTGTTCTTTGGATTCTTTGATTGCTCTCTTCATTTGTTGAAGTTTATCCATCGTGTCATCTTATTTTTTTTTGCAATCTTTGATCCTCAATATAGTTTGGTTTCCTTCATATATTTGTCTTTGTATATGTGCATGTGTCTTCACTTATTTCTTTTGGATATGCACACCGTTTTGGAGGAACTCACACTATATTGGCCTTCTAAGTTTTTCGCCCATTTTGGCAATGGATGCCAATGGGGGAGAAGTTTCGAGGGTTTAAAGGGAATTGGCTTTTATGCTTTGGTTTGTTCTTAAGCATTTGCCTTGCATGCTTTGCATGGTTGAGTATATAGTGGAAACTCCACCAACAACCTTGGTTGGCAATATATGCAATGAAATCAAGATCATTCACACGTGCATAGATTGTGGGGGAGTTTGCTCTATATATGGTGGTTTTACTAACATCACATACTTTTGTAGTATTTGATGTTAGTATAACCATTTTAGTTCTTTGAATTCATTATATAAACCCTCTCAAAGAGATTGTCATCAATTACAAAAATGGGGGAGATTGAAAGATCATATTGAGCCCCATGTGTGGTTTTGGTAATTAATGACAATCCCTATGGACTAATGGTTGCATTGAGTTATATGTGTAGGACTTGTCCATAGACAATGCTTGAACCATTTGTTAGAGTCAAGGTTGTAAGAAGAAGATTATGTGTTAACCAAGGTGCTATTCAAGAAGTGATCCAAAGATTGGTCTTAAGGGAGTTGAGCTTATGTCAAGTGTGGCTTGAAGAATAATATTGAGTGAGCTCTCATGTGTATCCTCAAGACATGGTTGTAAGAAGAAGATTATGTGTTAACCAAGGTGCTATTCAAGAAGTGATCTAAAGATTGGTCTTAAGGGAGTTGAGCTTATGTCAAGTGTGGCTTGAAGAATAAGATTGAGTGAGCTCTCATGTGTATCCTCAAGACACCATCATTATGGAGAAAGAAGAATTGATTAGAGGATTGATTAAGTCAAAGCGCAAGTTCAAGATGAGCAACTAGAAGAGAACATATGCTTGAAGCTTGCCATCTATATTGTGTTTATGGATATGTGAAGATATGCTTAAAGAGAGTCTCTTCCATAGTGGAGTATGGGGGAGCAATCCGCAAGACTTCACCAAGCAAGCTCAATCAAGAAAGGTGGTCCAACTTGAGAAGATCAAGATCGTCATTATCCACCTCAAGTGGAATGCTCAAGGCAAAGGTATGATAGTGTTAGGGTTTCTTTCTTACCGGTCTCATGGTGTTAGTTGTGAGACCGGGTTATAGGATCGGTAGCCGTACTATCAAGAGGGGCTCTCGAGTGAGTAACTTAATTGTATCGTTCGGAGAGAGCTCAAACCTTTGCATACTTGGCATCTTCTTTCTTGGTTCTTATTTGAGTTTTATCCATGTGAGGTTCTAGAGCTTGTGGTTATTTCCATGACAAGCTCTAGCTCATCAAAAACGGATTTCGCATGAAGCTCTTATTGCGTTTTTGATGTTTGGAGGTTTTTCCAGTTTGCCTTCAAAGAGAGGTCAAACCTTTCATCATTTCGTTTTATACTCCCTTGTTGGACTATGATGTTTCTATGGATTATGTTGTAGAGCTCGTTGTGGTGATTCCAACGAGCCCAAGATCATCGAAAACGGAGTCCGGATGAAAAAGTTATCACCGTTTTCGTATTGCAATTTCTGCTCGGCGTCACCCAGATACGGGGCCGGAATATCCGGCCCGGGGGGCGGATAATCCGCCCCCCCCCCCCCTCGAAGATTTTGTTTCGGAATTTCTGCTAAGGACTTTTGGGCGCGTCACCCAGTAGGGGGGCGGATATTCCGGCCAGGGGGCCGGATAATCCGGCCTGGGACGCTGTAACGGTCATTTTTATGGGAGGGGGTATAAATACCCCTCCCCTTCTTCCTCCTTGGGGCTGGTTGCTTGTCTCTCTCTCCTCCATTGTTTTGACCTTCAAGAGCTTGCAATTACTCTCTATCCCTCCCATATTTCTTGAATCTTGTTGAGGGATTTGAAAGAGAAGATCTAGATCTACAACTCCACCAATCAATCTCTCCTCTAAGTGAGGGGAACATCTTGGGATCTAGATCTTGGAGACTTGTGTGGTTTCCTCCATTTGTTCTTCCTCTCATATCTCTCCATAGCATTAGTTGCTTTGGTAGGATTTGAGTGAGAAGGATTTGAGCACCTTGTGTGCTCTTGCCATTGCATAAGTTGCATCGGTTTGAGTTCTCCCCGGAGATTCGAGTAAGTGAAAGTTTGTGAGCTTATCACTCTTGGGTTCTTGGAACCCTAGATGGCTTTGTGGCTTTGTGGTGCCTTTGTGGCTATTCTTGGGAGCCTCCAATTAAGTTGTGGATGCGTGCCCCAAGCTTTGTGTAAAGGCCCAGTTCCGCCTTGAGGAACCCCTTAGTGGAAGAGTGAGCTAGGCCTTTGTGGCGCAAGCTCACACCGGAGAATAGGGTGAGGCCTTTGTGGCGTTGGTTAGGCCTTTGTGGCGATACCACACCCCTCCAACGAGACGTACTCCCTTTCAAGGTAGGAACTCGGGAATACATCATCATCTCCGCGTGCCTCGGTTATTCCTATACCCGAGCTCTTTACTTATGCACTTTACATTGTGATAGCCTTCGTGCTTGAAGTTATATATCTTGCTATCACCTTGTTACTTGTATTTCTTAGCATAAGTTGTTGGTGCACATAGGTGAGCCTAGTTTATTTAGGTTTTGTGTGCTTGACAAAATAAACGCTAGTTTAATTCCGCTTTTGTTCAAGCCATTCGTAAAATTTGATATCGCCTATTCACCCCCCCTCTAGGCGACATCTGTGTCCTTTCACCTTCGGCGGTGATTCCCCTCTCCGGCAGGGTGTCGGGATGAGCTTCTGGACCCTCCCGATCTTGCGTCGACGACGGCGGCGGCTTGCAGTAGGTTTTATAGAAAATTGATCGGCCTGTAGGTTTTTCCCATCGAGAGGAATATATAGGCGAAAGGGCGGCGTCAGGAGGTGTAAGGGTAAATTGCCCCTAAGTGTGTTTTTGGTAATTAATGACAATCCCTATGGACTAATGTTTTCATTGAGCTTTTTATATATGAAGGAATTGTTCATAGGAATTGCTTGAAGTCCATGTGTTGGATTCAAGGCTTGGATGCCATGAAGATAAAGATATATCTTAAGTATTGGCATCAAGATCAATGAATAGAAGAGATAAATCCAATATGATCGAGAAGAATAAATAAAGATGTAGTTCTTATGTAGAACTCAAGTAATCCATGCTCTAGCTTATGTGTTAATCCAATGAGTCTCAAGATCTTGAGAGTTTGTCTACAAGAGAAGAATTCAATATATGGCTCTATGTCGAGGTCATGATGGTCTCATGAGTTGAGATATGATTGACTAAGACCTAGAGCATGCGATCAAATGAAGAATTCTTTATGTGGCTCAAGATATTGTTATGGATCATGAGAAGATACATTGTTGACCAAGACAAAGATCAAAGAATGAATTCTAGATTGGTCAATACATGAAGCATAAGGAATGTGCCACATGTGATCAACCGATCTTGTGGTATGGTAAGTTTTGTCAATTATGCTTTGTGAACTAACCCATTACATATGTGTGTTCGTGTTGTCTATGTGGGTTAGGTATTGCCATTTGTATGCATCAATAGTGAGATTACATATAGCCCATGAGAAAATGACATCAAGTGATGATCGTCATCAAGGTTGAGAAGTCCAAGTTTCAAGATAAGCATCTCGAGAAGATCATATGCTTGAAGCTTGTCATCCATTTGGTGATAATGAAATTGTGAAGACATGCCTTAGTGAAGGTATCCCATAGTGGTGTATGGGGGAGCTTATTGGAAGTCTTCACGAAGCAACAATGATCAAGTGAAGCATTCTGGCTTGACGGAAGCATGAAGCATCGTCATCAAGATCAAGCGGGATGCGCAAGGAAAAGGTTTGTCCTTGCTAGGTTTTCCTTTTACTGATCTCAAGGTGTTTGTTGGGAGACCGGGTTATAGGATAGATAGCCGCACTATCAAGAGGGGCTTTCGGTCGGGTAACTTGATCACATCGTCTTAGGGAGCTCAAACCTTTGCATACTTTGCATCTTCATAATTTGTTGCTTATTGGTGTTTATCCATGTGAGGTTCTTGTGCTTGTTGCTAGCTTTCCAACAAGTCCAAGTTCATCGAAAACGGAATCCGTATGCATCTTTTATCGCGTTTTCGAGTTTGGAGGTTTTACCGGTTCTTTCTTAAAAGAGGTTTTCACCTCTTCTTATTTGGTGTTTTATCTCTCACTACTTCTTGGGTTTTATGGTATCCATTGGATAGATATTTTTCTTAGCTTTTCAAAAATCCCAATTTTGCTAAAATCTGAGTCCGGATGTGAAAGTTATCGCATTTTTCGTGAGGATTTTTTTTGCCGGTTTCGAGCTCGGTTTGGACCGGAAATTCAACCGGAAATTCAACCGGAAATCCAACCGGAAATCAACCGAAAACCTTCTGGACTGTTTTCTTCTAGGCTCGGTTTAAACCGGGAATTCAACAGGAAATTCAACCGGAAATTTCTGGTCCAACCGGGAATTCAACCAAGAATTCCAGTTTCGCCCCAAATGGCTAGTTTTCTTTGAGGGCTATAAAAGGGGTCTTCTTCCCCAAATGTTTTAGGGTTCTTGAGCATGAAATACACCTCCATTGTTGACCCTCTTGAGTTTTCCTCCTCCCTCTTCCCTCTAATGATTCTTGCATCTTTTTGAGGGATTTGAGAGAGGAGATCTTGATCTACAATCTCCACCAAATCATTCCTCCTCTAAGTGAGGGGAATCCTTTGAATCAAGATCTTGGAGTCATTGGTTGACCTCCACCCTTGTTCTTCCTCTCTAACTCCTCCATAGCATTTGTTGCCTTGGTGGGATTTGAGAGAGAAGGATTTGAGCACTTCCCCTTGTGTTCTTGCTTTGCATCCTTGCATAGTGTTGAGCTCTCCATTATGATTTGTTCGAGTGAGAGATCATGAGCTTGTTACTCTTGGAGGGTGACCTCCTATTTGGCTTGGCGGTTGGTGCCTCGGTGACCTCTTCGTGGAAGATTGTGAAGAGGCCCGGGCTTCTCCTTCGTGGGAGTTGTGAAGTGGTTGTGGAGCTTGCCATCTCCGGAGTGGAGGAAAAGCTAACCATAAGAAGGGGTTCCTAGCTTCGTGGGGGGCTCGGAGAAGAAGGTGAGCCTTCATGGCATTCGGGAGCCTTCGTGGTTTCCCGCATCTCTCCAACGGTGATTAGCTTACTTTATGTAAGTGAACATCGGGATACATCTTCGTCTTCGCATGCCTCGGTTATTTCTATACCCGAGTTTATTTCCTTGTGATAGCCTTAATGCTTGAAGTACTTATATCTTGTTTATCACTTGTGAAATATATCTTGTGCTATCTTGCTTATCTCTAGTTGTTGTTGGTGCACTTAGTTGAGCCTAGCATATTTAGGTTTTGTGCTTGAAGAAAATAAATGTTAGTTTAATTCCGCATTCCTTCAAGCCAATTCCATAATAGTTTTTAAAACGCCTATTCACCCCCCTCTAGGCGACATCTCGTCCTTTCAATTGGTATCAGAGCAAGGTCTCTCCTTGTTTAGGCTTCACCGCCTTGAGAGTAAAGATCTCGGCTAGTTATTTAGTGCACAATGACACAATTATTTTTTATGGCACAAATTATATGCTATGGAGAAATCGCATGCTTTCTAATCTTCAGACTTTGTGTCCAAATATAGAGTGATTTCTAGATGTACGTTTTTCTCCTCCGATGGATCTTCAAAATCTATCTATTGAGGATGAGAAAAATTTACATCTTGAAGCTCAAGTATCTAATGAAATTTTATTGTCTGTGGGCTCCATAGTTTATGTTTGCTTGATGGGTTCAAAGTGCAAGACGTCTCATGAGATATGGACCAAGCTAGAAGAGTCATTTGGTGGGTCCATTTCTCTTGAGGTTGAAAGTGAACCTAAGGAGCTCTCTTCACCTTCACATCATGAAGAGCTCCAAGTTGCTTCCACATCCGGTCATGATGATTGGTCAATTTCTTCTACCTCACCAACATGTGACTTGTCACAAGGTAATGATATGGTGAGTGAAGAAATCATATATGATGATGGTAGTCTTGTTCTTTGCACCAATGATTATATTTCTATAAATCCTATTGGTGTAGAGAGTTTGAATCTAAACACTTGTTGCAAGAAATTCTTTACTCATTCTTGTGTTAAAGGTCCTTGCATATCTCCTAAAATTTGCTTGATTAAATTTTGTGATGATATGCTTGTCTCTAGTTGTGACCATGATCAAAATGACTCTATTTCTTCTAGTTGTTGTATGACTAACCATGTAGAGGAAATTAAAGAAAAATTGGGTCACATAATTAAAGAAGAAATCAATAGAAGAACCAAGAAGGTTTCTATCAAGAGAAGGCAATGCTATGAATGCCACGAGTATGGACATCTTGCAAGAGCTTGTCCTACACTCGAAAATGAAGAATGTGCTTCTATTGATGTTCCATCATCATCTACCCAAGTTCACATGTGCCTTATGGCAAGCGGGTCAAAGGTAACTCCTACTTTGTATCCTGACACATCTCATAATGATGAGAGTGATGATGATGTTGATGATGATAATGAAGCTTTCTTGCATGAGATGGGAATTGTGTATGCATCTCTTCGTGGTAATAATGATGCTCGTGCTAAAGTCAAACACTTAATGGAAACCTTGTTTGAACACAAGGAAACCATTAAGGAATTGAACTCCCTCATTAATGAGGGGAAACGGAGATTCAATCTCCTCAAGCAAGAGCTATCCGAAGAGAAGCATACTAATTCTTTCCTATCTCAATCTATTAAATCTTATGAGCTTACAAATGCTAAATCTATTAATGATGCTTGTTCTGCTTACTCTACTTCTTGTGAAGCATCTATATTAAAGGAGAATGTTGAGCTAAGGGCTCAACTTGAGTTGCTAACAAGCAATTATAAGAAATTGGAGGAAAGCCATGAAAAGCTCTCGGGCTCTCATGGGGATCTCCTAATCTCTTATAATGGGATAAAGTTAGCTCATGAGGCAAGTATCATGAAGGAAACATCTTGTGAGCCTCATTTGGACATTAGCACTACTTTGAACTAAAATGCTATATTACCATGTGCTAGTCCTAGTAATTTGTCTAGGCATAATATTTCTATATCTTGTGATGAATTACTTGCTATGCCTTGTTGCTCTAACAATGAAGCTTCTACTTCCTCTAGTACTTGTATTACTACTAACCTTGTAGAGGAAATCAAAGAGCTCAAGGCCCAAGTCACTAGTTTTGAGAAAAACTTGGAGAAGCGTCATGAAGGGAAATCCACACTCGATAATATTTTGAGTGTGCAAAAATCCCCTAATGACAAGAGTGGACTTGGATTCAACTCCAATAATAAGAACAAGTCCAAGAGAAACAAGAAGAAGAAGGGCCAAGACCAAGTCAAGAATTTGGCCAAGATTGTTTGCTTCAAGTGCAAGATTGAAGGGCATCATGTGAGATCTTGCCCATTGAAGAAAAAGCACTTGAGTGAGAAGCAACAAGGGAAGCGGCCACAAGGTCAAGACCAAGCACGACCTCAAGTTGAAGATAGGCCACTTCCCAAGAAGAAACAAGATGAAGCTTCCCAAATCAAGAAATCAACGAAGAAGAGAAAGGGAAGCACTTGTTGCTATATTTGCCGTGAGAAGGGGCACTTTGCTTCTTCATGCTTAAGCGGTACCTTATCTAATCCTATCATTGTTGATGATGATTATTTTCTTAGGAAAGATAAGGATGGCAATGTGTTTGCCAAGTTTGTTGGAACTCAAAGTGGTGCCAAGAAAAGGACCATTTGGGTTGCCAAGCCTATTGTGACTAACCTCTTAGGACCCAACTTGGTTGGGGACCAACAAGCTAAAACTTGATCAATAGGTGTTTGTGGAGGGCATTGGAGACTTGGCTACCTCATGAAGAATTAAGGGATCTTCATTAATTTTATTTCATCAAGCCAATTCATTGACACTATCATCTTATATCCAATGTGCCTCTTTGCGGTAACTTGTACTTAACCTCTCTACATTGTAAGTTACTTGCCCCTTTGCATGTTTTGGTTTTGTACCAAGTATGTGTTTGTATATGTTGTTCCTTACACCTTCTTAACTTGTGTATTCAAGTAGGTGTTGGTTGTTTGGCACATCATATACTTGTGTGTTTGCTTTGAACCTCTAATGCATCTTGTTGGTATCTTATTTGGCTCTTATTGAGTGATTAATGGAACATCCCATTTTGGGGGAGTAATTTGCCATTGGCACCTCACAATCCTATAAATGTGTGCACATGAGTAATACCACTTAGTTTTGATATTGCAAGATTATCTAGTCACTATGTGGTATGCCATGCTCATGAGAAATTCAAATTCTATATCTCCATTAGTTATCTCTAGTTGGATTTTGTTTACCTTTTGTTGAAAAGAATTTAATATCACATTATGGGGGAGTAATATGCCTTATGCATATCACAAGCCTAGGAAATGTGAACATTTGAGGTATTGCCACTTAGAGTTGATATTGTTAGTTATCTTGTTCCTAGGTGGCATGTTTGCTCAAACAAACTCCTTTTTTCTTAAATGATTTTATTGCTCATTTCTTTGGTCTTGGTTTGAGTAAGAATTCTTGGTGCGGTTTCACTCAAATATATTCATATATATATCATAAGTAGGAAGTCGTTTGCTTCTAGTTACTCTAATCATTGCTTTGCATGATTGTTTGACTATTTTTGGAGCTACCAAGAATCCTTTTGCGTGCATGGTGCTTAATTTGAATATTTAACCATATGCCTTTTATTGTGAAGTTGATCTTGAATATCTTTGCAATACACCATCGAAAAATACTTCCAATATGAACTTCTTGTCTTTGACAATTGGTATTCGTGTATTTGCGTGGTAATTCTTCTAAATCATCTTCACCTTGGAATTTGCCTCTTATTGCCCTTATTTCTTTCCAAGAAATTATTTTGACTCCCGTTGTCTTATTTGCCTTCTTGAGGATCCTTTTGCTTGACTTCGTCTCATCTCTTGATCCCCATCAAGTGTGTGTTGTTGTAAGACAAACCTTTTCTTTTTGGTACTTGTGCCATTGTGAAAAGCGTAGAGGGTTTGGTTTATTTGTTGGAACCTTGCTCTTCTGGGAGTTAGTTATCTCATTCCTTCTTCTATGATTTATTTGCTAGAATGAGATAAATCTTTCAGCATGCTTTTATTTATTTATTCTTTCATGCTCAATAAGTTGTTAGGTTCATTTGTTTAATTTTATGAATAAATCATTTGTTGATTTGTTCCCTTGATATCATTTGGACAAATAATATGTTTTACCACACCTTTTTTACCTCCTTGTACTCTTGGTGATTTTGTCTAAATTGTATCTTCTTTGGTTCTTGAAAGCTAGGTGCATGCATATTCTCTTTATGCTTAATTTTGTATCTTAGTTGCTTTCTTTGATCCAATATATATGTTATACTCCATCAAATCCTAAATGGCTAAGATGTGCATGAAATTCAAATTTCATCTCTAACTATGCACATATTTATATGGAGTCTATCATATGTATTGTGGTTAGTCTAACCACCTTGGACCCAATAAGTTTGGGGACGAAGATGTACTTGAATGATGTCTTAGGTACATTGGATATGCAATGGATGCTTGTCTCATTTATAAGGAAGGTGTTATCACCATATGATTATTGGAGCCAAGCTAGGATGACCGGCGAACTCTTATCTACTACATCACACCATTGCTATCTCGGTAACAAGTATAACATTCATGCATACTTTTCTAGCATCCCAACTCTTATAGGTTGGTTCTTGGCATGATAATATTTATTTGCAAATGTTGCGGTTCTTGCAAAGGTCTTATAAAGAAATATCTTTATTTCATATGTGAGCAAGTTGAGATGATTGCATATGATGGGAAGTATATAAAATCATGCTTATGATTCACCAATCCCAAATATGCCTTTTTTAGCAATTTATTGCATATTAATTCCTCAACGCTCTCTCATGTGCAATATAGATAATGTTGCAAGTTGTACCCTTCTTTATTATGCTTGTTGCCTTTCAAAGCATCCCGACTATCTTTTGATCCCTTATTGCTAGTTGTGATGGCTTTGATGATTTTGCGTGGGGAGTTTATTAATATACCATAATGGAAAATGGAGCCTTGAGCTATATATGCTTTCTAGCAAAGTTATTTGGTATATTCTATGACTCTCTCTTGGATATCATATCTTCCTTAATTTCAACTAACCTCTTGTGTATACATATTCCTTTGTGGATTGTTCATCATGATTTTTTGTCCACTTAGAAATGTATATGCATAAGAGTGTTAATTTCTTCCCTTGATATCCTCGTTCTTTGCCGACCATCTTTCTTATCTATTTTGTCCTTGATGGTGTTGGTAAGAACTTGATTTATGAGTGCTTGTTTATTCTTTATTGCTTCTTCTCGCACTCATATCTCGTGAATCTTTTTGGACTAAAGTTCACTTTGATAAGCGTATTGATTCTTTTGTATTCTCTCATGCTCATGGTTGTATTTTAAATGATATAGAGGGAGTGAGGATTCCATGTTTGTGCATATTGTATTCAAATGCAACAAAAATTCAAATTTATGCATAAACCTTGGGGAGCTTCCTTATTTCATTTAAAGCACCTAGTAGCTCTTATCATCACATCTTCTTGTGTCCAATTGGTTCTTTGGGTCTCTTGATTGCTTGCTTGCTTCATTCGTTGAAGCTTCCTTCACTATGTCATCTTTTTGCAATCCTTGATCCTTAATATGGTTTTACTTCCTCCAAATATTGTTAATTTGATAAGTGCATATGATTTCACTCATTTTTATGAGAAATGCACATCTTGGGGAGGAACTCATACTATATTGGCCTTCTAAATTTCTTCATCCATTTTGGCAATCGTTGACAATGGGGGAGAAGTTTAGAGGGTTTAAGGGAAATGGTTTTTATACTTAAGTTTGGTTGTGCTTAAGTGATTTACCTTTCATGCATCTCTTCTTTGTTAGATGTTTTGCATGGTTGAATATATAGTGTAAACTCCATCAAAGGTTTATCTTGACAATGTATGCAATGAAATTCAAGTTCATCACACGTGCATATATTGTGGGGGAGTTTTCTCTATATATTTTGGTTGCACTCACATCAACCATATTTGTTGTAGTTTATGTGAGTACAATTGATTTTGATATGTGGTAGTAGCTTCGTGTTACTTGACCATATCAAATACAACCTCTTGTATGCAATTTATTCTCGGATAAGTTGCATATTAGTTTCTATCATTCATTATATAAACCCTCTTGTTGAGATTGTCATCAATTACCAAAATGGGGGAGATTGTAAGGGTAAATTGCCCCTAAGTGTGTTTTTGGTAATTAATGACAATCCCTATGGACTAATGTTTTCATTGAGCTTTTTATATATGAAGGAATTGTTCATAGGAATTGCTTGAAGTCCATGTGTTGGATTCAAGGCTTGGATGCCATGAAGATAAAGATATATCTTAAGTATTGGCATCAAGATCATTGAATAGAAGAGATGAATCCAATATGATCAAGAAGAATAAATAAAGATGTAGTTCTTATGTAGAACTCAAGTAATCCATGCTCTAGCTTATGTGTTAAGCCAAGGAGTCTCAAGATCTTGAGAGTTTGTCTACAAGAGAAGAATTCAATATATGGCTCTATGTCGAGGTCATGATGGTCTCATGAGTTGAGATATGATTGACTAAGACCTAGAGCATGCGATCAAATGAAGAATTCTTTATGTGGCTCAAGATATTGTTATGGAGCATGAGAAGATACATTGTTGACCAAGATAAAGATCAAAGAATGAATTCTAGATTGGTCAATACATGAAGCATAAGGAATGTGCCACATGTGATTAATCGATCTTGTGGTATGGTAAGTTTTGTCAATTATGCTTTGTGAACTAACCCATTACATATGTGTGTTTGTGTTGTCTATGTGGGTTAGGTATTGCCATTGGTATGCATCAATAGTGAGATTACATATAGCCCATGAGAGAATGACATCAAGTGATGATCGTCATCAAGGTTGAGAAGTGCAAGTTTCAAGATAAGCATCTCGAGAAGATCATATGCTTGAAGCTTGTCATCCATTTGGTGATAATGAAATTGTGAAGACATGACTTAGTGAAGGTATCCCATAGTGGTGTATGGGGGAGCTTATTGGAAGTCTTCACGGAGCAACAATGATCAAGTGAAGCATTCCGGCTTGACGGAAGCATGAAGCATCGTCATCAAGATCAAGCGGGATGTGCAAGGAAAAGGTTTGTCCTTGCTAGGTTTTCCTTTTATGGGTCTCAAGGTGTTTTTTGGGAGACCGGGTTATAGGATAGATAGCCGCACTATCAAGAGGGGCTTTCGGTCGGGTAACTTGATCACATCGTCTTAGGGAGCTCAAACCTTTGCATACTTTTCATCTTTCTAATTTGTTGCTTCTTGGTGTTTATCCATGTGAGGTTCTTGTGCTTGTTGCTAGCTTTCCAACAAGTCCAAGTTCATTGAAAACGGAATCCGTATGCATCTTTTATCGTGTTTTCGAGTTTGGAGGTTTTACCGGTTCTTTCTTAAAAGAGGTTTTCACCTCTTCTTATTTGGTGTTTTATCTCTCACTACTTCTTGGATTTTATGGTCTCCATTGGATAGATAGTTTTCTTAGCTTTTCAAAAAGCCCAAGTTTGCTAAAATCCAAGTCCGGATGTGAAAGTTATCGCATTTTTCGTGAGGATTTTTTTTGCCGGTTTCGAGCTCGGTTTGGACCGGAAATTCAACCGGAAATCCAACCGGAAATCAACCGAAAACCTTCCGGACTATTTTCTTCTAGGCTCGGTTTAAACCGGGAATTCAACCGGAAATTTCCAGTCCAACCGGGAATTCAACCGAGAATTCCAGTTTCGCCCCAAATGGCTAGTTTTCTTTTAGGGCTATAAAAGGGGTCTTCTTCCCCAAATGTTTTAGGGTTCTTGAGCACGAAATACACCTCCATTGTTGACCCTCTTGAGTTATCCTCCTCCCTCTTCCCTTCAATGATTCTTGCATCTTTTTGAGGGATTTGAGAGAGGAGATCTTGATCTACAATCTCCACCAAATCATTCCTCCTCTAAGTGAGGGGAATCATTTGAATCAAGATCTTGGAGTCATTGGTTGACCTCCACCCTTGTTCTTCCTCTCTAACTCCTCCATAGCATTTGTTGCCTTGGTGGGATTTGAGAGAGAAGGATTTGAGCACTTCCCCTTGTGTTCTTGCTTTGCATCCTTGCATAGTGTTGAGCTCTCCATTACGATTTGTTCGAGTGAGAGACCGTGAGCTTGTTACTCTTGGAGGGTGACCTCCTAGTTGGCTTGGCGGTTGGTGCCTCGGTGACCTCTTCATGGAAGATTGTGAAGAGGCCCGGGCTTCTTCTTCGTGGGAGTTGTGAAGTGGTTGTGGAGCTTGCCATCTCCGGAGTGGAGGAAAAGCTAACCATAAGAAGGGGTCCCTAGCTTCGTGGGGGGCTTGGAGAAGAAGGTGAGAGTTCGTGGCATTCGGGAGCCTTCGTGGTTTCCCGCATCTCTCCAACGGTGATTATCTTACTTTATGTAAGTGAACATCGGGATACATCTTCGTCTTCGCGTGCCTCGGTTATTTCTATACCCGAGTTTATTTCCTTGTGATAGCCTTCGTGCTTGAAGTACTTATATCTTGTTTATCACTTGTGAAATATATCTTGTGCTATCTTGCTTATCTCTAGTTGTTGTGGGTGCACTTAGTTGAGCCTAGCATATTTAGGTTTTGTGCTTGAAGAAAATAAATGTTAGTTTAATTCCGCATTCCTTCAAGCCAATTCCGTAATAGTTTTTAAAACGCCTATTCACCCCCCCTCTAGGCGACATCTCGTCCTTTCAGGAGGTGGACCAGGGGGCTCACCCCCTAGTGGTGCGGCTAGGGCTTGGCATGTGCCGCCCTAGGGTGTGGTCGGGTCTTGGCCCCCCTCCGTCTCATCTTCGGACTTTGACTCGTGTCTAGAAAAATAGGAGGTTCGGCTTTTATTTTGTCCAATTCCGAGAATATTTCCTATGTAGCTTTTCTGAAACACAAAAACAGCAGAAAATAGGGAACTGGCACTGTGGCATCTCGTTAGTAGGTTAGTTCTGGAAAATGCCTAAAAACGCCACGAAGTGTAACAAAACAAAAAGCAAATGGTGTATAAACAAGCATGGAACATCAAAAATTATAGATACGTTTGTGACATATCAAGCATCCCCAAACTTAGCTCCTGCTCGTCCTCGAGTAGGTAAGTGATAACAAAACAATAATTTTTGAGGTGACATGCACCATCATAATCTTGATCAATGATGTAAAGCATTGAGTGCTGAGATCAAAGTACTTAAAACATGGGCATAAGAGACATAATCTTGACAATAAAACTTAGCAACCATGTTATAACATGGAAAGTAACACAAACGAAAGATCATGAGTAATGAAACATTGAAAGTCAAGTATGTGTTCAAATCATATAGAAAAATATTGCAAAGTGATTTTCAGCTTGTCCTTCATGGAATAGCAAAACATAAATGCATAGGACACCTTCAAGTTTAAGAGGGCGACTAGATACAAATAATTTAAGAACAAGCAAAACCATAATCATGAATCAACCAATGATAAACTTTGGGACTATGCACATTAAACTCAGAATGACAACTATGCTCTCTTAGACGGTGCATAAAGGTAGAAGGTGGAGACTCAACATAAAAGTAAAAGAAAGGCCCTTCACAGAGGGAAGCAGTGATTGCAAGTTTTATAAACCTCCAAAAATTATGATACTTACTAGCTGTGAGCTCTCATTGCCCCCATCATAGGCACCTTGAATGGATAAGGTTAATGCGAGTACAATTATGAAGCATATGCTTAACAAATCATAAGTTGAAAACCTCGTGTCCCATGAAGTACGAATACCCAAACCTCATGCTACTCGACTTAGGTCCCAAGCAAGTTCTTGTCATTGTAAGCATACACGTATCATCGAGAACCGCCAATGGGGTACTGATACGGCGCGGTGTTGATAGTTTTTCACCGTCCAGTTGGGAACCCCAAGAGGAAAGGTATGATGAGTACAGCAGCAAGTTTTTCCCTCAGAAAGAAACCAAGGTTTATCGAATCCAGGAAAAAGTCAATACTCCAGAAGGTGATGCCCGCTAGCTTCACGACAGCTCTGGACAATTTATAAGGCGCCTCGTCCAAGCTTTGCTTTGCGAGCGGCAACGTGGAACCTGCACACAACACAACCAAATACTTTGCTCCCAACTTACGATGAGGTTGTCAATCTCACCGGTTTGCTTGAAACAAAGGAATGAGCGTATCGAGTGGAAAGCAATAGTAATATGCGAGTAAAGTAAACAGTGCGAGTAAAGTAAACAGGTGATAGCAATATAATGGAAATAGGACCGGGGTCCACAGTTCACTAATGGTGTCTCTCCATAAGATAAAATAACACATGCTGGGTAAACAAATTATAGTTGGGCAATTGATAGAATAAAGACAACGTGCATATGTCGAGAGGATCACTATGAGATTTACTCTGGGCATTACAACAAGATACATAGACCGTCATCCAACTACATCTATGACTAATAATCCACTTGTGGCGAATCAATCCGAGAACTCCACAAGTATTAAGTTGCGAACAACAGATAACTGCATTAAGCAAAGTGTGTAATGTAAACAAAGCATATGCCCTTGAGCATATGAATGTTGTTTTACCCCTAGTAGCAACAACACATCTACAACCTTAGAGGTTTCTGTCACTCCCCCAGATTAAATAGAGGCATGAACCCACTATCGAGCATAAATACCCCCTCTTGGAGTCACTAGCAACTACTCGGCCAAGATAGCTACTAACAACGGAGAGCATGCAAGATCATAAACAACATAGAGATAACATAAGATAATATTCAGCACATTAACTCAATCATAACACCAATATTCATCGGATCCCAACAAACACAACATGTAGAATTACATAAAGGTAGTCTCGATCATGTAAAGTAGCTCACGAGATCTAAACATGAAGCACATGGTGGAGAAGACAACCATCTAGCTACTGCTATGGACCCATAGTCCAAGGTAGACTACTCACTCATCGCGCCGGAGGCAAGCATGGCGATGAAGAAGACCTCCGGTGGTGATTCCCCTCTCTGGCAGGGTGCCGGGAAGAGCTTCTGGACCCTCCCGATCTCGGGTCGACGGCGGCGGCGGATCGCGATGTATTTTAGAAAAGTGATCGAGTATTTAGGTTTTTCCCGTCGGGGGGTCTTTATAGGCGAAGGGGCAGCGTCAGAAGTGGACCTTGTCATCGTGGTGAAACAACATATGCCATGGGATGGCTTAAGTTGGGGCCGAACGTACACTGGTGGATCCGGAGGAGGGAAGGCGCGGTAGAGACCGTGCACAGAACACACTGCTAACACACCGAGCTACCCAGGTTCGGGGCCCTCGTGAGGAGGTAACACCCCTACTCCTGTATGTCTGATCTATATGAGCTTCACATGAGAGCTACAATGGTGCTCCTTGAGCTGTTCATCTTGCCTATCTAAGGCTGCACTGGGCAGGAGCTAGAGAGCTTATGCTACTGAGAAGGGAGAGCTCCCATGGAGCAAGGAAGAAGTGAGCCTCCTCTCGAGGCTGGGGTGATCGATCCCCCTGGTGCCCCTTATATAGGGAGCCCAGGGGACAAGGGATGCCCCACATAACACTATGCACACACTGTATCTGAGTTTGACTACTGGGGTCTTGTCAGCACTGTAGCCTGCATCAGCACGGTACCATCCTCGGTACCGTGCACTGTGTCGCGGTCATGGGCTTGTCCCATCGATGTCTGTACTTGGCGTCCTTGGTCTTTGTCTTCTAGCGTGTGTCTTCAGGATCTCCATGTCATCAGTCTTATCCTCCTCCTGAGGATAAGACTGACTAGGAGAGGAGGAGTATGCTGGTCTGAGCCAAGGGGCATCCCAACACCAGCATACGATGATGGAGGATGTGCCAGTCTGAGCCTAGAGGCGTCCCAAGACTGGCACAAGGCGCTGGAGGCGAAGCCGAATGAGGAATATGTCCCGGATAAGGTAAATCTCGGCCAGGAGAGGAATAATTCGGCCTGGGAAGCGATAACCCGGCCTGCCAAGAGGAATCCCGGCCTGGGCTAGGGGAATCCCGGCCTGGCCCAGCCGGGATATAAAGGAAATCGGTCCTGCAGGGTTAAACTGGCCCAGCCGGCACAATGAGGCCTGAGGAGCGACCCCGGCCTGCTGGAGGAATCCCGGCCTGGGGGGAAGCAATCCGGCCCAGCCGGGATGGAGAGAAGAAGGCCTGCCCGGGGCGCAGCGGATCAGGTCCAGCCGGGGCAAGGGGCGGCCGGCCCAGCCGGAAGGCCTGGGGAGGAAGCCCAGCCGGGGGAGAGGCATGCCGCCCACCCGGGGCGCTGGCGCGAGGCCCACCCGGGGGGCGAGTATGCCGGCCCAGCCGGGTTAGCCGCCTATTCCGGCCTGGCCTGCCAAGTGCCGGTCCAACTTCACTATAATCCGGCCTGGGCTTGGTTAATCCGGCCCAGGCTGCTGCTTGCTTGCTTTTTTAATATTCCTACGTATATAACTTGATATATAATGCATATGTTAGTATAATAAAGGGGTACTTTGGTATACCCGGGGTTATATCCCCGACACTAGCCCCCGAGGCTGTGGAGGACTCGCAGAGTCGTGCACAGGCTTCAACAAAAATATACCAAAGTCCCAAATCCACATACTCATAGAAATGATATGCTGGCTTGCACATGCCAATTTTATCTCATGCCATCATAGGCAATGTCTGTTTGACATATATCTGATATGCTGGCTTTTATGGATTATCTCAGAATACTATTGTGCCTTCTTTGGCTATATCGACACTTTGCCTCTTGGGCTATGTCTCATCGACATCATCTGCTTCGACAATGCCGGAATACTGCTTTGCCTTCTTTGGCTATATCGATACTTTGCCTCTTAGGCTATTTGCCTCTTGGGCTACTCTGCCTCTTGGGCTTGCCTCTTGGGCTTGCCTCTTGGGCTACTTTGCCTCTTGGGCTACTTTGCCTCTTGGGCTTGCCTCTTGGGCTACTTTGCCTCTTGGGCTATTTCAACATGTTGCCACTTGGGGCATGTCTCATCGACATTGTCTGCTTTGACAATGCCGGTATACTGATATGCCTCTTGGGCTGTGCCATTACTGGGCACTTGTTAGTATGCAAAATGATAAGTTATGTTAATATGCCAAACCGGGATACTCTGTGAAACCGGATATGATAAGAGATATGATACTTGTTAGCTTTGAGATCAATGTCTCGATATATTACTGAGCCAGAATTGGCGATAACTGAAAGGATTATAGAATGCCGTGATATGCTGGCATGCTGAAATAAACGGCGATATGAGTTATTGATAAATGCCTTGATATGCTGGCGAACCGAAATTTACGGTGATTGGGGATTTTGGTTGATGCCATGATATGTCGGCATACTGAAATTTTGCTCATGCCCTAATATATCGGCATACTGAAATACCTACGACTCAAGATATCACTTAATAACCTGATGTGCTAACAAACTGATATACCTGAGAGCTGAGATATAAACTGAAGCCATGGTGATATAATAGTAATTTCTTCTCTGTAACGGCAATATGTAGAGTCATAGCCGGATAATAGATATATATATAATGATATGTCCAACCTGTTCTGTAGTCATACTAAAATACATAGCAATGGTCATATCATTTGATATATTGCAATCTAGCATACGGAGTTTGGCATATATCCCATATCATTTGGCATATAACTCTTGAAATAAAACATTTGGCATATAGACTGAGATATAGCAGTTTGACATAAAACAACCTAGATTGGCATATAAGCTAACTTGGCAACTCACAGGAAGGATTAGGCACTCATCTGCCGGCATATAAATGTAGGTATACTGTAACTGTCATGCGAGATTTAGCATAGAGCATGCATAAACTGGTACTGAAATAGGCATATAAACTGATCTGACTGTAAACTTGCAATAGCTAGCACATGGCATTCAACATATAAAAACCAACATATGAGACTTGGCATATGACAGCCGGCATATAACATATAGCATATGAAATAAGGCACTTGGCATATAAGTAGATACGGAACTTGATATATTAACTGACATACTGACTATAGCATTATAGCAGGTATACAGGTTGATGTATGCATAGATATAAAACTTGTTGGCATATAAAGCTGGCATATAACATGCCTAGATAAAGCTTTGCACAAGACTATAAACTGATACTGATAATGTTATTTGCAGCATGCACATGGCATATAGACAGACATACAGGAGAAAACCGAATAGCTGATATGCAAACTAATTTTAAATAGTAGCAGCAGTACTGTAATGGTTGGCTAGGCTCATGCCTAGCCCCCGAGTTAATTTTTCTACTAAAGAGACAACAAATTTGACTAAACTGAATAGCCCCCGGATTGACACACTCAATACCGGGGAAACAAACAATTACTCACTAAGAAGTGCTAATCTCCGAATACTGACTTAGAATTAACTTACTGAAATGTATAACGCATGCTTCGTATCAAACATACAGTTACTTTTTCTATTGCAAAGATGGAGAAGAAAGTCGAAATAAAATCTAAAGACTCAGTATTGAAGAAACTTACCTGCAGTAGTGGCTTTGCAGCCACCGATATGCCAGGGGCGGCCTCGGCCCAGTCGGAATTGGCCTGGTCAAGACGCCAGCGCCGGCCCAGGCCAGGATTTCCGGCGTCAGCCCAGCCAAGAGCTGAGAGGAAGCCGGCCCAGCCGGGAATGGATGAGTGGCTGGCCCAACCGGACCGGGGAAAACGTCGGCCCAGTCGGGTACTGAAGGAAGGAGGCCCAGCCGGGATTTCGCCCCGCGCTGGACCAGTCGAAGAATGCCAAGACCCGCCGCGTGCCGGCCCAAGATGGAACTGGAGCACTCCGGCCCAGCCGGGGATGCTCCGCGCCGGCCCAGGTGGGCTTCCGCTAAGCCGGCCCAGCCGGGTTTGCTGCTTGATGGCTGGCGTGTAGTTGATGATGATTATGGCCAGGCAGTTGGGAAACTCCAAGCGGAAAGTATGATG
Source organism: Dactylis glomerata (assembly GCA_007115705.1). Classification (NCBI taxonomy): domain Eukaryota; kingdom Viridiplantae; phylum Streptophyta; class Magnoliopsida; order Poales; family Poaceae; genus Dactylis; species Dactylis glomerata. The sequence goes on along the minus strand of QXEO01000905.1, from coordinate 1,457,170 downwards.
AGCACAGCGGCAAGTCTTTTCCCTCAGTAAGAAACCAAGGTTTAATCGGTCAGGAGAAGAGCAAACAATACGACTGAAGGTGATGCTTGCAAGCTTCGCAACAGCTCCGGACAATTTATATGGCGCCTCGTCCAAGCTTTGCTTTGCGAGCAGCAACGTGGAATCCGCACACAACACAACCAAATACTTTGTTCCCAACTTGCGATGAGGTTGTCAATCTCACCGGTTTGCTTAAAACAAAGGGTATGAGCGTATCGAGTGGAAAACAGTAGAAGTATGCGAGTAAAGTAAAAAGGTGATAGCAATATGATGGAAATAGGACCGGGGTCCACAGTTCACTAGCGGTGTCTCTCCATAAGATAAATAACACATGCTGGGTAAACAAATTACAGTTGGGCAATTGATAGAATAAAGATAACGTGATATGTCAAGAAGATCACTATGCGATTCACTCTGGGCATTACAACAAAATACATAGACCGCCATCCAACTGCATCTATGACTAATAATCCACTCGCGGGGATATCATCCGAACACCCCATGAGTATTAAGTTGCGAACAACAGATAATTGCATTAAGCAAAGTGTGTAATGTAAACAAAGCATATGCCCTCGAGCATATGAATGTTGTTTTCTCCCTAGTAGCAATAGCACATCTACAACCTTAGAGGTTTCTGTCACTCCCCCAGGTTAAATAGAGGCATGAACCCACTATCGAGCATAAATACCCCCTCTTGGAGTCACTAGCAACTACTCGGCCAAGATAGCTACTAACAACGGAGAGCATGCAAGATCATAAACAACATAGAGATAACATAAGATATATTTCAGTATAGCAACTCAATCATAACACCAATATTCATCGGATTCCAACAAGCCAAACAAGTAGAATTACATAACGGTGATCTCAATCATGTAGGGCAGCTCATGAGATCTAAACATGAAGCACATGGTGGAGAGGACAACCATCTAGCTACTGCTATGGACCCATAGTCCAAGGTAGACTACTCACTCATCGCTCCGGAGGCAAGCATGGTGATGAAGAAGACCTCCGGTGGCGATTCCCCTCTCCGGCAGGGTGCCGGGAAGAGCTTCTGGACCCTCCCGATCTCGGGTCGACGATCGCGGCGGATCGCGATGTGTTTCTGGAAAATTGATCGGGTACTTAGGTTTTTCCCATCGGGGGGTCTTTATAGGTGAAGGGGCATCGTCAGGAGTGGACCGAGGCGGTCTCACACATAGGGGGCGCGGCCAGGGGCTGGGCCGCGCCGCCCTGGTGTGTGGCCACCTCGTGGCCCCACTCCGTCTCCTCTTCGGATCTCTGGAAGCTTCCGGGAAAAATAAGACTTCAGGAACTTGTTTCGTCCAATTCCGAGAATATTTCCTGTATAGCTTTTCTGAAACACAAAAACAGCAGAAAACAGGGAACTGGCACTGTGGCGACTTGTTAGTAGGTTAGTTCCAGAAAATGCATAAAAGTGCCACGAAGTGTAACGAAACATTAGGCAAATGGTGTAAAAACAAGCATGGAGCATCAAAAATTATAGATATGTTGGAGACGTATCAGCATCCCCAAGCTTAACTCCTGCTCGTCCTCGAGTAGGTAAGTGATAACAAAAGAAATAATTTTTGAGGTGACATGCACCTACACAATATTGATCATATATGTAAGCGTTGTGAGCTGGGATCAAAAGAACTTAAAACATGGGCATGAAAGATATAATCTTGACAATAAGAACTTAGCAACCATGTGATAAACATGAAAATGAACACAAACAAAAGATCATGAAAATGAAACAATGAAAGTCAAACGTGTGTTCAAATCATAAGGAAAAACATACAAGTGGTTTTCAGCTTGTCCTTCATGGAGAGCAAAACATAAATGCATAGGACACCTTCAAGTTTAAGAGGGCGACTAGATACAAATAATTTGAGAACAAGTGAAACCAACAATATGAATCAATCAATGAAAACCTTGGGACAATGCACATTATACTAAGAATGACAACTATGCTCTCTTAATGGTGCATAAAGATAGAAGGTGGTGACTCAACATAAAAGTAAAAGAAAGGCCCTTCGCAGAGAGAAGCAGTGATTGCAAGTTTTATAACCTTCAAAAATTATGGTACTTACCGGCTTTGAGCTCTCATTGCCCCCATCATAAGCATCTTGAATGGTTAGAGTTAATGCGAGAACAATTATGATGCATATGCTTGACAAATCATAAGTTGAAAACCTCGTGTCCCGTGAATACGAGTACCCAAACCTCATGCTACTCTACTTAGAGTCCCAAGCAAGGCTCTTGTCATTGTAAGTATATGCGTATCATCGAGGACCGCCAACGGGGTACCTCAGTGCCTGATGACATGGAACAAGCCCACTCAAAATGACAGGACAAGCAGACAATGAACATCTCGACATCTCTTTTATTTACCATTTGTTTAGCTTTTTATTTTGAGATGCATCGTCGAATGTCCACTATGGGTTTGCTGCAAATTTCCACCATGAATTATGCATGGCTTAGATTGGCGGCCCAGGCGTTTCCCTAACACATATACAAACTCCATGATCCCCACAAGACTCCCAATTCATTTCACACCGCGGGCATCCATCAACAAAAGATCACGATATCAACTCAAATAAGAAGTGCAATGTTGAAAGCTTGCCCCATGACGGCATGGTTGGGCTAGTCTCCAACTTACAACTTGCAAGCATAACAACTCAACATAAGACACCACAATGTCAAATTTTTAAGAACAAGAAAAAGTAAAGTGTGCCTTCCGGTTCGTGAGAGCTTTACTGACCAATTTTCGCATAACACTGGTAAGAGTTTAATTTGAAGAGATAATAAAAGCAAGTAAAATTTACTTGGAATAGCAAATTGCTAATAGATATGTATGGTGGACACTTTGGCAAACTTGGTTTTTAGGAGTTGGATGCACGAGTAGAGCTCATACTCAGTACAAGGCGAGTGCTAGCAAAAGACTGGGAGCGACCAACTAAGAGAGCACTAATGGCCATAATCATGCAAAGCGACAAAGCAACATTAAAAGAAGCATAAGATGGCATCAAAAGTCAAAAACTAAATGATCATAGAGGCTATTGGCGACTTTATATGAGTCTAACATGTGTGAGCATGCGCCAAGTCAACCCAAATAAAGCATCAAGGAGAAAACCAAAATAATGCTTCCAAATAATAAAAACAACGCATGATTTTTTCAAAGGCTCATTAAGCAATCTCAGTTATTTGAGACAAGTCATGCTACAGCAAAACCACTAAGCATACTATCAAAAAGACATCAAGCACGACATGAAAAAGCCTAAGCCGCAGTCTACACAAGCTCCTTCTTGTACCACTTTTTGCATAAAGTTTTTTCTCTTTTCCAACACCATTCAAACTTTTTGTAAACACCTCTTTTGATGAAAACCAATAAAGATCAGAGGCAAAAATACACCTTGATGAAAAGATATGACAAGGTCTGAATGCAAATCAAGGCGAAAATGAAAACCAAAAGCAGTAGCAGAAAAAGAAAAACACTCGGTTTTTGATAAGAGTGAAAACTAGAGCGTTCTTGACAAATGAAAAGCAAGGCAACTTCTCCAAAAGAAATTTGTTGGGGTCCAAAAATTTATTGCAGCAAACAAACTAAACTAATAAAGAAAACTAAAACAACTGACACTCCAAGAAAAACACATAGTGCATGAAGCAATAAAAATATAGTGTCTTGAAAGGTGACCTGATTTTTGCCGATGAAGAAGGGGTGCCTCGGGGGCATCCCCAAGCTTTGACGCTTGTACTTCTTGGATATTTCTTGGGGTGATGCATGGGCATCCCCAAGCTTGAGCTTTTTTCCATTCTTCAACTCATCTCATCATTCTCCAATCCCTACACTTGAAAACTTCCTTCATACAAAACTAAACACAAATCTATTAGCAACATTAGTGTAAGCATATCATAAAATCAACCTCTTTTTGCTTCAGGTTTCAACCCAAAACCACCACATATAAAGTATAAACTACTGTAGCAACTTCCCCAAAAGTTCCGTGATCAAAAGAACTCAAAAGAAAGCGATAAAGCGGCAAACACAAATATTGGCAGAAATCTGTCAAAACAGAACAGCTGACAAAGGTCGAATTTTTTGAGGGTTTTATGTTGCTCAAATCAAAAAGTGTTCAACTAATGAAAGTTTGGATATAACCTGTGGCATATTCACAAGAAATCTCAGGTCCAAAAGATATACAGAGAATTTTCACGAATTTTTACGGTGCAGCACCGAAAACTGTTTCAGGACAGCAACATCCCCAAATCTTACCTCACTCAAATTAGAGGCTTCTCTTGGCACAAAAACGAAATAAAAAGGATAAGGAGAGGTCATTACAGTAGTAATGACTTCCAAGACTCAAATAAAAGAAAAATAACTGAAAGTAAAAACATTGGGTTATCTCCCAAGAGTGCTTTTCTTTAACGCCTTTGAGCTAGGCGCAGAAAATGCGAATCAAGTAATATCAAGCGATGAAGCATCAAGCTCATAATTTGCTCTAAGAATAGAGTCAAAAAGCAATTTATTTCTCTTTCTAGGGAAGTGTTCCATACCTTTCTTCAGTGGAAATTGATATTTGATGGTGCCTTCCCTCATATCAATGATGGCACCTACAGTTCGAAGAAAGGGTCTTCCCAAAATAATAGGACATGAAGCATTGCATTCAACATCCATGACAAGAAAATCAACGGGAACAAGGTTATTGTTAACCATAATAAGAACATCATTAATTCTTCCCAAAGGTTTCTTCTTAGCAACATCTGCAATAGGAACATCATAATAACACTTTTCAAGCGGTGGTAAATGAAGCATATCATAAATCTTTCTAGGCATGATAGAAATACTGGCACCTAGATCACATAAAGCATGGCAATCAAAACCATTAACATGCATATCAATGATGGGTTCCGAACCATCTTCTAATTTCTTGGGAATAGAGGCTTTTTGCTTCAACTTTTCATCCCTAATTTTCATGAGAGCATTGGTAATATGCTTAGTAAAAGCAACATTTAAAGAACTAGCATTAGGAGTCAAAGCAAGCTTTTGCAAGAACAAAATAACTTCAGATATATTGCAGCCATCAACATCAAAATTATTAAAGGAAATAGAGCTATCATCTCCTACACTCCGAAAAATTTCAGCACTCTTTTGAGAAAAAGTTTTTGCTGTTTTGGGCTTTTTAACACTAGGAGTAGGAGTTTTCTCTACTCCAATCAAAGTAAAGGGATTGCTAGCATTAGGAATAACATCATTAGAGGTAGTAACGTTACATACCTTCATCTTTCTAGCCATCTCATCTTCTCTTTCCCACCTCGCATGCAATTCTGCTAGCATCCTAACATTTTCATCAATTCTAACTTGGATAGTATTAGCAGTAGCAAAAACATTGTTCTCTTTCACCTCATTAGGCAACACTTTTAATTTCAGAAGTTCAACATCATGAGCAAGGCTATCAACTTTAGAAGCAAGAATATCAATTTTACCTAACTTTTCCTCAACAGACTTGTTAAAAGCATTTTGCTTACCGATGAAGTCCTTGAGCATTACCTCAAGCTCGGAGGGCGCGGCCCTAGTGTTGTTGGAGGAATTACCATAAGAGTTACCATAACCATTACCATTGGTAGGAGGATACGGCCTATAATTGTTACTAGCAAAATTGTTCCTATAAGCATTGTTGTTAAAATTATTATTTCTAATGAAGTTTACATCAACATGCTCTTCTTGAGCAACCAAAGAGGACAAAGGAACATTATTAGGATCAACATGAGTCCTATCATTAGAAAGCATAAGCATAATAGCATCAATCTTATCACTCAAGGAAGAGGTTTCCTCAATAGAATTTACCTCCTTACCTTGTGGAGCTCTCTCGGTGTGCCATTCAGAATAATTTACCATCATATTGTCGAGAAGCTTTGTTGCGGCGCCCAAGGTAAGGGACATGAAAGTGCCTCCAGCAGCTGAATCCAATAGGTTCCTTGAAGAAAAATTCAGTCCTGCATAAAAAGTTTGAACAATCATCCAAGTAGTCAGTCCATGAGTGGGACAATTCTTTATCATAGATTTCATTCTTTCCCAAGCTTGAGCAACATGTTCATTATCAAACTGACTAAACTTCATAATATTGCTACGCAAAGCTATAATCTTAGCATGAGGATAGTATCTACCAATAAAAGCATCCTTACACTTAGCCCATGAATCAATAATATTTTTAGGCAAAGAAAGCAACCAATCCTTAGCTTTTCCTCTCAAAGAAAAAGGAAACAACTTAAGCTTAATAATATCACTTTCTACATCCTTATATTTCTACATCTCACATAGCTCAACAAAATTATTGAGATGAGCTGCAGCATCATCAGTACTAGCACCAGAAAATTGCTCTTTCATAACAAGGTTCAACAAAGCAGGCTTAATCTCATAAAAATTTGCAGCAAGAGCAGGTGGCGCAATAGGAGTGCAGATAAAATCACTATTATTCGTGCTAGTAAAGTCACACAACTTGGTGTTTTCAGGAGTAGCCATTCTAGTAAAACTAAAAGTAGGCAAGTAAAAACAACTATAAAGGATACTATTTTTTTGTGTTTTTGATAAAACGATGCAAGTAAAAATAAAGTAAAGCAAAACTTAAAACAAAGTAAAGGATGTGTGTGCGAAACTCCCCTTGCAGAAGTCTTCTTTTTCCCTGGCAACGGCACCAGAAAAATGTCTTGATGCGGCGCGGTGTTGATAGTTTTTCACCGTCCAGTTGGGAACCCCAAGAGGAAGGTATGATGAGCACAGCAGCAAGTTTTTTCCTCAGAAAGAAACCAAGGTTTATTGAATCCAGGAAAAAGTCAATACTCTAGAAGGTGATGCCCGCTAGCTTCGCGACAGCTCCGAACAATTTATAAGGCGCCTCGTCCAAGCTTTGCTTTGCGAGCGGTAACGTGGAACCTGCACACAACACAACCAAATACTTTGCTCCCAACTTACGATGAGGTTGTCAATCTCACCGGTTTGCTTGAAACAAAGGAATGAGCGTATCGAGTGGAAAGCAATAGTAATATGCGAGTAAAGTAAACAATGCGAGTAAAGTAAACAGGTGATAGCAATATAATGAAAATAGGACCGGGGTCCACAGTTCACTAGTGGTGTCTCTCTATAAGATAAAATAACACATGCTGGGTAAACAAATTACAGTTGGGCAATTGATAGAATAAAGACAACGTGCATATGTCGAGAGGATCACTATGAGATTTACTCTGGGCATTACAACAAGATACATAGACCGTCATCCAACTGCATCTATGACTAATAATCCACTTGTGGCGAATCAATCCGAGAAAACTCCACAAGTATTAAGTTGCGAACAATAGATAACTGCATTAAGCAAAGTGTGTAATGTAAACAAAGCATATGCCCTTGAGCATATGAATGTTGTTTTACCCCTAGTAGCAACAGCACATCTACAACCTTAGAGGTTTCTGTCACTCCCCCAGATTAAATAGAGGCATGAACCCACTATCGAGTATAAATACCCCCTCTTGGAGTCACTAGCAACTACTCGGCCAAGATAGCTACTAACAATAGAGAGCATGCAAGATCATAAACAACATAGAGATAACATAAGATAATATTCAGCACATCAACTCAATCATAACACCAATATTCATCGGATCCCAACAAACACAACATGTAGAATTACATAAAGGTAGTCTCGATCATGTAAAGCAGCTCACGAGATCTAAACATGAAGCACATGGTGAAGAACACAACCATCTAGCTACTGCTATGGACCCATAGTCCAAGGTAGACTACTCACTCATCGCGCCGGAGGCAAGCATGGCGACGAAGAAGACCTCCGGTGGTGATTCCCCTCTCCGGCAGGGTGCCGGGAAGAACTCCTGGACCCTCTCGATCTCGGGTCGACGGCGGCGGCGGATCACGATGTATTCTAGAATAGTGATCGGGTATTTAGGTTTTTCCTGTCGGGGGGTCTTTATAGGCGAAGGGGCGGCGTCAGAAGTGGACCTGGTGGGGCTCACCACAGGAGGGCGCGGGCCAGCCCTAGGCCGCGCCCCCTAGTGGTGTGGCCCACCAGTGGCTCCTCTCCATCTCCTCTTCGGTTCTCTGGAAGCTCTGGTAAATTTTTGAACATTCGGCTTTTGTTTCGTCCAATTCTGAGAATATTTCCTGTGTAACTTTTCTAAAACACAAAAACAGCAGAAAATAGGGAACTGGCACTGTGGCATCTCGTTAATATGTTAGTTCCGGAAAATGCATAAAAATGCCACGAAGTGTAACGAAACACTAAGTAAATGGTGTAAAAACAAGCATGGAGCATAAAAAATTATGGATATGTTGGAGACGTATCAGGTACCTCTTGCCCGATAATATGGAACAAGCCCACATCAAAATGACAAGACAAACAGATAATGAACACCTCGACATCTCTTTTATTTACCATTGGTATAGCTTTTTATTGTGAGATGCGTCGTCGAATGTCCACTATGGGCATGCTATAAATTTCTACCATGAATGATGCATGGCTTAGATTAGCGGCACAGGCATTTCTCTAACACATATACAAACTCCATGACCTCACAAGATCCCAACTTATTTCACATCGCGAGTATCCATAAACAAAAGATCACGATATCAACTTAATGAAAGAAAGTGCAATGTTGAAAGCTTGCCCCATGACTGCATGGCTGGGCTAATTTCCAACTTACAACTTGCAAGCATAACATCAACATAAGATAGCCACAATGTCAAAATTATTAAAAGCGAGAAAAGTAAAGTGTGCCGTCAAGTTTGTGAGAGCTTTACTGACTAATTTTCACATAACACAAAAAGTTTAATTTGAAGGATAGATAAAAGCAAGTCAAATGTACTTGGAATACCAAATTGCTAATAGGTATGTATGGTGGACACATTGGAAAACTTGGTTTTTGGGAGTTGGATGCACAAGTAGAGCTCATACTCAGTACAAAATGAAGGCTAGCAAACAACTGGGAGCGACCAACTAAGAGAGCAATAACGGCCATAATCATGCATAGCGACAAAACATCATTAACCAAAGCATAAAGTGGTATCACAAGTCAAAAACCAAATGATCATAGAGGCTATATGGCGACTTGTTAGAGTCAAACATGGTGTAAGCATGCACCAAGTCAACCCAAATAAAGCATCAAAGGAGAAAACCACAATAACATGCTCCCATATAATAAAAACAATGCATGATTTTTTCAAAGGCTCATTAAGCAATCTCAGTAATTTGAGACAAGTCATGCTATAGCAAAAACTACTAAGCATACTATCAAAAAGACATCAAGCATGACATGCAAAGGTCTAAGCCGCAGTCTAAACAAGCTCCCATTTGTACCACTATAGGCATGAAATTTTTTCCTCTTTTCCAACACCATTCAAACCTTTTTGAAACAACTCTTTTGATGAAAACCAACATATACCAGTGGTCTAAATACACCTTGATGCAAAGATATAACAAGATCTGAACAAAAATCAAGGTGAAAAACAAAAACTAAACGCAGTTCTAGAAAAAGAGAACACTCGTTGAACGATAAGAGTGAAAAATAGAGTGTTCTTGGCAATGCAAAACAGAGTGTGTCTTCTCCAAAAGAAATTTGTTGGGGACCAACCATTTATTGCAGCAAACAAAACAAAAGAAAACTGAAAGCAAAAGTAAAGACGCTCCAAGAAAAACGCATAGAATATGAAGCAATAAAAATATAGTGTGTTGAAAGGTGACCTGATTTTTGCCGATGAAGAAAGATGCCTCGGGGGCATCCCCAAGCTTTGACGCTTGTACCTCTTGGATATTTCTTGGGGTGACATGGGCATCCCCAATCTTGAGCTTTTGTCCATACTTCATCTCATCACTCTCCATTCCCTACACTTGAAAACTTCCTTCATACAAAACTTCACACAATTCTATTAGCAACATTAGTATAAGCATGATAGTAAATCTACCCTTTTGGTTTAGTTTCAAACTCAAATATACCAACCATTAAATCATAAGCTAATGTAGCAACTTCCTCAAAAGTTCCGTGATTAAAAGAACTCAAAAAGAAAGCGATCGAGAGGCAAATACAAATAGTGGCAGAATCTGTCAAAACAGAACAGCTGACAGAGATCGACTTTTTCGAGGACCTTATGTTGCTCAAATCGAAAAGTGCAAAACTAATGAAAGTTTGGAAATAACCTAGGGCATATGCACAAGAAATTGCAGATCAAAAAGATATTCGGAGAATTTTCACGAATTTTTACAGTGCAGCGCATAAATCTGTTTCAGGACAGCAACTTCCCCAAATCTTACCTCCATCAAATTAGAGGTTCTTCTTGGCACAACAACGAAATAAAAAAGATAAGGAGAGGTCATTACAGTAGTAATAACTTCCAAGACTCAAATAAAATAAAAAGTAATAAAAAGAACACATTGGGTTATCTCCCAAGAGTGCTTTTCTTTAACGCCTTTGAGCTAGGCGCAGAAAGTGGAAATCAAGTATTTTCAAATGAGGCATTAAGATCAATTGCAGAAGTATTTTAAACAAGGCATTGTATTGTATCCACATGAGTTTTTGAAGATCCCTTGTGAACACTCTTTGGTTCACTCCTTTCATCAAAAAGGTTTTTAGGACAAATCCAATCAAAATTCTTTTCCAAAGCTTCATGCAATCCTACAAGTTTGCAAGGTATTGGTACTTTGATTTCTTCCTTGTTTGTACCAACAACCTCTACACGTGATCCAAGCATATTAAAACGCTCAAAAACTTTCCTAGCTTCAATAACAACATCTCTAAATTCTCTACACAAAGTCTCCAAAATAAAATCTTTCTTTTCAGAGTCTTCGATATCATGAAGCTTAAGAAACATTTGTTACATAAAAGGATTAAGGTTAACAAACCTAGCCTCCAACATGTGAACTAAATAAGCAGCAGCAACTTCATAACTAGGAGCAAGCTCAGCTAGAGATCTATCCTCAACATCTTTATGCATACTAAAATGATTAAAGAACTCCTCGATGTTACCTTTCCCAATTATAGAACCACTACCTATTGTAAGGTCCTCCAGAGCATACTTAGGGAACAACATAATGAACTAAAAATGAAAGTAACAGAATGCAAGCTATCAAAAGAACTAATTTTTTTGTATTTTTGATAAAATGATTCAAGCAAAAATAAGCAAAACAATAACAAAGTAAAAGATTGGAAGTGAGAGACTCCCCTTGCAGAAATCTTCTTTCTCCCCGGCAATGGGGCTAGAAAGCTTGATTGTTGTTTTGCTGGTGTGTAGTTGACACCAGAAAACTTGTTGGAAAACCCCAAGAGCAAGGTTATGATGAGCACAGCAGCAAGTTTCCCTCAGTTGTGAAACCAAGGTTTATCGAACCAGTAGGAGAAAGAACCAAACTTCGGAAGGTTGATGCCCGCTAGCTTTGCGACACTCCGGACAATGGCGCCAGGTAGCTTGTCAGTGTGTAGCTTTTCACCAGCAGCAACGTAGAACCTACACACAACACAACCAAGTACTTTGTCCCAACTAACAGTGAGGTTGTCAATCTCACCGGTTTGTTGTAAACAAATGATTAAGCGTATCGAGTGGTAAAAGGTAATAGTTGCAAGAATGTAAATAAAGTGAGTAAATGTAAAACAGTAATAGCAATGTAAAGGAAATAGATCGGGGTCCACAGTTCACTAGTGGTGTCTCTCCATAAGATAAATAGCAACATGCTGGATAAACAAATTATAGTTGAGCAATTGATAGAATAAAGCTAGCATACATATATCATGAGGATCACTATGAGATTCACTCTGGGCATTACGACAAAATACATAGACCGTAATCCAACTGCATCTATGACTAATAATCCACCCGCCGGATGTCATCCGAGCAACCGTTGGGTATTAAGTTGTGAACAACAGATAACTGCATTAAATAAAGTTCGTAATGTAAACAATGCAAATGTCCTTAGACACAAGAATGTTATTTTCTCCCTAGTGGCAACAACACATCTACAACCTTAGAGGTTTCTGTCACTCCCCCAGATTACTAGAGGCATGAACCCACTATCGAGCATAAATACCCCCTCTTGGAGTCACTAGCATCTACTCGGCCAAGATATCTACTAACAACGGAGAGCATGCAAGATCATCAACAACATAGAGATAACATAAAGATAATAATTCAGCACATTAACTTGACATAGTATCAATATCCATCGGATCCCAACAAACACAACATGTAGAATTACACAAAGATGATCTTGATCATGATAGGCAGCTCACAAGATCTAAACATGAAGCACATGGTGGAGAAGACAACCATCTAGCTACTGCTATGGACCCATAGTCTAAGGTAGACTACTCACACATCACTCCGGAGGCGACCATGATGATGAAGAAGGCCTCTGGCGGTGATTCCCCTCTCCGGCAGGGTGCCAGGAAGAGCTTCTGGACCCTCCCGATCTTGCGTCGACGACGGCGGCGGCTTGCAGTAGGTTTCGTGGAAAATTGATCGACCTTTAGGTTTTTCCCGTCGAGGGGAGTATATAAACGGAAGGGCGGCGTCATGAGGTGGACCAGGGGGCCTCACCCCCTGGTGGCGCGGCCAGGGATTGGCCCGCGCCGCCCTAGGGTGTGGCCAGGTCCTGGCCCCCCTCCGTCTCTGGTTTGGACTCCGACTCGTGTCTACAAAAATAGGAGGTTCGGCTTTTGTTTTGTCCAATTCCGAGAATATTTCCTGTGTAGCTTTTCTGAAACACAAAAATAGCAGAAAACAGGACTGGCACTGTGGCCTCTCGTTAGTAGGTTAGTTCCGGAAAATGCATAAAAACGCCACGAAGTGTAACAAAACATAAAGCAAATGGTGTATAAACAAGCATGGAGCATCAAAAATTATAGATACGTTTGAGACGTACCAGTGACCCTCCCTTCGCGCCAGAAATTTTATTACCAGTAAACAACACCCATGGAAGTGAGCGGCCGTTACGTCCAGTTAATTCCGTCACACGGGCCAAAAACTATGATCCATGCAATCACATGATGAGGGATCACATGAGCCTGGCATCCAATGGTTGGTAGCCTATGCGCACCTATCCCCGTATGCAGAAAATCCGCGTTGGGGTAACATATGCATCTACTCATACATCAGAGAGAAAACATCTTTTCATCCCATAAATCATCTCATAAACAAGAGATCCACCATAGCGGTGAGGTTTGCAAGTGCACTGGTTGATATTGCTAGTTTTGAAATAGAGTTATCGATCCCACAGAGAGCCTACAGGCTGCAGTTTAGGATGCTCTTTGTTATTATTCACTAAAGGATGCTTAAAAGCTATCTTTGACTTCAAGTAGGAATAACGAGTGTGTTTGCAAGTCGAACAAAGCAATTTTAAAACCTAAAAGCCGCTAGGCTACCCGCCCTCTTAGGCTCTCAGCGATCGCCACGCATCGCTAGGACGTTGGATGCATGCGAACATTAAATTTCTCTTCCCACTTTTCACCCCCATGGGGTCGCCGGTTGGGGGAAGCACCTCACCGCATTAGCGGAGTTAGACTGCAGATAATGGATGTACAAGACTAGAGGAATGGTGAAATTTAACTCAAATTTATAGAAATATAGTGTTAAATATACATGTATTATATGGTAATATAGCTTTTCCCCTAAAATAATGGGTGTACATTTGTACACCCAAGTATATACCTGGATCCGCCTATGCCTCACGGACAGGCCATGAAAGCGAGCGCCGGATGTGGGTTCGCCAGCCAGGGCAGGGGGCAACGGAGCCCGGGGTAGGGATGGGCGGCGGTTGCAAAAGCCAGCGGCAGATCCTCCTACAAATCAGAGATAAAACAAAAAAGTACAAGAAGAACCAAGACTTGCCACCAGAGACAATGTAATAAGACCAATGAAAATCGTAGCTAGACGCTGATACCCCCAAGAGAGTAACACGACGAAATGCACCGTCATCGATGAGATCAAAATGGTTAAAGGATTTTAACCTAAAGCCCACATGTGAAGAAGGTACCCACATGACACCCCAAAAGAGTTACGACACAGAGCGCTGAGAGGACAGAGAAGGTAACAAGAAAAGAAAGACCCTCCAAATTGGCTACTGATTCAGCATACCGTTGGCTGCCTCATGCCTGGCCGTGGTACCGAGCTGTTAGAATCAGCGCAATGGTAAAATTAACACGCCGTAACAAATACGGTTAAGAAGTGGCACAGAAAATTAAAATGGAGACAATCACATATATATGGAGTAAGAAGTAGAATTCACTCAAGTTAAAAATAAAAGGACTTTCTGAGTCGGTGTTTTCCCGAGCTCACATAAAATCCTCTGTATGTTTAAAACGGAATGGGACTATATTTTCTACTTATTCCAAGAAACAACATAGCATTCTGATTTCCTATATACTTTCTTTTAACTTGGGCCTACACACATTATGTACACTTGTTACAAATGAATAATGTACACCTAGAAATACAAGAATGTACAGGAAAAGTGGATTACTGTACAATGTTCTCATCAAGAGTCAGGAGTCAGACATACGATTTGATCTAATGAAAAGTAAAGCCGACCCATTGACACCGCGAAGAATCATCAACCTTGAATCAATGTACGTACCGCAAACAATCTTTGACAAATCAAACATTTCCGGTGGGGTCTGAGTACGGACCTCTTGCAGCACTTTCCCTGCAGATTTTACATTCAAAGTCGAGCCGCAACTCATTGACACGTCGACTTCGTCTTCATCGACATTAATGCTTGCTGCGGGGAGGCTAGCTGGCAGCTCCTTGATATTTGAAGCTTTTCCCCATTTACCACGAAGATAGCTAGAAGATGTCATCCTACTCCCTTCAATATCATCTGCATTGGTATAAATCCTCCCAGGAGTTATCCTTGCTGATGAGGCAATTGACAAAACTCCTTCGGTGCCAGATTTGTCATGAGGCCAGTCAGATTCTGGCATAATTTTGAAACCAATTTCTGAGGTCAGAGATAAAACAGGATCAACAGACTCTGGAGTTTCCGCAAATGTGAGGAGCACATCAGTAATGAGGATTCTGGGGGTAGGCTGACGAAGTGTTAGGCCAATGTGCCTTCCAGTACAGTATAAGAGGCACCAACGACCAGGCAGGAGGTGAAGCCAATTCTAAGTAAACAAAAGCAGAAAGAAATGCATATAAGTAATCATGTCAATACCCAGAGAACACATGAATCCAAAAAAGAGAGAAGAATACAATGGAAATACATTGACAAGAAGAACCATCTATTCTGCAAAACAAAATAGGGAATATAAATTGATCTCTCTTGAATTTACTATACTGAGGACACACGGCAGAATATAACGAATAGATTAAGTGAACTCATCACATGTAAACCCTACAATCATTGTGATCAAGAGACTATAATGGCTTATCTAAAAAAAACTATGGTATTTTTTTTATAAAACAAATAAGCTGGGCAAACAATTAGCTCAGAACAAAGTTCACCTCACACGGCATTTAAAATTATCACTTATCAGGACTTGGAGCAGGAACACAACAGTTACCTCTGTTCTTGGATTAGGGTTTAGCACCTCCATCAACTCAATGAAATATGCTAACCGTCTACGCTGTAAACATGGTAAATGAAGCTTTGTAAGTAAACTGGGCTTCCATAACAATTCTTCATACAGGTTGCAGACAAATGACAGCTTTCACAATAAATGTCAAGTTCACTTTGGATTGAAGCTCAAGCCTCTTGTGAAAATTTGGGATGGAGATGCAGCTTGAGGCATCCAGGATGTCAGAATAAAAATACCTGATGATGTCCATAAATATAATCTTCAGCCAGGCGGACAGCAGTAGATCCCAAGCCCCAACGTACAACATTCACAGTTGGACTTATACGCCATTTAGGCCCACAAAGGAACGGGTGTCGCAGTGCATCAACACAACTGCAGATTAAGTTAATATAAGAAAGTAAGAATTCCGAATTATCTAATGAACATATCAAATCTGTTCCATATTTGCAAATTTAGCTTGTAGCATTACCAACAGTAGGATTAATTTTACCTTATCCTTTTGTCAGATTTTGTTGCTAGTAGTAAGGCCAAAAGGTTCCAACCGGCACCCCAGTTCCTATCTAGCATCTAAGAAATAACAACAGAAAACCGCCATAACATCAGATAGCTTCAAGAAATAGTATGCCGTGATAATATTACCGTAAATACAAATCCATACCTGCAGGCCAATATTCCCAGATGGGGAATTTTGGCTTAGAATTGGTACAAGGAACTCACGCAGACATGATGGATCATTTCCCTACAATATAGGATACTGATCAGGGAATGGGGCACTAACTGCTATATCTGGTAGAGTTCCTTCAGGATTGATAGGTCGTTGTCCTTCTTAAGACTATGTAATTATCTGGTTGTTTCAGCCTTTTATTCTTAACGAAAATTATATGCATTCAATGTGTATTCGTTAGATTTAACTTATTATTAGCTTAGGATGGTATTTCCTAATTTTTTACTTGTTTCCATGCACATTTTACCAAAAAAAGCATTCTTAACCTCCATGGCTTGGATGCAAAGTGCTTATACTGTAATAGGCATACAATGACATTGCGAGAACAAGGATGGAATAACAAACGGTAGAAAGTAACAACTTGAGGGGAATACACAAAAAAACCTTATTCAAGAATGACTTGAATTTTAGAAATGTTGATGAATCCATGAGCTCGCTGAGAACCATCTTTGCCATGATGAAGCCAACGCATCTAGAGCAAAAATAGTTTAATATTTCATCCAGATATTAACTACTGTTAACTGCAAACAGAATCTACCAAACCTACCTCATGTCAAATGCTATCATCATTTTTCGTCTTTCATTGTTACTTGCCACTGTACTGTTGCTAGGATCACTGTCATGAAAATCAACAGCATTCCCAAGAATGCCAACCTAAAAAAGATGAAGAAAACACGAAATTGATCAACCGTGTTAACTTTAGATGGAACGACAGCAACAGAACATTGGGACAAACAGAATGTGCAAACTTCGCAGGGTTTAGTCAAGTGCTACCTTTATGGTTTGGTACAATTCAAATATATAATTTGGATTTGTAAAGGGATCACTCCCCAGTTCAGTTTCATCAGTGAAACCTGTGATCAGGTTATCGATCCGAATATTTCCAGGCTTAACACGACGAGTACGCATATGGCAAGTGATACACGTGCATATCTGGACACCAGCATTCTTAAAGAAGGCTGTTCAAATGTCGTACTCAGCTATATACACGAGGCACGCCTCACCCAATATCATTTAGAGACACCAGCTAATTGTTCATTGCAATGATGCACATATTGTGCTTATGCACAATACATGTTACACTAGCATTCTGATTTGAAGTTGGATATGCAGTTAAACTGGTTGTAATAACGTCTTATAATACTGGGTGGAGGGAGTAATATTTTTTTATGATGATGAATTGAAATATCTTCTTCTAAGTTGAATATTTTCTCACTGATAATCTGAAAGAAAGTCAGTGGTTAAACAGAGGAAAATCATCAAGATAAGCATGCAAAAATGTTGACATACAAATATCCTAGCAGGCCAGTATGACATTTGAACAGAACTGATAATGCAGATGAGAGTAGAGGCAGAATGTCTTATTCATCTCCTTTACAATAACCATGCACATCTTTTTTTTTCTAATTAAACATTGGATTTGCCTAATAGCACATTCTTCAGAAGCAACATCCTTAGCTTGCAGAGATAGTCACCTTTACTTGTTTAGAAAGTAGTTCTGAATTTATCAGCAGTTAAGACTACATAAAGAGTAAAGAGAAATCTGTGTATTAGTATTTAAGAGA
Source organism: Dactylis glomerata (assembly GCA_007115705.1). Lineage (NCBI taxonomy): Eukaryota > Viridiplantae > Streptophyta > Magnoliopsida > Poales > Poaceae > Dactylis > Dactylis glomerata. The sequence goes on along the minus strand of QXEO01000905.1, from coordinate 1,439,275 downwards.
TTGCTTTCATATGCATGATTCAGATGATTACAGAGTACGATGACATAATGTTTAGTCATACATAAAGGGAATAGTACAATTCAGAATTCGAATGTTATAGTGTAGTCTCGCTTATCTCAGCAAATCAAGATTTAAATACAGTATAAACTGTATGATTACGCCATCTGGATCAGTGACCACCACATGGTGATGCAAGACCATGCTGAAAGAGGACTGTTATCTTTACTAGTTCAACTATATTACATGAAATGGGCCAAACGGGATTGATTTATCAGCGTCCTCCGTAATCTAAGCATGATTGCAAGGACATAATAACAGGAAATGATGCTTACTTTGACATGCTTGTCTACTGGGCTTACATGAACATTCTCCAGTCTAAGCTCAGTATGTGCCATTCCATGGCTATGCAGATAATTTACCTGCATAAAGTAAAGATGCATCTTCAATCCAGACCAACCAGTGAATGAGTACATACAAAAAATCTTAAACATTTGAAGCTTACACCAATCAGAAGGTCTCTCATCAGTATCCTGATTAAACGTAGCTGCCGAGTTACAGCAGGTCCTCCAATCGAATCATCTCCTACCCTCCTTGCTTGTTCTTCATCCAATGCCAATGTTGCTTCTAAGGTTGGAAGCCAATCTGAGAGTTGCAACCAGTGACGCAAGGAGTAACTCCCATGGTACTGCATTAAAATAATTTGAGTCTACATAATGAGTATACCAGCACATTGCTCAGTCCAGCAAGAACACGCAAACCTAGAGTAGCAGTTGCATCTAGAAACACCCTAAACGCTAAACCTGGCAGGCCCTGGTATGAAAATGACTGATAGTTCAAATGAAAGTAGGCCTATTGATCAACTCCATGAAGTAAAGTTTGTCAAAAAAAAAAAAACTCGATGAAGTAAAGCAGAGGCTCTGACCCCGTGCACCAATACGAGTGGACCATCACCCTCCTCCATGGCGTTGCTCGGGGCGACGTAGCCATGGACCTGCATCGCGTAAGAGTCGTACATCATCTGGCGACGGGCCAGCTTCTTCAGCACCTGTGATCAACACAACCCACTTGAGCTCAGATAATTCTACACGCATTCTGACGCACTACACAACAGCAATTCAACAGACAAAAAATCACCTCTAGCGCTCGCCGGCCCCTGCGCTTGGCCTGCGAGCTAGTGAGCTGCCGCAGCACCACCGTCGACCCGTACAGCTCACTGAATACCAAAAAATGGAGGTGATTATTATCGGTCCAACGAATTCGTACAATCCAGACTTCCAGAGTGTTCCACGCCGCTGACCTGCTCGGATCGCGCACGGTGGCCTCGAAGATCATCTCATCCGACTGCGGCAACGAGACAAAAATCACAGAGAGTTAGCAGCACGGGAGAAGCGCGACGAAATTAGGCTGTTGGAGAGCGAATCGCTGGGGTTCCGCTGAACACTGACTAACCCGTCCGTGGAGCCCGACGCTGACCCGGTCGGCGACGGCGAAGTCGGCCATGTCGAACCTGACCACGGGACACGGGCCCGCGCCGGCCCCCTCGTCCGCTGTCGCTGGCGCCGGCGCGGAGGCCGGCGAGCTCGCCTCCAGCCGGAACCGGTGCCGGCGGCGCGGATGCGCGGAGGCGCGGCATGACGGGCGGGGCAGGCCAATCGGGGTGGGGCACGCAGCGGCGGCGGCGGCGGCCGCGAGAGGCATAGGGGCGGCCGGGGGGCTGCCGTTGGTTCAGTGGGAGGGGGATGGCCGGAGGTCGTTGCGGTGGAAGAGGACTGATGGCGGGTTGAGACTTAAGAAGAGGAGGAGGCGCGAGGCAGTTGCGTGCGGGGAAGCGGCGGAGACGTACGACCATGAGCTCGACGCACGCTCGCCTCAGCCCGCGCCGCGGCAGCGACCGTCCGGCAGCGCCGGGCGTGTGATTTTTTGGGGGCCGGTGCACCAGCTCGGCCGTGCGCCGGCGTTGTCTGTTTCTGCCACTTGGGCAGTGAGACGGAGCATTACAGGGAATGCTCCACTGTTTCGTGTCTATTCAGCACCAGTTTACTCGTTCTGCTTCTACCTTTTGTCCCAAAGTTGTTGAACATTTAAAATTTTGACTAACTTTATAGAAAAAAGTGCATATATAATACAAATTGATATATTATGAAACAATGCAGAGCTCTCTAATAATAATAATAAAAGAGAGTTTGATACAAGTTACTTCTACAATTCCATAGTCTAAGGGATAAACTACTTCCTCTTCATCATGTTGCTTAAGGAGATGGTGTCGATGGAATCGAAGAGGCAACCGTGAGCGGCTCCGGCAGAGTCTCCCCTCTTATCCTCGTAGTCTGCATATTCCTATTGTGTATTTTATGTTTCTTAGTCGTCGTGTCGCGAAATCGTCAAAGATGTCGGTTTTAGGTCAAGACGAGTCCGTCGAGCCCAAGTTTGCAACAATTGTACCCACGAGGGGGAAGTTGGGCCGCCATGTGGCCTAGAATCTGGCACGCATGGTGGGCCTCTTTCTTGCCTCCATGGCGTTTCCCGTTGACATTTTCTTTCCATGATCTTCTATTTCTTGAAAAAATGATGTGGCAGAAAAATGGATTCATCTGATGTCCGGAAGGTCTATGAAAGTAAAAAACATGGAAAAATATAAGCAAATCTATTTTACAGTGTTAAAACCAAATAAAAAGAGATTATTTAGAAAATCCTAAAATGAATGGAAAACATGTCCAAATCATTATAAAATTATTAAATAACTAAGAATATGACCTAATAAACTATAAAGATTATGAATGCATTTTCTAGAAGCGACTTCATAGTATAGCAATGTCCAAAAAAAGGTAACACTCGAAATACCCTGAAACGCCCAGAATATGGTACGGGAAAATCAGGATCTACATTGTGGGGGGTATGTTCAAGCATAATTAGATGTCCCAGATTAAAAATGTCTTTGCAATAACCTGGTTGTCCAAGCATAATGAGATGTCCTAAATTTGTAGAGCCGCTTTGTATGTTGGACCGGCTCTACTCCTAGTGCCGACTCATTATTGTTGACTCTAAAAATTGTATTATTGGATATAATTGTTATCGGAACCCTTCTAAGGGATTCTTTTTTAGAGTTGGTTGGAAAGTTGTTGGAAGGGCATTTCCCTTATAATCATGTTTGGGGGTTTGTTGTCAACACTTGTGTGATTAACCATGTGCTCTAAGTGTTTTAGATTATTTCGTTATTGCTCAATGAATGGAGTTGACCCCTCATAAGTGAAAAGATCGAAGCATAGAGACCTAGTTTTTTCATTCTATAATTTAGCCTCCGTACTATCAAGAGAGTTGCTCGTTGGAAGTTTGGTTAAATCACTTTTAGAACAACACCATAATTTCGCCCACTAGCCATCGCATGAATAAGAAGGGGAGAAAACTTTAGAAAAACTGATGTTATGTTTTTTGGGGGCAGATACTCCAGCCCTCAAGACCGGAAACTCTGATGTGAAAACACCAGAGACTTTGGTCCTAAGCCAGAGACTTTGGCCAAAGAATTCGGCTGGCCACTCACTCACATTGCGGAGACTCCATGCCTTTCTAGTCGGAGACTTCGGGGCCCATGCCCTGAGTTCGGAGACTCCGGCCCTCCAAGGCTACAGACTCCGGGAAAGTGACTGGCAATGACTATTTTTCTAAAGCCCCTATATATAGTCGTATTCCACCTCTGGTTTGATCTGATACTTCCACTCTCCCCCCTCCATTGTTGCAAAGCTCGAAAATCCACTTGATCTCCCATTCTAGCCACTAGAACTTGAAGCCCTTTTGGGATTTAAGGGAGGAGACCTATATATACACTTTCAGTGAAGGGATTTGATTTCCCCATCCATTCCATTGAGGTACTTTTTACTCTTGGATTCTTGAAACCCTAGTCGGAAGAAGCCTTCCCCAAGCTTGGTCTTTGTGTGTAAGATCTTGGTGGTGTTGTTAGGACTTAGGAGCCTCCAATTAAGTTGTGCAGCTTGCCCCAAACCTTTGTGTAAAAGTCTCAGTTGCCGCTTTCAAGGGCACCGCTTAGTGGAGCGTGAGCTAGCCTTTGAGGTTGGCTCACCAGAGAATAGAGTGAGCATTTGCGGCATTGGTGTCCTTTGTGGTACCACATATGTCCAACGTAGACGTACTTTTCGTAACAAAGAAGTAACTACAAGAATACATCCTTCTATCTCTGGTGTCCCTCCTCGGTTATTTCTATGCTTTACTATTGTATCTTTACTTGTTGTTGCTTTGTATGTTGTTGTTAATCTAGGTAAATTCACTTAGTACCACATCTAGATAATTTACCTTTCTTGTCAAGCCTTAACATGAAAAGAAACTAAAAATTGAGTAGCATCTATTCACCACCTCTAGTCGCTCATACCGATCCTTTCATCCGCCTCCAAAAAACCATATATTAGCAACTATCTCTTAAAGCCAGATGGGAAAACCGTCGTCGGCTTATGGTGGAGAATGGACTCTAAATATTTATTTTGCTATAGTGTCTGTGAGTCAGGTACCTTTGCATGGGCTTGCATCAAAAGCAGGATTTCATATAGCCCATGAGATATACTGACATAAAGTGGTAATTGCCATCAATGTTGTGAAGCACGAGCTCAAGATGAGCATCTCGAGAATGTCAAGGTGTACGGCTAACCGCGGCATCCTTGACGAAGGCAGGGAAAGAAACTTAGGGTTTTGGGTGCTGGGGTTAGGTTCGGGTGTGGGAGCTCACCGACGTTTGTTCGTCGAAGGTAGGGGAGGTGGGCGGGTTTAAAGAGAATTCCGAAATGGTAGTAGACCAGCGGTGGACAACGAATAGAGGAGGACAATGCAAAGACGTATCGCGAGAGCGAGGCCAACCGTAGATAGCAGTTGAAGGCGATCGGCCGACGTTAAGAGCATCTCCACCGGCACCCCCAAAACGCCTTCCAAAACGTGGCCGGCGCAGATTTTGAGCTCGAGGCCCAAATTGGTGTACCACAGGCAAGCCCAAAAACATGCTGACGCCCGTTGGATCCCAAATAAACAGCCAGCGCTCCCGCGTCGGCCCCTGCATGGCAGGACCCTATCGGGAGCATCGGCACCGTGCGGCACGGTGAAAAAACAGCCCTGGGCCTGCGTGCCAGGCAAAATCGACCCCCAAAAGTCTCCCATCGCCCCGCCTCCCACCCTTCAGAGCAGCCACTGCCGGCAACGACGGGCCCCTTTCTAGCCCCCCTCCCCCTCCACTGGCCCAAAAAAAGCTCTCCGGCCCTCCGGTGCTTTCCCGCCACCGTCTGGTGATGGTGCGTAGTAGGCACCCAGTTGGGAACCCCAAGAGGAAGGTATGATGAGCACAGCAGCAAGTTTTCCCTCAGTTGTGAAACCAAGGTTATCGAACCAGTAGGAGAAAGAACCACACTTTCGAAGGTTGATGCCCACTAGCTTTGCGACACTCCGGATAATGGCGCCAGATAACTTGTTGGCGTGTAGCTTTTCACTAGCAGCAACGTGGAACCTGCACACAGCACAACCAAGTACTTTGCCCCAACTTACGATGAGGTTGTCAATCTCACCGGTTTGCTGTAAACAAAGGATTAAGCGTATCGAGTGGTAAAAGGTAATAGTTTGCAAGAATGTAAATAATGCGAGTAAAAGTAAAACGGTAATAGCAATGTAAAGGAATTGGACCGGGGTCCACAGTTCACTAGTGGTGTCTGATACGTCCAAAACGTATCTACTTTCCCGAACACTTTTGCTGTTGTTTCTCCTCTAATTTGTGTATTTTGAATACAACTAACACGGACTAACGCTGTTTTCAGCAGAATTGCCCTGGTGTCTTGTTTTTGTGCAGATATCCAACTTTTAGGAAAAAATCCTAGAAAATACTGCAAAATTCCTATTTTACCAGAAGACACACGGAGCCAGAATACGAGATGGAGAGGGGCTGGGAGGCCACCACACCACCTGGTGGCGCGGCCCAGGCCTGGCCGCGCCAGGGTGTGGTGAGACCACCCCAGCCGTCTCCTCGAGCCCTCCTTCCGCCTACAAATACCCTTCGACCTAAAACTATCGGGGGTTCGGCGTTTTTCCCAGATAGACTTCCGCTGCGCCGCCACCATCAGAAACCGCGATTCGAAACCAGAAACTCCGTTCTGGCACCCTGCCGGGATGGGGATTTGGAGGAGATCTTCATCACCATAATCACCGACGTCTCTCCATCAACCATCCATGACTCCCCCATCCATGTGTGAGTAATTCCCGCTGTAAGCGAAGGGGATGGTAGGGATTGGATGAGATCATTCATGTAATTTGCTATGACATTGTTAGGGCATGGTGCCTAGTATCTATTGTTAGTGCTTATGACATTGTTGCAACTTGTTGTGCTTAATGCTTGTCACTTTGGGCCCGAGTGCCATGATCTCAGATCTGAACTTGTTATTGTCTTATGATGATAGTTGTTGTTTATGGTCTTACCTGCAAGTTGTATACACATATCGTTGTCTGGAACCCGAGGCCCCAAAGTGACAGCAATTGGGATAACCGGAGGGGATGGCTATGATGTGAGGATCACATGTGTTTACTGAGTGTTAATGCTTTGCTCCGGTACTTTATTAAAAGGAGTACCTTAATTACCAGTAGTTTCCCTTGAGGCCCTGATGACCCACAAGTATAGGGGGTGTATCGTAGTACTTTTGATAAATAAGAGTGTCGAACCCAACGAGGAGCAGAAGGTGTTGACAAGTGGTTTTGATCAAGGATTCACTGTAAATACTAGCAAACGGGTTTTTAGGGGTATTTGGTAATGCAAGTAAATAAAGTACGAGTAAATAAAATACAATAATATTAATTGCTGCAAGTGGCCCAATCCTTTCTAGAGCAAAGGACAAGCCGGTTGTGTAACTTATGATTACCAAACGTTCCTGAGGACACACGGGAGTTTCTGTCGAGAGCTTTCGCTTCATGCTGCTAAGTAATCTTCATTGGTTTGATAAGTGTTATGGGGGTGAACCTGTGCTAGCGTACTACCCTTACTAGGACTAATACACACTTGTGATTATACCCCCTGCAAGTATTCGCAAATACAAGAAAGTAATTAAGATAAATCTAACCACAACCTTAAACTCTGAGATCCTATGCTCCCTGATGTAATGGTTTCCTAACGGGGGTTTAGGTTTCTGTCGCTCCGGCAACCCCACAATTAGTAGCCAAATACACAATGCATTCCACTAGGCCCATAAATGGTGAAGTATCATGTAGTCGACGTTCACATGACACCACTAGTAGAATAACACCACAACATAAATATCAAACCATTAAATATTACTCAACATAGTTTCACTACTAACATCTCGACTTCTCCCATGTCCTCAAGAACTAAACGAACTACTCACAAGACATCATATGGATCATAACCAGAGGTGAAATAATGGTAAATAACAATCTGAACATAAACCTTAATTCAATTGTTCTACTCAATAGCATCAACTACAAAGGTAATCAACACCGGGAAAATTTCCCCTAAGAATTTGATAAGATTCAACCCAAGATGTTACAGCGGGACGGCGTGGTGATGGTGGAGATGAAGGTGCTTGTGATGGTGATGATGATCCCGATGAAGTCCAGCGCGATGATGATGACGATGATGACGATCTCCCCTCTCCGGGAAGGAATTTCCCTGGCAGATTTCTGCCTGCCGGAGAGCTTTTCTCTCTCGGTGTTTTCTGCCCCGCAGAGGCGGCGGTGTCTATCTCTAATCCCCCCCCTTGACTTAGGTTTTCGGGGACGACAATATACGTGAGGGGGTAATGGCTGTAGTGGGCCAGGGTGGCCTCACCACAGGGCGGCGCGGCCAGGGGTGGGCTCGCGCCACCTGGTGGTGAGCCCACCCTGCTGCTCCTTTCGCCTCCTCCTTCTGGCTACCTTCGTCTTCTGATATTATATAAATTTCTGGGTATTTCTCCGGAATTGTTGATCTTCAGAAATGTGGTGTCTTGACGGTCCCTTTTCTAGCAGAATCCTGACTCCGGTATTAAGTTCTCCAATGATCATCAAACATGTAAAAACAAAGGAAACAACATAAGTATCATCTCTAAATACGAAATATATCAATGAATAACAGTAAATTATGATACAAAATAGTGATGCAAAATGGACGTATCAACCCCCCCCCCCCCTCCTAAGCTTAGACCTCGCTTGTCCCCAAGCGAAAACTAAACTCGGTAAACATGACCACAAGTTTATGGATGAAGTGTCGATAAACAAAATACGGACAAGAAGCATCACATTTACCAAGGCATAAGTTATAATAGACAGCAACTTCCCTTCATATAATATAGACTTGCAATAAGCAAAAGGGAATCACAAATAAAGATGCACAAGGTAAATCATGATTGGTGATGGCAAACCTTTGTTCTTGGTTAGAGAACAATGAACAAACTATACTTATTTTTGAACGAAGCCTTTTATAACAGAGCTAATACAGCAAAAACCATATGCTCAACGAAACAAACTCTTTACAATCATAGAAAGCTTTCAAAGATATATTGCTTCAGATAAAAGCATCGTACTAAACAAAGGAAGATAGTAAACATGATTGAACAGATCAACATATGGATGAATGAAACATAACAACTCAAATGCTTGCTTGAGATAGAAGGGAATAGGTTGACTCAACATAAAAGTAAAAGATAGGCCCTTCGCAGAGGGAAGCAGTGATTAAACATGTGCTAGAGCTTTTCATTTGTAAAACAGATATAAAAAGTTGTTTTGAGAGGTGGTTGCTTTTGTCAACGACTAGCAATGGAGTTCTTGATATCTTCCATACTAAACAAGTGAGAGCGGTTCCGAGATGTTGTTTAATTGGCACAATTGTGCTCTTTTATAGCTTGGCACTCCTCCCCACTTTTCCTTTCTCAAACCATGGCTAACTAATTCCATCGGGTGCCCACCAACTTTCACATACCATGGAGGAGTGCCTTTTTCTTTTCTTTTCTTTTTTAGATTACAATGGTATGACCAGCTCCCTTGCAAAATTAATGACGAGCAAATGAAGCATGCAAGTTGAGGGGTACTCAATTTAGTATGGAAGATAACAAACCCAACCACTACGTCCTCATGAGCTATAAAAAAGTGGCACAAAACTAGAAGTATTTGAAGGTTTTTGAAAGGTAGCACATGAAAATTTACTTGGAATGGCTTGAAATACCATGCATAGGAATTTATAGTGGACTCTTTGGAAGTAACTTGGTTTTGGGGGATTGGATGCACGAGAAGTATTCCCTCTCAGTACAGGTTTTTGGCTAGCAAAGCTGGGTAGCAAGCATAAGAGTTGCATGAAACAAACAAACATACATGTGATAGGAACAATCATGCAAACTTCCTTGAAAGTACAAACGATCTTAACTTGAGAATACTATTGCTTATGAGCCAATCATGAAGGAAAGCTAAAATGATGTATCTACTAACACTTTCTTCTTTTTCTACTCAAACCTCAAGGTAATGTTGCTACTGACCAAGCTAAGTTTGCCAAAACCAACTAGATTTACTCATGCTCCCAAAGTGATACCAATACTAATCAACAAGACTAATCACATAAGAAAGATTGCAAACTAAAATAAAGTGTGTGGAAGGTAAATGATAAAACTTCTCATTAATATTTCTTAACCGCAACTCACACCAAGGGATACATAGGTAACCAACTAAAGGGGGACACTGCAAACTATTCTATAAGATAACTTCTCTATTCATGATATGACTCTACTTGAAAAGTAAATGGGTAAAAGATAATGATGTGATACCGCGGCACTCCCCCAAGCTTCGAACAAACCAAGGGGATGCCTATACCAATGACGAATTACTCCTTTGGCGGTGGTGGTGAGTCTTTAATAAGCTTCTCAATAAGTTCTTTCAACTCATCAATCTTGTAGGTGAGATTACGAATCATATCCGAATTGTGCTCAATCCGGCTCATGAACATGTCGGTCTGCGAATCCCAACTCTTGGAGTTATTTCCCCAACCTTCTTCACTTTTTGAACTCTCTTTCTCTGCACGGTTAGAATGATCTATATCCCAACTATAGGGTAATTTTGCTTTAGGCACCCTTTGGAATTGATGTTCATGTATGAGAGTATGGAAGGGGTTGTTGCCTGAAGAAGATGTCCTTGGAGCTAAAGAGTGACGTGGAACACCTCCTCCAGTTCTTATACGCGCACTCTTCTTGAAATTGTCATGACTTGTCACCACCCCAATGCTTGCAATCATGGTGCTTGGGCGTGAACCTTGGTCTTCTTCCATCTCTTCTTCCTTGGCTTCACTTTCAACTTCTTCCTTTAGTTGGAGGTCTTGATGATCATCTTCTGGAGGCGTCTTCTCCTTATCATTACTTGCGGAGGCCATGATGCCACTAAAACTGAGAATAATCCCCTGATAGAAACAGATCGAAATAGAAACACGACGAGAACACGATATACAGACCTCGGGCAATCTGGGGGGTTATATAGGTGAAAATTAAATATCGAAACGAAGCCACAAGAGGAAACCGGGACGGAAACGAGTTCCGGGGTGGTCTCACCACAAGGTGGCGCGGCCAGGAGGGGGCCCGCGCCACCAGGTGGAGCCACTGGACTCCGCTTCCAACCCGTTTTCGTCTCGTGATTTTTCATATTTAATAAAAACAACAAAAATATAAATAGAAAAGTTCAACGTGAACCTTTTCTTACTAGAACTGTTACCTATTCAGAAACGGATTCTGCAGTTTCCTGCATATGTTCTTTGATGAATTCTTCCAGAGTAATCATTTGAATAACATCGACATCTTCATTATAAGAATCTCTAGAAATATAATGTTTGAGTCTTTGCCCATTCACCACTTGCGTAGTGTTATCTTTAAGCGAAGCAATCTTTATCGCACCTGAGCGATACACCTCTTCAATAACAAAGGGTCCTTCCCATTTCGAGAGTAATTTTCCTGCAAAAAATCTGAGACGAGACCTATACAATAGAACTTTCTCACCAACATGAAACTCTCTCTTAAGAATTCTCCTATCATGCCATTGCTTGACTTTTTCTTCAAAAAGTCTGGCTGCTAGCGCGTGGTTGACGTGGGAGAATGTAATTGATATAGGAGCTTCTTATTCTTCAAGTCCTTGTCAACAGCACCAGAAGATTCCTTGTGCGTGGTGAATGACCAGCCAGTTGGGAACCCCAAGAGGAAGGTATGATGAGTATAGCAGCAGATTTTCCCTCAGTTAAGAAACCAAGGTTTATCGTTCAGGAGAAAAGCAGACAATGACGACTGAAGGTGATGCTTGCTAGTTTGCGACAGCTTCGGACAATTTATATATGGCGCCTCGTCCAAGCTTTGCTTGCTAGCTGCAACGCGGAACCTGCACACAAACAACCAAGTACTTTGTTCCCAACTTTCGATGAGGTTGTCAATCTCACCGGTTTGCTTGAAACAAAGGTTATGAGCGTATCGAGTGGAAAACAGTAGAGTATGCAAATAAAGTAAACAGTGCGAATAAAGTAAACAGGTAATAGCAATATGATGGAAATAGGACCGGGATCCACAGTTCACTAGTGGTGTCTCTCCATAAGATAAATAACACATGCTGGGTAAACGAATTACAGTTGGGCAATTGATAGAATAAAGATAAACGTGATATGTCAAGAAGATCACTATGAGATTTACTCTGGGCATTACAACAAAATACATAGACCGCCATCCAACTGCATCTATGACTAATAATCCACTCCCGGGGATATCAATCCGAACACCCCATGAGTATTAAGTTGCGAACAACAGATAATTGCATTAAGCAAAGTGTGTAATGTAAACAAAGCATATGCCCTTGAGCATATGAATGTTGTTTTCTCCCTAGTAGCAACAGCACATCTACAACCTTAGAGGTTTCTGTCACTCCCCCAGGTTAAATAGAGGCATGAACCCACTATCGAGCATAAATACCCCCTCTTGGAGTCACTAACAACTACTCGGCCAAGATAGCTACTAACAACGGAGAGCATGCAAGATCATAAACAACATAGAGATAACAAAAGATAATATTCAGTACAACAACTTAATCATAAACACCAATATTCATCGGATCCCAACAAACCAAACATGTAGAATTACATAACGGTGATCTCAATCATGTAGGGCAGCTCATGAGATCTAAACATGAAGCACATGGTGGAGAAGACAACCATCTAGCTACTGCTATGGACCCATAGTCCAAGGTAGACTACTCACTCATCGCTCCGGAGGCAAGCATGGCGATGAAGAAGACCTCCGGTGGCGATTCCCCTCTCCGGTAGGGTGGCGGGAAGAGCTTCTGGACCCTCCCGATCTTCGGGTCGACGGCGGCGGCAGATCGCGATGTGTTTTGGAAAATTGATCGGGTACTTAGGTTTTTTCCATCGGGGGGTCTTTATAGGCGAAGGGGCGATGTCAGAGGAGGGACCAGGCGTCCTCACACCATGGTGGCGTGGGCCAGGGGCTGGCCGCGCCACCCCCGTGTGAGCCTGGCCTGTGGCCCCTCTCCTACTCCTCTTCGGATCTCTGGAAGCTTCCGGGTAAAATAAGACTTCAGGAACTTGTTTCGTCCAATTCCGAGAATATTTCCTGTGTATCACTTCTGAAACACAAAAACAGCAGAAAACAGGGAACTGGCACTGTGGCAACTTGTTAATAGGTTAGTTCCAGAAAATGCATAAAAGTGCCACGAAGTGTAACGAAACAGTAGGCAAATGGTGTAAAAACAAGCATGGAGCATCAAAAATTATAGATACGTTGGAGACGTATCAAGCATCCCCAAGCTTAACTCCTGCTCGTCCTCGAGTAGGTAAGTGATAACAAAGAATAATTTTTGAGGTGACATGCACCTACACAATCTTGATCATGTATGTAAGCATTTGTGAGCTGGGATCATAAGAACTTAAAACATGGGCATGAAGATATAATCTTGACAATAAGAACTTAGCAACCATGTTGTAAACATGCAAATGAACACAAACAAAAGATCATGAAAATGAAACAATGAAAGTCAAACGTGTGTTCAAATCATAAGGAAAAACATACAAATGGTTTTCAGCTTGTCCTTCAAAGAGAGCAAAACATAAATGCATAGGACACCTTCAATCTTAAGAGGGCGACTAGATACAAATAATTTAAGAACAAGTGAAACCAACAATATGAGTCAATCAATGAACTTTGGGACAATGCATATTATACTAAGAATGACAACTATGCTCTCTTAATGGTGCATAAAGAAAGAAGGTGGTGACTCAACATAAAAGTAGAAGAAAGGCCCTTCGCAGAGGGAAGCAGTGATTGCAAGTTTTATAACCTTCAAAAATTATGGTACTTACCGGCTTTGAGCTCTCATTGCCCCCCATCATAAGCATCTTGAATGGTTAAAGTTAATGCGAGAACAATTATGATGCATATGCTTGACAAATCATAAGTTGAAAACCTCGTGTCCCGTGAATACGAGTACCCAAACCTCATGCTACTTTACTTAGAGTCCCAAGCAAGGCTCTTGTCATTGTAAATATATGCATATCATTGAGAACCGCCAATGGGGTACCTCCGTGCCCGATGACATGGAACAAGCCCACACCAAAATGACAGGACAAGCAGACAATGAACACCTCGACATCTCTTTTATTTGCCTTTTGTTTAGCTTTTTATTGTGAGATGCGTCGTCGAATGTTCACCATGGGTATGCTGCAAATTTCCACCATGAATTATGCATGGCTTAGATTAGCGACCCGGCGTTTCCCTAACACATATACAAACTCCATGATCCCCACAAGATTCCCAATTCATTTCACACCGCGGGCATCCATAAACAAAAGATCACGATATCAACTCAATTAAGAAGTGCAATGTTGAAAGCTTGCCCATGACTGCATGGCTGGGCTAGAATCCAACTTACAACTTGCAAGCATAACAACTCAACATAAGAGACCACAATGTCAAATTTTTAAGAACAGGAAAAAGTAAGTGTGCCTTCCGGTTCGTGAGAGCTTTACTGACCGAATTTCGCATAACACTGGTAAGAGTTTAATTTGAAGAGAAAATAAAAGCAAGTCAAATTTACTTGGAATAGCAAATTGCTAGTAGGTATGTATGGTGGACACTTTGGAAAACTTTGGCTTTTAGGAGTTTGATGCACGAGTAGAGCTCATACTCAGTACAAGGCGAGGGCTAGCAAAAGACTAGGAGCGACCAACTAAAAGAGCAATAATGGCCATAATCATGCAAAGCGACAAAGCGACATTAAAAGAAGCATAAGATGGCATCAAAAGTCAAAAACTAAATGATCATAGAGGCTATTGGCGACTTTGTAAGAGTCTAACATGTGTGAGCATGCGCCAAGTCAACCCAAATGAAGCATCAAGGAGAAAACCAAAATAATGCTTCCATACAATAAAACAATGCATGATTTTTTTCAAAGGCTCATTAAGCAATCTCAGTTATTTGAGATAAGTCATGCTACAGCAAAACCACTAAGCATACTATCAAAAATACATCAAGCATGACATGAAAAAGCCTAAGCCGCAGTCTACACAAGCTCCTTCTTGTACCACTATTTTCCACAAAGCTTTTTCTCTTTTCCAACACCATTTGAAATTTTTAAAGACACCTCTTTTGATGAAAACCAATAAAGATCAGAGGCGAAAATACACCTTGGTGAAAAGATATGACAAGGTCTGAACGCAAATCAAGGCGAAAACCAAAAGCAAAAGCAGTAGCAGAAAAAGAAGAACACTCGGTGAAATTGTAAGAATGAAAAACGGAGTGTTCTTGGCAAATGAAAAGCAAGGCAACTTCTCCAAAAGAAATTTGTTGGGGTCCAACCATTTATTGCAGCAAACAAACAAACTAAACTAAGAAAACTAAAACAGCTGACGCTCCAAGAAAAACACATAGTGCATAAAGCAATAAAAATATAGTGTTTTGAAAGGTGACCTGATTTTTGCCGATGAAGAAGGGGTGCCTCGGGGGCATCCCCAAGCTTTGACGCTTGTACTTCTTGGATATTTCTTGGGGTGATACATGGGCATCCCCAAGCTTGAGCTTTTGTCCATTCTTCAACTCATCTCATCATTCTCCAATCCCTACACTTGAAAACTTCCTTCATACAAAACTAAACACAATTCTATTAGCAACATTAGTGTAGGCATAACATATAATCAATCCTCTTTTTGCTTCAGGTTTCAACTCAAAACCATCACATATATAGCAAATACTACTGTAGCAACCTCCCCAAAAGTTCCGTGATCAAAAGAACTCAAAAGAAAGCGATAAAGTGGCAAACACAAATATTGGCAGAAATCTGTCAAAACTGAACAGCTGACAAAGGTCGAATTTTTTAGGGGTTTTCTGTTGCTCAAATCAAAAAGTGTTCAACTAACAAAAGTTTGGATATAACCTGGGGCATATGCACAAGAAATATCAGGTCCAAAAGATATAAAGAGAATTTATACGAATTTTTACGGTGCAGCACCGAAAACAGTTTCAGGACAGCAACATCCCCAAATCCTTACCTCGCTCGAATTATAGGCTTCTCTTGGCACAAAAACAAAATAAACAAGATAAGGAGCGGTCATTACAGTAGTAATGACTTCCAAGACTCAAATAAAAGAAAAAGTACTGAAAAGAAATATTGGGTTATCTCCCAAGAGTGCTTTTCTTTAACGCCTTTGAGCTAGGCTCATTAATTTGAGAAGATGCTCACATAAGAAATATGAATTGAAGCAAAAGAGAGCATCAAGGAGCAAATATAAAACACATTTAAGTCTAACCCACTTCCTATGCATAGGAATCTTGTAAGAAAATAAATTAAAGAAGCACATAGTAACAAGTATGGGTAGATAAAACAAGAGCAACTTCGGAACTTCCAATGTAAAGAGAGGCGTTTTAGTAACATGAGAATTCCAACAACCATATTTTCCTCTCTCATAATAATTTTCAGTAGCATCATGAACAAACTCAACAATATAAATATCACACTCACCCTCTTTTGTTAAGCATGGAGGGCGATCAAATAAGGTATTAGTTAGAGAGTTACTCTTATTGGGAGGTAGACATGGGTAGCTCCATTCTTCCTCCTCTTGGTCATCACTCTCCTCCTCTTTTTCATCCAATGAGCTTCCAGTTTCAGCAATTTCTTCTTCCATAGGCTCCTTCATGGCATTAGTCTCTTCCATTGGAGAGCATCTATTAAGATATTTAAGAATATAGCCATTTCCTTCCTTGTAATTATCAAAGCAAAATGTGAGTATATCATAAACCTCATATTTATAAGGTGCATCATCAGTATTTTCAAGAAAATAAGCAAGTTCGAATGCACCCTTCCAAGCAATAAACTCTTCAATTTGTTCCACATCATAAAAGTCATAATTTCCATTAATATAAGAAGATATGGTAACATCATCATTATACTCACATTGAAAAGGGAGGTGTTTATACCTCCTACAACAACAAGATCTATCAAAGCAATAAGTAACATTATAAGTAGAGCACACATTTCTAGCAATGATATACAATCTATTAATTTGTTCCCATAAGTGTTTCCCTTTTTGCGACAAGCGGTGTTCCTCATAATAATTTTGCTGCTCTTCCGTGAACCCACCTTGCCAAAAAAGATTTAGTTTCTAAGAAACCAACCATTGATAGAAAGCATGATAAAGCAAGATAAGTAAAAACAACTACCAAGGATTCTAATTTTTTTGAGTTTTTGATAAAACGATGCAAGTAAAAATAAAGTAAAACAAAACTATAAAACAAAGTAAAGGATGTGTGTGCGAAAAACTCCCCTTGCAGAGGTCTTCCACTCTTCCCCGGCAACGGCGCCAGAAAATTGGCTGCTAGCGCGTGGTTGACGTGGGAGAATGTAATTGATATAGGAGCTTCTTATTCTTCAAGTCCTTGTCAACAGCACCAGAAGATTCCTTGTGCGTGGTGAATGACCAGCCAGTTGGGAACCCCAAGAGGAAGGTATGATGAGTATAGCAGCAGATTTTCCCTCAGTTAAGAAACCAAGGTTTATCGTTCAGGAGAAAAGCAGACAATGACGACTGAAGGTGATGCTTGCTAGTTTGCGACAGCTTCGGACAATTTATATATGGCGCCTCGTCCAAGCTTTGCTTGCTAGCTGCAACGCGGAACCTGCACACAAACAACCAAGTACTTTGTTCCCAACTTGCGATGAGGTTGTCAATCTCACCGGTTTGCTTGAAACAAAGGTTATGAGCGTATCGAGTGGAAAATAGTAGAGTATGCGAATAAAGTAAATGGTGCGAATAAAGTAAACAGGTAATAGCAATATGATGGAAATAGGACCGGGATCCACAGTTCACTAGTGGTGTCTCTCCATAAGATAAATAACACATGCTGGGTAAACGAATTACAGTTGGGCAATTGATAGAATAAAGATAAATGTGATATGTCAAGAAGATCACTATGAGATTTACTCTGGGCATTACAACAAAATACATAGACCGCCATCCAACTGCATCTATGACTAATAATCCACTCCCGGGGATATCAATCCGAACACCCCATGAGTATTAAGTTGCGAACAACAGATAATTGCATTAAGCAAAGTGTGTAATGTAAACAAAGCATATGCCCTTTAGCATATGAATGTTGTTTTCTCCCTAGTAGCAACAGCACATCTACAACCTTAGAGGTTTCTGTCACTCCCCCAGGTTAAATAGAGGCATGAACCCACTATCGAGCATAAATACCCCCTCTTGGAGTCACTAGCAACTACTCGGCCAAGATAGCTACTAACAACGGAGAGCATGCAAGATCATAAACAACATAGAGATAACAAAAGATAATATTCAGTACAGCAACTTAATCATAAACACCAATATTCATCGGATCCCAACAAACCAAACATGTAGAATTACATAACGGTGATCTCAATCATGTAGGGCAGCTCATGAGATCTAAACATGAAGCACATGGTGGAGAAGACAACCATCTAGCTACTGCTATGGACCCATAGTCCAAGGTAGACTACTCACTCATCGCTCCGGAGGCAAGCATGGCAATGAAGAAGACCTCCGGTGGTGATTCCCCTCTCCGGCAGGGTGCCGGGAAGAGCTTCTGGACCCTCCCGATCTTCGGGTCGACGGCGGCGGCGGATCGCGATGTGTTCTGGAAAATTGATCGGGTACTTAGGTTTTTTCCGTCGGGGGGTCTTTATAGGCGAAGGGGCGATGTCAGAGGAGGGACCAGGCGTCCTCACACCATGGTGGCGCGGGCCAGGGGCTGGCCGCACCACCCCCGTGTGAGCCTGGCCTATGGCCCCTCTCCTACTCCTCTTTGGATCTCTGGAAGCTTCCGGGTAAAATAAGACTTCAGGAACTTGTTTCGTCCAATTCCGAGAATATTTCCTGTGTATCACTTCTGAAACACAAAAACAGCAGAAAACAGGGAACTGGCACTGTGGCAACTTGTTAATAGGTTAGTTCCGGAAAATGCATAAAAGTGCCACGAAGTGTAACGAAACAGTAGGCAAATGGTGTAAAAACAAGCATGGAGCATCAAAAATTATAGATACGTTGGAGACGTATCACTGGCATTCTCATAAGCTTCGTTTCTCCACTCATCTAAGAAACTCAAATCAAGCAACATTTTCTTACCGGCGAGTTTAAAATCCCTATTAAGCTCTCTCACTACCCAAAAAGCTTTGTGTTCTAATTCTAAAGGCAAGTGACACGCTTTTCCATAAACCATTTTGTAAGGAGACATGCCCATGGGGTTCTTATAAGCAGTTCTAAAAGCCCATAAAGCATCGTTCAACTTGCTAGCCCAATTTTTCCTAGATCTATTAACAGTCTTCTGCAAGATAGACTTGATCTCTCTATTCAATAGCTCTACCTGCCCACTAGTTTGGGGATAATAAGCAGAAGCAATTCTATGATTAACGTCATATCTAGCAAGAGTTTTCCTAAAACCGCCATGAATAAAATGAGAATCTCCGTCAGTCATAAGATATCTAGGCACACCAAACCTAGGAAAAATAACATCCTTGAGCATTTTTAACAAGGTCTCACCATCGGCACTCTTCGTAGGTATAGCTTCTACCCACTTAGTAACATAATCAACAGCAACAAGTATATGAGTATAACCTTCTGAAGGAGGAAAAGGACCCATAAAGTCAAATCCCCAACAATCAAATGGTTCAATAGCAAGAGAATAACTCATAGGCATTTCATTACGTCTAGAAATATTACCAACTCTTTGGCATTCATCACAAGATAAAACAAACTTTCTAGCATCTTTAAAAAGGGTAGGCCAATAAAAACCTGATTGTAGAACCTTTTGTGCAGTTCTATCTCCAGCATGATGTCCTCCATAAGCACTACCATGGCATTTTCTCAATATCTCTTGTTGTTCATACTCTGGATCACATCTTCGCATAATACCATCAACTCCTTCTTTATATAAGTGTGGGTCATCCCAAAAATAATGCCTCAAGTCATAAAAGAATTTCCTTCTTTGTTGAGCTGTAAAGGTTGGAGGCAAATACTTGGAAACAATAAAGTTAGCATAATCAGCATACCAAGGATTCTCTCGCGAAGTTATCTTTATTGAAGCCAACTGTTCATTTGGAAAACTATCATTAACAGGAATAGGATCAAAAGAAATGTTTTCCAACCTAGACAAATTGTCAGCAACAGGATTTTCAGCACTTTTCCTATCTACAATATGCAAATCAAACTCTTGTAAAAGCAACACCCATCTGATAAGCCTAGGCTTAGCATCCTTCTTTGACATAAGATATCCAATAGCAGCGTGATCAGTATGAATAGTAACTTTTGAATCTACTATATAAGGTCTAAACTTATCACATGCAAAAACAACATCAAGAAACTTTTTCTCAGTGGTAGCATAATTCTTCTGAGCAGCATCAAGAGTCTTACTAGCATAATGAATAACATTCAACTTCTTATCTACGCGCTGTCCAAGAACAGCACCCACAGCAAAATCACTAGCATCACACATAATTTCAAAGGGTAAATTCCAATCAGGTGGTTGAACAATAGGAGCAGTAGTTAAAGACTTCTTAAGAGTTTCAAAAGCTTCCTTGCAATCATCATCAAAAACAAATGGTACATCCTTTTGAAGAAGATTAGTAAGAGGCTTTGAAATCTTAGAGAAATCTTTAATAAACCTCCTATAAAAACCAGCATGACCAAGAATACTACGAATACCTTTAACATCCCTGGGACAGGGCATTTTCTCAATTGCTTCAACCTTTGCTCTGTCAACTTCAATACCTCTTTCGGAGATTTTATGTCCAAGAACAATTCCTTCATTCACCATAAAGTGGCATTTCTCCCAATTAAGAACAAGATTAGTTTCTTCACATCTCTGCAAAACTTTATCAAGATTGTGCAAACAATTATCAAAAGAAGTTCCATAGACGGAGAAATCGTCAATGAATACCTCCACAATTTCTTCACAAAAACCATGAAAAATAGGAGACATGCATCTTTGAAAAGTAGCAAGAGCATTGCACAAACCAAAAGGCATATGTCTATAAGCATAAGTTCCATAAGGACAAGTAAAAGTGGTTTTCTCTTGATCTTGCTTTTTAACAGCAATCTGAGAGAAACCAGAATAACCATCAAGAAAACAAAAATGAGTTTTCTTAGATAACCTCTCTAGCATTTGATCTATAAACGGTATAGGATAATGATCTTTCTTAGTAACTTTGTTGACCTTTCTAAAATCAATGCACATCCTATAACCAACTACTACCCTTTGAGGAATAAGCTCGTTATTCTCATTAGGCACAACAGTAATACCTCCTTTCTTAGGAACACAGTGAACAGGACTAACCCATCTACTATCAGCAATAGGATAAATAATACCAGCATCAAGGAGCTTCAATACCTCATTTCTTACCACTTCCTTTATCTTAGGAATTAAGTGGCATTGATGTTCAACAACTGGCTTTGCATCTGGCTCCATGTTAATAGCATGCTGACATATAGTAGGAGAAATCCCTTTTAAATCATCAAGAGTATATCCCATAGCTCCTCGGTGTTTCCTCAAGGTTTCTAATAACCTTTCTTCTTCCTTTCCCGAAAGTTTAGAACTGATAATAACAGGATATATCTTCTTGTCATCAATATAAGCATATTTAAGATCATCAGGTAAGGGTTTTAAATCAAAAACAGGATCTTCCTTGGGTGGCAAAGTGGTACCCAAATCCTCCACAGGTAAATTGTGTTTAATCAATGGTGGTTGATGAAAAAGAATATCGTCAATCTCATCTCTTTCTTCCCTGAAGACCTCACTTTCATGGTCCTCCATAAATTGTTGCAGAGCATTATTAGGAGCAAGAGCAATAGAGGCAAGCTGTTCAACTCGGAAATCTTCATTAGGCAATTCATTTTCATAAGGAGCTTTAGTAAACTTAGAAAAATTAAACTCATAATATTACTCAACATAGTTTCACTACTAACATCTCGACTTCTCCCATGTCCTCAAGAACTAAACGAACTACTCACAAGACATCATATGGATCATGACCAGAGGTGAAATAATGGTAAATAACAATCTGAACATAAACCTTAATTCAATGGTTCCACTCAATAGCATCAACTACAAAGGTAATCAACACCGGGAAAGTTTCCCCTAAGAATTTGACAAGATTCAACCCAAGATGTTACAGCGGGTGAAAGGACGAGATGTCGCCTAGAGGGGGGTGAATAGGCGTTTTAAAAACAATTACGGAATTGGCTTGAAGGAATGCGGAATTAAACTAACGTTTATTTTCTTCAAGCACAAAACCTAAATATGCTAGGCTCAACTAAGTGCAACAACAACAACTAGAGATAAGCAAGATAGCACAAGATATAATTCACAAGTGATAGACAAGATATAAGTACTTCAAGCACGAAGGCTATCACAAGGAAATATACTCGGGTATAGAGATAACTGAGGCACGCGGAGACGAAGATGTATCCCGATGTTCACTTACATAAAGTAAGCTAATCACCGTTGGAGAGATGCGGTTAACCACAAAGGCCCCACCACGAAGGCTCACCTTCTTCTCCGAGTCCCCCACGAAGCTAGGGACCCCTTCTTATGGTTAGCTTTTCCTCCACTCCGGAGATGGCAAGCTCCACAACCACTTCACAACTCCCACAAAGGGGAACCCCGGGCCTCTTCACAATCTTCCACGAAGAGGTCACCGAGGCACCAACCGTAAAGCCAACTAGGAGGTCACCCTCCAAGAGTAACAAGCTCACGGTCTCTCACTCAAACAAATCGCAATGGAGAGCTCAACACTATGCAAGGATGCAAAACAAGAACACAATGGGAAGTGCTCAAATCCTTCTCTCCCAAATCCCACCAAGGCAACAAATGCTATGGAGGAGTTAGAGAGGAAGAACAAGGGTGGAGGTCAACCAATGACCCCAAGATCTAGATCCAATGGGTTCCCCTCACTTAGAGGAGGAATTGATTGGTGGAGTTGTAGATCTAGATCTCCTCTTCCAAATCCCTCAAAAATATGCAAGAATCATAGGAGGGAAGGGAGAGGAAGCAAGCTCAAGAGAGGCAACAATGGAGGTGGAAAATATGCTCAAGAACACCCAAAAACTTTCCCAAACCGTTGAGAAAGAAGCCCCTTTTATAGCAAATCGAAATAGGGCCGTTGGGGGCAAATCTCGGGCAAAAACTGGTCAAAAGTCAGTCTCGTCGGGCTCTGCGCCGGACCGCCCGGTGCATAGCCCGGCGAGCGCCGGACCTGCGCCGGAATCATGTTTTGGACGGGTTTCCGGTGCAGCCCCGATACGAGCGTCGGACCGGCCGGCATACAGCCCGGCGCCGCCGGCCCGAAACCAGCCTCCCAGCGCACAGCCCGGCGCCGCCGGCCCGAAACCGGCCTCCCGGTGAAAAACCCGGTTCTTACCGGATTTGCACCAACTGAAAAATTCGGAAGATGAAAACGGTCATAACTTTTGCGTCCGGACTCCATTTTTAGCAAACTTGGGCTTTTTGAAAAGCTAAGAGAAAGACCTATCCAATGAACCACATAAAGCCCAAGAATTAGTAAGAGGTAAAAAATCAAATAAGGAGAGGTGAGAACCTCCCATAGGAAAGAACTGGTAAATCCTCCAAACCCAAAAACGCAATAAGAGATGCATACGAATTTTGTTTTTAATGAACTTGGACTTGTTGGAAAGCTAACAACAAGATCAAAAACTTCACAAAGAGAAACACCAATAAGCAACAAAGTAGGGAGAAGCAAAGTATGCAAAGGATTGAGCTCCCTAAGACGATGTGATCAAGTTACCGAACTGAAGGCCCCTCTTGATAGTGCGGCTATCTATCCTATAACCCGGTCTCCCAACAAACACCTTGAGACCGGTAAAAGGAAAACCTAGCAAGGACAAACCTTTGCCTTGCGCACCCCGCTTGATCTTGATGATGATGCTTCATGCTTCCGTCAAGCCGGAATGCTTCACTTGATCATTGTTGCATTGTGAAGACTTACAATATGCTCCCACATACACCACTATGGGATACCTTCACTAAGGTATGTCTTCACAATTTCATTATCACCAAATGGATGACAAGCTTCAAGCATATGATCTTCTCGAGATGCTTATCTTGAAACTTGCACTTCTCAACCTTGATGACAACCACCACTTGATGTCATCCTTTCATGGTCTATATGAAATCTCACTAGTGATGCATATCCATGACACAATACCTAACCCACATAGACAACACAAACACACATATGTAATGGGTTAGTTCACAAAGCATAATTGATAAACCATACCATACCACAAGACCGATTGGTCCCATGTGGCACATTCCTTATGCTTCATGTGTTGACCAATCTAGAATCCAATCTTTGATCTTTGCCTTGGTCAACCTTGAATCTTCCCATGCTCTATCACAATATCTTGAGCCACATAAAGAATTCTTAATTTGATTGCATGCTCTAGTTATTAGTCAATCATATCTCAACTCACGAGACCATCATGACCTCGACATAGAGCCATATCTTGAATTCTTCTCTTGTAGCCAAACTCTCAAGATCTTGAGACTCCTTGGCTTAACACATAAGCTAGAGCATGGATTACTTGAGTTCTACACAAGAACTACAACTTTATTTCTTCTTCTTGATCATATTGGATTCATCTCTTCTATTCAATGATCTTGATGCCAATACTTAAGATATATCTTTATCTTCATGGCATCCAAGCCTTGAATCCAACACATGGACTTCAAGCAATTCCTATGAACAATTCCTTCATAAAAAGCTCAATGAAAACATTAGTCCATAGGTATTGTCATTAATTACCAAAAATACACTTAGGGGCAATTTACCCTTACAATCTCCCCCATTTTGGTAATTGATGACAATCTCAACAAGAGGGTTTATATAATGAATGATAGAAACTAATATGCAACTTATCCGAGAATAAATTGCATACAATAGGTTGTATTTGATATGGTCAAGTAACATGAGGCTACTACCGCATATCAAAATCAATTGTACTCACATCAACCAAATATGGTTGATGTGAGTGCAACCAAAATATATAGAGCAAACTCCCCCACAATATATGCACGTGTGATGAACTTGAATTTCATTGCATACATTGTCAAGATAAACCTTTGATGGAGTTTACACTATATATTCAACCATGCAAAACATCTAACAAAGAAGAGATGCATGAGAGTCAAACACTTAAGTACAAACCAAACTTAAGTATAAAAACCATTTCCCTTAAACTCTCTAAACTTCTCCCCCATTGGCAACGATTGCCAAAATGGATGAAGGAATTTAGAAGGCCAATATAGTATGAGTTCCTCCCCAAGATGTGCATTTCTCATAAGAATGAGTGAAATCATATGCACTTATCAAATTAATAATATTTGGAGGAAGTCAAACCATATTGAGGATCAAAGATTGCAAAAAGATGACATAGTGAAGGAAGCTTCAATGAATGAAGCAAGCAAGCAATCAAGAGACCCAAAGAACCAATTGGACACAAGAAGATGTGATGATAAGAGCTACTAGGTGCTTTAAATGAAATAAGGAAGCTCCCCAAGGTTCATGAATAAATTTGAATTTTTATTGCATTTGAATACAATATGCACAAACATGGAATCCTCACTCCCTCTATATCATTTAAAACAAAACATGAGCACGAGAGAATACAAAAGGATCAATACGCTTATCAAAGTGAACTTTAGTCCAAAAAGATTCACGAGATATGAGTGCGAGAAGAAGCAATAAAGAATAAACAAGCACTCATAAATCAAGTTCTTACCAACACCATCAAGAACCAAATGGATAAGAAAGATGGTCGGCAAAGAACAAGGATATCATGGGAAGAAATTAACACTCTTATGCATATACATTTCTAAGTGGACAAAAAAATCATGATGAACAATCCACAAAGAAACATGTATACACAAGAGGTTAGTTGAAATAAAGAAAGACATGATATCCAAGAGAGATTCATAGAATATACCAAATAAATTTGCTAGAAAGCATATATAGCTCAAGGCTCTGTTTTCCATTATGGTATATTAATAAACTCCCCACGCAAAATCATCAAAGCCATCACAACTAGCAATAAGGGATCAAAAGATAGTCGGGGTGCTTTGAAAGACAATAAGCATAATAAATAAGGATACAACTTGCAACATTATCTATATTGCACATGAGAGAGCGTTGAGGAATTAATATGCAATAAATTGCTAAAAAGGCATATTTGGGATTGGTGAATCATAAACATGATTTTATATACTCCCCATCATATGCAATCATCTCAACTAGCTCACATATGAAATAAAGAAATTTCTTTATAAGACCTTTGCAAGAACCGCAACATTTGCAAATAAATATTAGGGTTTTCTATTTTCGTGCCCTCAGGTCCTTAGTTGTGCTCAGTTTTCCCCAGCCGCTTAACTTTTCCTTAGTTTTCCCCTTGCTCTAGTTTGAAACCCCTCGCAGAGGCTCGGACGGGAGGGTTGTGGTCTGGTCAGAGGCCTTGACCATTACCGGTGACGGCTAGGGAGCCGCGGTGGTTGTGAATTGACCGATGCTTTTGAATGGTGCTGACGGGTAGGGTCAGGAGACACGTCGGAGCAGCCATCCATCTATCGCTGATGTGTGGGCCGTTTTATTTCCTGATTATATACGCGGTGCTGCCAATGACAAATGGGGCCGCTCTATAGGGCTGCCGCAGCCAATGACCAGTGGGGTCGTGTAATTTTCAGGAAAAGACATATATTGCCGCTCTGTGGGGCTGCCACAGCCAATGACCAATGGAGTCATCAATTTATTTAGAGAAAATCATATATTGCCGCTCTGTGGGGCCTCCGCAACCAATGACCGCTGGGGTCGTCTATTTATTTAGAGAAAATCATATAGAGTCGCTCTGTGGGGCCGCCTCAGCTAATGACCGCTGGGGTCGCCCTTAGTGAAAAGGCATATATCCCTGCTTTTAGTTAGAGAGAAGCAACAAGTTCGCTAATTAATTTTTCTTAAGCTAGACCCAGCAGGTGACTATTTTCGCAGCTTAATCTCAAGTGAATCTTATGCTAAACATGGCTAGAACCTAGTGTTGTGTATCTCATTAGTCATCGGAGAACCGCTGGCAGCTCGTTCCCCACCCTCGGACGGAGCAGCCATCGCCGGCGCCTCGTCGCGCCGCCGGCTCTGTTCCCCGGCGGCGTCGGACGGACTGCGGCGCTGAACGTCAACCACGGCTCTAGCACTTGTTTCGTCCGCATGCATTGTACCCACCGCAGGAAAGTCCGCCGCAAGCAGATCCGCCGCCCACGATGACCGGGATTTGCTCCGCTGCAAGCAGATCCGCCGCCCACGACGACCTCCGCTTCCGCCTCCCCCGCCCCCTAATTGATTCGGTTCCCGTAATTTATTGGAGTTTGTAGGTTCGAAATAGCCCTCAATGTCTGGTCGTAGCGGGTACACCGGCGAGGGTGGGGATTCGATCATGTCGTGGCCACGTTCTACTTCTCCTACCTCGTTGGAAGTGCAGGTATCTAGCTTCTGCTCTCTGTACTACCGTTGAATTTGAAGTGCCGCCATGGCCTATTGGAGTGATTTCAGTTGTTCTTTTTTCCATTATTGTTACAGTTCGCCAGGCAAGCCGATGATCCATGATACATTGCATACCAAGATGAATCAACCCAGTGGTGTAGCCATAGGATGGATTTGGAGGAGAAGGTGGCCAATTTAGGTGATGAATTGGCCCATAAAAACCTGATGATATTCGAGCTGAAGCGTACTGTGGAGGAAGAAAAGAAGAATTCAAAGCTTATTCGCAAGGAGAAGTTGATACTTGAGATAGATCTTGTCGTATTTGATCAAGTGGTAGAAAATCTAGAACATGAACTTCAAGTGATGGGAGAGGCGAAAAGTAGATTCATCTGGGCAGTTTTATTAGGTGTCATCCCTGTCCTAGCAGTTATGTGGTTGTGGTAGATGATTTAGATATAGAATTATTATTCAGTAGATGGCTCTAACCACTATATTTTGGTGAGGCTCTAACCACTGTATTTTGGCGTACAATTTCCTAGTTGTGCTAAGTAATGCGCGCGATAATTTTCATGCATGAACATCTTATAAAAGTGAAGGGATCCCAAAAGTGAAAGCATGTACCAGCCTCTCGGATCAAATACATATCAATCTTCCCAATCAAGTTGGGATAGAATTCAAATCATACATTCGGATGTACAGGGACACATCGAGAAAGTGGAGAAGCTTTTTTTGAGACGGAGGTAGTAGTTCGAACAATTTTATCCCAAATTGAAATTGAAAAATACAAATTTATCATAATTTATCCCAATTTGCGGCGTTGAACACGGCCACGCACCGATGGGCTAGAAGGGCCTGGACGACGGGCGGCTGAGGGGTGGTCATCTGCGCCATCCGCAAACTCGGACATGGAGGAGGGCTGGATCTGCAGCTTCGCAACCACTCTTGGCACCGCCGCCGTCTTGGTGGCTGGATCTGCGCCATCCGCAAACTCGGACATGGAGGAGGGCTGGATCTGCGCCGTCGCAGCGATGTTGTGGATGATGGCTTCAATCGTCTTGGCATCGATGACCACTGTCGACACGGCCGCCGTCTTGGTGTCCATCAGCAATAGATGTGAGGAGGGCAATGGAAGTGAGACATCGGCAGGCTCCGACATTGAAGGCTGGATCTACGCTGTCGCAGCGATGTTGTAGGCGATGGCTTCAAAACGATCGATGAGCACTGTCGACACGGCCGTCGTCTTGGTGTCCATCAGCAACAGATCTGAGGAGGGTAACGGAAGTGAGACATCGGCAGGCTCTGACATTGAAGGCTAGATCTGCGCCGTCGCAGCGATGTTGTAGGCGATGGCTTCAATCGTCTTGGCATCGGTGAGCACTGTCGGCACGGCCACCGTCTTGGTGTTCTTCATCATCAACAGATCTGAGAAGATAAACGAAAGTGAGACAGAGAGAGACATTTCAACAATTTCTGAGGGTTAGATCCTCACCGGCACTCTTAGATCCACGCCGTCGCACGCACGCACGCTGCAGATCCGCGCCGCCGCACGCATGCATGTACGCTGCAGATCCGCGCCGCCGCGACCGCCAGAGTATGAGAGGAAGATGCGATTGGAATATGCGACTGCCAGGGTTGGTAGGTATGTGCTCTGCTCTTCTCTCCATATGCGTCCATCGAGGTAGAGAGAGATATACAGGTCGTCCGATCATAAATGATCCAACGGTGCAAGCGTACGTTGAGCTATCAACCAACCAAGATTCATGTGACATACATCTCGACCAATCAGAGATCAGCCAGTGAGTACAAGTGAGGAAAATTGAGTAGAACTAAGAGGGGGAAAAGTGAGGAAATGTTTATCGGAAGGGCAAAACTGAGTAGGACTGAATAAAACAAGTGGACCCGGAGGGGGAAAACTGAGTAAAACTAAGTAAAATAGGGGCACCCAAATAATAAAGGGAGTAAGGGAAATTGAAGCTTTTGGCATAAAAATTGTTAGATTGTGTTATTTGAACAATATAGTACATTTTGGCCGACGTGATATTGTTTGCAATTCAAAGATACACAAGTGTGACAAATTTGGACTCATTTGGACAAAGTTTGTAAGCATAGTGGGTATTTGGGAGGTGTGTTGAGTAGAAAGCCCTACATCTTCATAGCTAGTAGCTCATGGACTAGGAAGTGGTTTTGGGAAAGGGAAACTTCATATCTCTATATTTCCTTTTCCATTATTATTTCTCTAGGTTGTAGTTAACATAACAAGACTCCATGGGAAGGTTCCACCATGTTTTGAATTATTATGAATTAAAATAAACCCAAAACTATATTTTTTGAGTTTAGTCACTAAGAGGGGGAAAAGTGAGGAAACCTCAAGCGATGAACTATAGCTAGTAGCTCATGGACTAGGAACTTATTCAAGCAAATAACACATACATTATTGTGATTATTCAACATACAAACTTGGGAACGTCACACTAGTTCGAATTCAACATACAAACTTGGGATCCCCAATACAAATTGTTCATACAAATTCAAATTAATTGTTCAAAATAAAATCTTTCTCTTGCTCCTGGTGTGACTCGCTGGGTCCACCACCTTACTCCGGGTAACCCTAACAGGGATATTACCGGTGTCTACCTTCCTTTTGCCATCTTTCTTGTTCTTCTTCTTCTTCTCCTCTTCGGGTTGTGCCAAGACCGAGACAACCATATCATACGAAGCTTGTGCTCTTTCTTCTAATGCATTTTCTTCCCTTGCTTCTACAATCTGCTCTTGATCCATCGGTTCACCCAGCTCTCGATCCATTGCTTCACTCAGCTGTCTATCCATTGCTTCAACGGCCTCTCGATCCATCTGTTCCCTCTGCTCTAAATCCATCGGTTCAAGCAGCTCTCGGTTCATCTGTTCAAGCAGCTCTCGATCCATCGGTTCAAGTAGCTCTCGATCCATTGGTTCAATCAGCTATCGATCCATCGGTTCAAGCAGCTCTCGATCCATTGCTTCAATCTCCTCATGATCCATTGCTTCAATCTCCTCATGTTGAATTGCTGCTTCATTCTCCTCTGCATTTGCTGCTCCCGCATGATCTTCCATTCCAAAAGCTGGGTCAACTGGATTTTTACAAAGCCTAGCAATGTGTCCAAGGGTTCCACAACGTTTGCACTTACGTCGTCGAATCGGTGGACCACCCTCTGCACTAGCTCTGATCCTATTCTTCCTCGGCCTACCTGCCGGTCTAGTCAAAACTGGAGAGTACAGTTTGAAGCCTGGATCGACTTTCATCCATTGGTCTTTTCCCAACAAGGTAGGAACATTCATAGCATATGCAACCCTAAATTTGGCAACAGAGAAATACTCTGACACATACTGATCAACTTCACCTTCAGCACCCGCTATAACACTCATGAAAAACAATGCGTGTATGCAGGGTATCCCACGGATCTGCCATCGCCTACAATGGCATGTCCTATCAACCAAACTTACTGGATACCTCCACTACCTGTTTTTACTGTCAGTGTAGGTTACCTCAGCCTCCATTCCTTTTCTGATGCATTTCATCTTCAATTGTTTTGCCCTGGCATGCAAAGACTTAATCAAAGATGGGAGCATGAGATGGCCAACATATTTTGTGGCTGCAATTCTTTGACGCGGATCGATCTTTATCATGATCATCTGCCTAATCTTATCAAATATTTGCCACATCATAAGCCCTTTCAGTGACTTGACCTTTGCATTGAAACTCTCTGCAAGGTTACTTATTACATAGTCTACCTTGCAAATTTCATTGAATTGGCTTCTTGACCACACCCTACCATGACGTTCATCCAAGTACTCCTTCACCCCAGGTTTTTGTTTATACAACACTTCCAAAGGAAACAGATGCTTCCTACTGCTGCATGTGTATGCAGCTGGCCATAGGTTGTCAGTATAAACTTTACCCTTGAGTTTCTTTGTAAAATTTTGTACCAAGTGTCGCATACATTCCCTATGCTCCACTACAGGGAATACTGCTTCTACTGCACTCTCCAAACCTTTGCAAGCGTCTGTGTGGATAGTAAGTCCTGGTGGATGACCTATAAGGTCGTGCAAATTCTGAAGAAACCAAGTCCAACTTTCCTCTGACTCAACCTCCAAAACTCCATAAGCAATAGGGAACATCCAATTGTGTCCATCAATTGCAGTAGCAGCAACTAGCTGTCCTTTAAACCTGCCATGAAGAGCTGTTGCATCCACGGCCAAATAAGGCCTGCAACCGTCCAGAAAGCCTTTCCAGCAAGCTTTGAAATAAACAAAAGCCCTTCTAAAACATTCCTTCTGCATTATCCTCCCGCTTTTCAATTTGTAGGGAACGGTATGCTTGTCTATCGCTACAACACTGCCTGGACTAGCCATTGATGTCTACGCACTTCTATTCTTGTAGACACTTGTTGGGCCTCCAAGTGCAGAGGTTTGTAGAACAGCAGCAAGTTTCCCTTAAGTGGATCACCCAAGGTTTATCGAACTCAGGGAGGAAGAGGTCAAAGCTATCCCTCTCAAGCAACCCTGCAATTACGATACAGAAAGTCTCTTGTGTCCCCAACACACCCAATACACTTGTCAGATGTATAGGTGCACTAGTTCGGCGAAGAGATAGTGAAATACAAGTGGTATAGATGATTATAAGTAGCAAACGTGGTGTGAAATAAATATCGCTGCGAGCAAACAAGTAACAAAATAGCAAGTAAACGGTGTGCAAAGCTTGGAAACAAGGCCTAGGGATCATACTTTCACTAGTGGACACACTCCCAACAATATAACATGATTGAACAAATAAACAACTTCTCTCCACTATGGTACTCTGAATTACTCTCCTATTGAATAACACTAATCATTGTGTAGTGGCTACAGAAGCACCCCTTAAAGTTCATCAAGTACTTGACAAACACCACTCATAGAGACATCCAAATCAGATCACAATTCAAGATAGAAATCATTGCGACTTAGACCAAGTACTAACACGGTGCACACACTATCACCATTACACCATGAAAGGAGGAATAGATCACTCAAACTATCATAGCAATAATTATTCTCATAATCCACAAGAGATCACAATCATAGCCTAAACCAAGTACCACCATGATGCACGCACTGTCACCGTTACACCAAGGCAGGAGGAATAGATTACTTTAACAATCACCACTAGAGTGCACATAACATCTGAATAATAACATCTACTTGTTCAACATGATACAAAGCTCACGATCACATAAAGATCACATCATGGGAGAGAGAGGTGAACCACATAGCTACCGGTAGAGCCCTCAGCCCCGGGGATGAACTACTCCCTCCTCATCATAGGAGATAGCAAGGTTGATGGAGATGGCGGTGAGGTCGATGGAGACGGCGGAGACGGCGATGGAGATCGATGGAGATGGCTCCGGGGGCACTTCCCCGTCCCGGCAGGGTGCCGGAACAGAGACTTCTGTCCCCCGAAATTCGTCGGCGATGGCGGCGGAGCTGCGGAACTCTTTATGGAAAATTGCCGAATCCTTTAGGGTTTTCCGTCCCGAGGCTTCTTATAGGCGAAGGGGCATCGCGAGAGGGCAGCCAGGGGCTCCTCACACATGGGTGGCGCGGCCAGGGCCTGGGCCGCGCCACCCTAGTGTGAGGGCAGGCCCTGGCCCCTCTCCGGCTCTCTTTCGGATGTCTGGATGCTCCCGGGAAAAATAAGACTTCTGGAACTTGTTTCGTCCAATTCCGAGAATATTTCCTGTGTATCACTTCTGAAACACAAAAACGGCATAAAACAGGGAACTGGCACTGTGGCACTTGTTAATAGGTTAGTTCCGGAAAATGCATAAAAGTGCCACGAAGTGTAACGAAACAATAGGCAAATGGTGTAAAAACAAGCATGGAGCATCAAAAATTATAGATACGTTGGAGACGTATCAGCCATCTCCACTTCAGCTTTGAAAGTGTAAAGCAACTAAAAGCTTTCATTCCATGGACCATTGATCCTATCAAGAGCCATTTCCTTTGCATAGAACATCCTCATGTAAGGTATGTTTATATTAAACTTATCAGATATCAATTTTATGAGTGCTATTGGACCAAGTGTTGGAGTTTCTCTCAACCAATCTATGATTGCATCTGCCAACCACCTAGTCTTCGCTAGCTTTGATTTCTCCTCTGGCGCTCTAGCTCGAGGTGGACAGGTATGGTCGATCGAGTTCTTCTTTATATGAAACATAATTATAAGGGATGTCAGTAACAGTTAACAAATTTTACACCGTGATCTAAAATACACAACTGGTTGGCGTAGTACATGAACCACGGTGCTTCTGAGCATTGTGGATGCATGCAGTCTCCACCTACACCTCTTGTATGGGCACTTAACTGTGAACCTACCTGGCTCACTTTTAATAACCTCATAATCATTCTTGGTGAGAATGCAATATGTAGTAATTGCATTACGGCAGTCCATCATCGTTTGAAATACGGTGCCTTCTGCTAGCTGAGGATCCTCCCTGTTCCACTCAATTGTTGGCAAGTCATCACCTTCGTAATCGGCTAAAACAAGGTTGTCATTGTTCTCATCCTTCTCTTCATCATCAGTGTCATCAAATCTGGCACCTTGTGCAATATCTTCCATGTATTGATCCTCCATTGCCTGCTTACTGCATCGATCTACCAATTCAGGAAACATCAACTCATCCTCATCATCTTGAGGAGACGGATCCTCAATCTCTGCATCGTCCTCCACATCGACCGTAGGAACGATCTGGCTACCACTAGCACTGGGGACAGATGGTGCTGCTGTGGACCTACAAGGAGCAGGGCGGCGCACACGATTAGCAGAGACAGCAACACTAGAGAGACATGATGCCCGACCACCTGATGATGCCCAAACACCAGATGATGCCTGGACCCTGTCCACATGGATACGAATTTTACCGACATGGCAAGAATCATTTAAAGCAAAAAGCATTCCCAGATCCTCGTCGGAAATTAGTGGAACATATCTTCCCTCCGTGTTGTTGAAATATTGGAAATCAACTGAATCGCCAGCGCCCTAGGGGTACTGAGCGCAGATGTTATCTTTTAAATCCCTCAATGAGATGGTAGTTGCAACCACCGCTGGGATGTAAAATCCGCTCACATTGCGTTCAGAATCACGCAAAAAGCTAGTATCCAGGCTAACCACCAGCCGAAAAGCCAGCGTTGGATCAATCCTATTCGAAAAGCAACGCAGTTAGTTGAGCAACAACGATTCGCGCTCAGTAACTGCCTACTCTTAATTCACATAGGCAGACGATGCTTACCTAGATGGAATCCATGCGTTAGATCCCTCCGATTCCCAATCTTCTCCGCCGCTGAGGGGCATAATCGGCACACCAGACGGATGTACAAACTCTACCGCCATAGGGGTAGATCTAGTGGAGGCGGATCCCTCTCCGCCTCCCAGGGGTGGTGGTGGGGGCGGGGGCGGCTCGGGGGCGGATGACGCCATAAGGTAGGAGGGCAGGACGGCCTAGCGGCGGAGGGGCGGTGTGTGAGCTCTTCCAGTCTCCGGCGGAGGGGAAAGCTTTGGGTGAGTGACAGACCGCCAGTCCGACGTGTCTCATTGGGTCAACAGTCAACACCATTCAAAAGCAACGGTCCATTCACAACCACCGTGGCTCCCTAGCCGTCACCGGTAACGGTCTAAGGCCTCTGACCAGACCGCAACCCTCCCGTCCGAGCGTCTGCGAGGGGTTTCAAACTAGAGCAAGGGGAAAACTGAAGAAAAGTTAAGCGGCTGGGGAAAACTGAGTACAACTAACGAACCAGGGGCACGAAAATAGAAAACCCTAAATATTATCATGCCAAGAACCAACCTACAAGAGTTTGGATGCTAGAAAAGTATGCATGAATGTTATACTTGTTATCGAGATAGCAATGGTGTGATGTAGTAGATAAGAGTTCGTCGGTCATCCTAGCTTGGCTCCAATAATCATATGGTGACAACACCTTCCTTATAAATGAGACAAGCATCCATTGCATCTCCAATGTACCTAAGACAACATTCAAGTACATCTTGGTCCCCAAACTTATTGGGTCCAAAGTGGTTAGACTAACCACAATACATATGATAGACTCCATATAAATATGTGCATAGTTAGAGATGAAATTTGAATTTCATGCACATCTTAGCCATTTAGGATTTGATGGAGTATAACATATATATTGGATCAAAGAAAGCAACTAAGATACAAAAGTAAGCATAAAGAGAATATGCATGCACCTAGCTTTCAAGAACCAAAGAAGATACAATTTAGACAAAAACACCAAGAGTACAAGGAGGTATAAAAGGTATAGTAAAACACATTATTTGTCCAAACAATATCAAGGGAACAAATCAACAAATGATTTATTCATAAAGTTCAACAAATGAACCTAACAACTTATTGAGCATGAAAGGCTAAATAAATAAAGCATGCTCAAGAATTTATCTCATTCAAGCAAATAAGTCATAGAAGAAGCAAAGAGATAGCTAACTTCCCAAAGAGCAAGGTTCCAACAAATAAACCAAACCCTCTACACTTTTCACAATGTCACAAGTACCGAAAAGAAAAGGTTTGTCTTACAACAACACACACTTGATGGGGATCAAGAGATGAGATGAAGTCAAGCAAAAAGATCCTCAAGAAGGCAAATAAGACAACGGGAGTCAAAATAATTTCTTGGAAAGAAATAAGGGCAATAAGAGGCAAATTCTAAGGTGAAGATGATCTAGAAGAATTACCACACATATATATGAATACCAATTGTCAGAGACAAGAAGTTCATATTGGAATTATTTTCCGGTGGTGTATTGCAAACATTCAAGATCAACTTCACAATAAAAGGCATATGGTTAAATATTCAATTTAAGCACCATGCACAAAAAAGGATTCTTGGTAGCTCCAATAATAGACACACAATCATGCAGAGCAATGATTAGAGTATCTTGAAGCAAACGGTTTCCTACTTATGATATAGAGAAATATATTTGAGTAAAACCGCACCAAGAATGCTTACTCAAACCAAGACCAAAGAAATGAGCAATAAAACCTTTTAAGAAATAACGGAGCTTGTTTGAGCAAACATGCCACCTAGGAACAAGATAATTAACAATATCAACACTAAGTGGCAATACCTCAAATGTTCACATTTCCTAGGCTTGTGATATGCACAAGGCATATTACTCCCCCATAATGTGATACTAAATTATTTTCAACAAGAGGCAAACAGAATCCAACTCAAGATAATTAATGGAGATATAGAATTTGAATTTCTCATGAGCATGGCATACCACATAGTGACTAGATAATTTTGCAATATCAATACTAAGTGGTATTACTCATGTGCACACATTTATAGGGTTGTGAGATGCCAATGGCAAATCACTCCCCTAAAATGGGATGTTCCATTAATCACTCGATAAGAGCCAAATAAGATACCATCAAGATGCATTAGAGGCTCGAAGCAAACACACAAGTATATGATGTGCCAAACAACCAACACCTACTTGAATACACAAGATAAGTAGGTATAAGGAACAACATATACAAACACAACTTGGTACAAAACCAAAACATGCAAAGGGGCAAGTAACTTACAATGTAAAGAGGTTAAGTATAAGTTACCGCAAAGAGGCACATTGGATATAAAATGATAGTGTCAATGACTTGGCTTGATAAAATAAAATAAATAAAGATCCCTTAATTCTTCATGAGGTATCCAAGTCTCCAATGCCCTCCACAAACACCTATTGATCAAGTTTTAGCTTGTTGGTCCCCAACCAAGTTAGGTCCTAAGAGGTTAGTAACAATAGGCTTGGCAACCCAAATGGCTCTTTTCTTGACACCACTTTGAGTTCCAACAAACTTGGCAAACACATTGCCATCCTTATCTTTCCTAAGAGAATAATCATCATCAATAATGATAGGATTAGATAAGGTACTGCTTAAGCATGAAGAAGCAAAGTGCCCCTTCTCACGGCAAATATAGCAACAAGTGCTTCCCTTTCTCTTCTTTGTTGATTTATTGATTTGGGAAGCTTCATCTTGTTTCTTCTTGGGAAGTGGCCTATCTTCAACTTGAGGTCGCTCTTGAGCTTGACATTGTGCCCGCTTCCCTTGTGGCTTCTTACTCAAGTGCTTCTTCTTCAATGGGCAAGATCTCACATGATGCCCTTCAATCTTGCACTTGAAGCAAACAATCTTGGCCAAATTCTTGACTTGATCTTGGCCCTTCTTCTTCTTGTTGCTCTTGGACTTGTTCTTGTCATTTGAGTTGAATCCAAGTCCACTCTTGTCATTAGGGGATTTTTGCACACTCAAAATATTATCGAGTGTGGATTTCCCTTCATGACGCTTATCCAAGTCTTTCTCCAAACTAGTGACTTGGTCCTTGAGCTCTTTGATTTCTTCTACAAGGTTAGTAGTAATACAAGTACTAGAGGAAGTAGAAGCTTCATTGTTAGAGCAACAAGGTAGAGCAAGTAATTCATCACAAGATGTATAAATATTATGCCTAGACAAATTACTAGGACTAGCATAAGGTAATATAGCATTTTGGTTCAAAGTAGTGCTAATGTCCAAATGAGGCTCACAAGATGTTTCCTTAGTGATACTTACCTCATGATCTAACTTTAGCCCATTATAAGAGATTAGGAGATCCCCATGAGAGCCCCAGAGCTTTTCACGGCTTTCCTCCAATTTCTTATAAATGCTTGCTAGCAACTCAAGTTGAGCCCTTAGCTCAACATTCTCCTTTAATATAGATGCTTCACAAGAAGTAGAGTTAGTAGAACAAGCATCATTAATAGATTTAGCATTTTAAAGCTCATAAGATTTAATAGATTGAGATAGGGAAGAATTAGTATGCTTCTCTTCGGATAGCTCTTGCTTGAGGAGATTGAATCTCCGTTTCCCCTCATTAATGAGGGAGTTCAATTCCTTAATGGTTTCCTTGTGTTCAAACAAGGTTTCCATTAAGTGTTCGACTTTAGCACGAGCATCATTATTACCACGAAGAGATGCATACACAATTCCCATCTCATGCAAGAAAGCTTCATTATCATCATCAACATCATCATCACTCTCATCATTATGAGATGTGCCGGGATACAAAGTAGGAGTTACCTTTGACCCGCTTGCCATAAGGCACATGTGAACTTGGGGAGATGATGAGGAACCATCAATAGAAGCACATTCTTCATTGTCGAGTGTAGGAAAGGCTCTTGCGAGATGTCCATATTCATGACATTCATAGGATTGCCTCCTCTTGATAACAACCTTCTTGGTTCTTCTATTGATTTCTTCTTTAATTATGTGACCCAATTTTTCTTTAATTTCCTCTACATGGTTAGTCATACAACAACTAGAGGAAATAGAATCATTTTGAGTATGGTCACAACTAGAAACAAGCATATCATCA
This sequence comes from Dactylis glomerata, assembly GCA_007115705.1. Lineage (NCBI taxonomy): Eukaryota > Viridiplantae > Streptophyta > Magnoliopsida > Poales > Poaceae > Dactylis > Dactylis glomerata. The sequence continues at coordinate 1,400,776 of QXEO01000905.1, read as the reverse complement.
CAAAATTTAATCAAGCAAATTCTAGGAGATATGCAAGGACCTTTAACACAAGAATGAGTAAAGAATTTATTGCAAGAAGTGTTTAGGTCCAAACTCTCTACACCATTAGGATTTATAGAAATAGAATCATTGGTGCAAAGAACAAGACTACCATCATCACATATGATTTCTTCACTCGCCATATCATTACCTTGTGACAAGTCACATGTTGGTGAAGTGGAAGAACTTGAACAATCATCATGACCGGATGTGGAAGCAACTTGGAGCTCTTCATAATGTGAAGGTGAAGAGAGCTCCTTGGGTTCACTTTCAACCTCAAGAGAAATGGACCCACCAAATGACTCTTCTAGCTTGGTCCATATCTCATGAGACGTCTTGCACTTTGAACCCATCAAGCAAACATAAACTATGGAGCTCACAGACAATAAAATTTCATTAGATGCTTGAGCTTCAAGATGTAAAATTTTCTCATCCTCTAAAGATAGATTTTGAGGATCCATCGGAGGAGAAAAACCTACATCTAGAAATCGCTCTATATTTGGACACAAAGTCTGAAGATTAGAAAGCATGCAATTTCTCCATAACATATAATTTAAGCCATCAAAAATAATTGTGTCATTGTGTACTAAATAACTAGCCAACATATTTACTCTCAAGGCGGTGAAGCCTAAACAGGGAGAGACCTTGCTCTGATACCAATTGAAAGGACAAGATGTCGCCTAGAGGGGGGTGTGAATAGGCATTTTAAAAACAATTACGGAATTGACTTGAAGGAATGCGGAATTAAACTAACGTTTATTTTCTTCAAGCACAAAACCTAAATATGCTAGGCTCAACTAAGTGCAACAACAACAACTAGAGATAAGCAAGATAGCACAAGATATAATTCACAAGTGATAGACGAGATATAAGTACTTCAAGCACGAAGGCTATCACAAGGAAATAAACTCGGGTATAGAGATAACCGAGGCACGCGGAGACGAAGATGTATCCCGATGTTCACTTACATAAAGTAAGCTAATCACCGTTGGAGAGATGCGGGTAACCACGAAGGCCCCCGAACGCCACGAAGGCTCACCTTCTTCTCCGAGTCCCCCACGAAGCTAGGGACCCCTTCTTATGGTTAGCTTTTTCTCCACTCTGGAGATGGCAAGCTCCACAACCACTTCACAACTCCCACGAAGGGGAAGCCCAGGCCTCTTCACAATCTTCCATGAAGAGGTCACCGAGGCACCAACCGTCAAGCCAACTAGGAGGTCACCCTCCAAGAGTAACAAGCTCACGGTCTCTCACTCGAACAAATCGCAATGGAGAGCTCAACACTATGCAAGGATGCAAAACAAGAACACAATGGGAAGTGCTCAAATCCTTCTCTCCCAAATCCCACCAAGGCAACAAATGCTATGGAGGAGTTAGAGAGGAAGAACAAGGGTGGAGGTCAACCAATGACCCCAAGATCTAGATCCAATGGGTTCCCCTCACTTAGAGGAGGAATTGATTGGTGGAGTTGTAGATCTATATCTCCTCTTCCAAATCCCTCAAAAATATACAAGAATCATAGGAGGAAAGGGAGAGGAAGCAAGCTCAAGAGAGGCAACAATGGAGGTGGAAAATATGCTCAAGAACACCCAAAAACTTTCCCAAACTGTTGGGGAAGAAGCCCCTTTTATAGCAAATCGAAATAGGGCCGTTGGGGTCAAATCTCGGGCAAAAACCGGTCAAATGTCGGTCTCACCGGGCTCTGCGCCGGACCGCCCGGTGCACAGCCTGGCGAGCGTCGGACCTGCGCTGGAATCATGTTCTGGACGGGTTTCCGGTGCAGCCCCGGTACGAGCACCGGACCGGCCGGCGTACAGCCCAGCGCCGCCGACCCGAAACCGGCCTCCCGGCATACAGCCCGGCGCCGCCGGCCCGAAACCGACCTCCCGGTGAAAATCCCGGTTCTTACCGGATTTGCACCAACTGAAAAATTCGGAAGATGAAAATGCTCATAACTTTTGCGTCCGGACTCCGTTTTTAGCAAACTTGGGCTTTTTGAAAAGCTAAGAGAAAGACCTATCCAATGAACCACATAAAGCCCAAGAATTAGTATGAGGTAAAAAATCAAATAAGGAGAGGTGAGAACCTCCCATAGGAAAGAACCGGTAAATCCTCCAAACCCGAAAACACAATAAGAGATGCATACGAATTTCGTTTTCAATGAACTTGGACTTGTTGGAAAGCTAACAACAAGCTCAATAACGTCACAAAGAGAAACACCAATAAGCAACAAAGTAGGGAGAATCAAAGTATGCAAAGGATTGAGCTCCCTAAGATGATGTGATCAAGTTACCCAACCGAAGGCCCCTCTTGATAGTGCGGCTATCTATCCTATAACCCGGTCTCCCAACAAACACCTTGAGACTGGTAAAAGGAAAACCTAGCAAGGACAAACCTTTGCCTTGCGCACCTCGCTTGATCTTGATGATGATGCTTCATGCTTCCATCAAGCCGGAATGCTTCACTTGATCATTGTTGCTTTGTGAAGACTTACAATATGCTCCCCCATACACCACTATGGGATACCTTCACTAAGGCATGTCTTCACAATTTCATTATCACCAAATGGATGACAAGCTTCAAGCATATGATCTTCTCGAGATGCTTATCTTGAAACTTGCACTTCTCAACCTTGATGACAACCACCACTTGATGTCATCCTTTCATGGGCTATATGAAATATCACTAGTGATGCATATCCATGACACAATACCTAACCCACATAGACAACACAAACACACATATGTAATGGGTTAGTTCACAAAGCATAATTGACAAACCATACCATACCACAAGACCGATTGGTCCCATGTGGCACATTCCTTATGCTTCATGTGTTGACTAATCTAGAATCCAATCTTTGATCTTTGCCTTGGTCAACCTTGAATCTTCCCATGCTCTATCATGATATCTTGAGCCACATAAAGAATTCTTCATTTAATTGCATGCTCTAGGTATTAGTCAATCATATCTCAACTCATGGGACCATCATGACCTCGACATAGAGCCATATCTTGAATTCTTCTCTTGTAGCCAAACTCTCAAGACCTTGAGACTCCTTGGCTTAACACATAAGCTAGAGCATGGATTACTTGAGTTCTACACAAGAACTACAACTTTATTTCTTCTTCTTGATCATATTGGATTCATCTCTTCTATTCAATGATCTTGATGCCAATACTTAAGATATATCTTTATCTTCATGGCATCCAAGCCTTGAATCCAACACATGGACTTCAAGCAATTCCTATGAACAATTCCTTCATAAAAAGCTCAATGAAAACATTAGTCCATAGGGATTGTCATTAATTACCAAAAATACACTTAGGGGCAATTTACCCTTACAGCGGGACGGCGTGGTGATGGTGGAGATGAAGGTCCTGGTGATGATGATGATAATGGTGATGATGATCCCGATGAAGTCCAGCGCGATGATGATGACGATGGCGACGATCTCCCCTCTCCGGGAAGGAATTTCCTCGACAGATTTCTGCCTACCGGAGAGCTTTTCTCTCTCGGTGTTTTCCGCCCCGCAGAGGCGGCGGTGTCTATCTCTGATCCCCCCTTGGACTTAGGTTTTCGGGGACGACAATATACGCAAGGGGGGTAATGGTAGTAGTGGGCCAAGGTGGCCTCACCACAGGGCAGCGCGGCCAGGGGTGGGCTCGCGCCACCTGGTGGTGAGCCCACCCTGCTGCTCCTTTCGCCTCCTCCTTCTGGCTACCTTTGTCTTCTGATGTTATATGAATTTCTGGGTATTTCTCCGGAATTGTTGATCTTTTGAAATGTGGTGTCTTGACGGTCCCTTTTCCAGCAGAATCCTGACTCCGGTAGCAAGTTCTCCAATGATCATCAAACATGTAAAAACAAAGGAAACAACATAAGTATCATCTCTAAATACGAAATATATCAATGAATAACAGTAAATTATGATACAAAATAGTGATGCAAAATGGACGTATCAGGCCCCGCTGCAAGTTTCTCATTGCGAGCACGTACGACTATATACGGAACACTTGCCTATGGTTGTTTAGTACTAGGATACTTTATCATTATTTATCTGCAATTGCCCATGTCTTGTTGATTACATGAATTATCTTATCCATGCAACACCCGTACATCCATCTCTATGCCTACAGTATTTAATCCTACTGTTTTTATTGCTACTGTTATCAGCTTTACTTTATTATTGTTGCTACTATTTTACTACTGTCACCATTATAAAACTATTGCTACTGGTAAACCGCTGCGAGCAAGTCTGTTTCCAGGTGCAGCTGAATTGACAACTCATCTGTTAAGGCTTATAAATATTCTTTGGCTCCCCTTGTGTCGAATCAATAAATTTGGATTTTACTTCCCTCGAAGACTGTTACGATCCCTTATACTTGTGGGTCATCAAGACTATTTTCTGGCGCTATTGCCGGGGAGCATAGATTTATTTGTAAGTTCACTTGGAATTTATATTGTTCGCTGCAATCCATTCATCATGGGTAAACCTCGTGATGGAAAAGTTCCTATATTGCCATCCACTACAAGAAGAGGTACGACTCTGAACACCTCTGTTGCTCTTGATTCACCATATGTTATGAGTAAGTTGCTTACACCACCGCATGCACATGCTACTTCTTCTGCTGAGTTTGAAAATGCTACTGATAGTTTTGATGATGCTTCTACTGTGCTTGATGAGAGTGGTTTGTTAGGTTCCTTTTTAGAGGCTATAATTGCTAGGACTAAGCAAATGGGGAATGCTACTATTACACCTGCTAGTTCACTTGAGTCTAGGGAACACCCTAGTGACGATTTTGATGATGCTTATATTGAGCTAGATGATGCTTTTATTGATGAATTTCATGCTACTAGTGATGCTGGTGCTATTAGAGATCTTCTTGCAAGACGTGCTGTTAGATACAAGTTATCTCCTGACGCTAAGTTTGCTGCTTCTCCCATAAATATTAGTGATAAGGACTATAATTTCTCTTTAGATTTATCTTACATATCTATTGTTGAGAAAGAACCTTTTTGTGGTACTGAAAGTAAGAGTGCTATGGAGCATATGAATGAGCTTTCTTCTTTGAGTAATTTGTTTTCTGATGATACTAAGCTGCGTACTTACTTTGTTGCTAAGATTTTCCCTTTTTTATTGAAAGGTGCAGCTAAAGCTTGGTTTAATAATTTGTCTCCTGGATCTATTGATAGTCCTATTGCTTTGGTTAACGCTCTCTTTCAGAAATATTTTCCTGCTAGTGCTCCACATGCTGCTTTGCAGAAAATCATTGACTTTGAGCAGGTAAAAGGAGAGAAACTGTCGGAATCCTGGGGAAGGTTTTGCTCTTTAATTAGAGTACTGCCTGGAGAGCCATTGCCTAAAAATGAACTCCTTGATATATTTTATAATGGACTAACTGTTGAATCTAAGACATATTTGGATAGTTGTGCTAGTGGTGTTTTTTGGAAAAGGACTCCTGCTGAAGCTGAAGAATTAATGGCTAAAATAAGCCGGAATTATGATGATTGGACTATGGCTGAGCCAACACCAGCACCAACGCCAGTGCCGACACCAAAGAAGAGAGGAATGATTGAATTAAATGATGAAGTGATGAGGGAAGCCAAGAAATCTCTTAAGGAGAAGGGTATTAAATCTGAAGACATGAAGAATCTACCACCTATAGAAGAACTATGTAAGCCAATCCCTCGCTCATCCACTATTGAGGTACACTCTCTCCAACACTTTGATAATAGAGATATTCCTTACTCTAAACCTCCTGATCAATGCTTAGATGAGTTTGATAATTTCATTGTTAAGCAAGATAATTTTAATAAGAGAGTGCAGAATCATTTGTTGGAAAATTCTAGAGCTATTAACAAGTTGCAGGATATTGTGGAGAGAACCTCCAATGATGTGAAGATGCTTGTTAAACATTTTCAAATGGTTCAGACTCAAATTGATCAGCTTACCAAGGTGCAAAAAGACTTGCTAGTTAATGCTGCAAGAGAAAAACAAGCATGTGAAATACGCACTAGAGGTGGTGCTACTACTCAAGATCCCTTATATCCTGAAGGACATCCTAAGAGGATCGAGCAGGATTCTCAACGTGCTACAAGTGATGGTATTCCTCCCAAGAAGAAGAAGAAGCACAAAACAGTTGCAGAATCTTCTGAAATAGGTAAGGATCCTAATAGTGTTTCTATTTCTGATGCTGAAACCGAAAGTGGTAATGCTTCTGATAAAGAAGAAGTTGAAGAGGAACCAGAAAAGCTTGCTAAGAATGCAAAGTACACTAAGGAAGACTTCATTGCCAACAAGCATGGTAATGAGAGAGAACCTTGGGTGAAAAACCAATGCCTTTTCCTGGTAAGAAACACAAATCCAAAGAAGAAGAACACTACAACAGGTTTTGTGAATGGATGAAACCTTTATTTTTGCAAATTCCTTTGACTGATGCTATTAAAATGCCTCCTTATTCAAAGTATATGAAGGATATTATTACTAACAAAAGGAAGATTCCTAGTGAGGAATTTCCACTTTACTTGCTAATTACTCTTTTGATGGTAAAGTTCCAGAGAAGCTTGGAGATCCAGGTATACCGACTATTCCTTGCTCTATTAAAAATAATTATGTTAGAACTGCTTTATGTGATTTGGGAGCCGGAGTTAGTGTCATGCCTTTTTCTCTCTATAAGAGACTTGATCTAGAAAAGTTGATATCGACTGATATATCATTGCAAATGGCTAATAAGTCTACTACTATTCCTATTGGTATATGTGAGAATGTTCCTGTTCAAGTTGCTAATAATTGTTTGATATTAATTGACTTTGTTGTGTTGGAAATGCCTGAAGATGACAATATGTCTATTATTCTTGGGAGACCTTTTCTAAACACTGCAGGTGCTGTTATTGATTGCAACCAAGGGAAAGTTACGTTTAATGTCAATGATAAAGAGCACACGGTCTATTTTCCCAAGAAGATTGATAGAAAATATAACTCAATCAAGAATATTGAGACCATCAGAGTTGGCCAAATTATTTGTTCAAGGCCAAAGCCCAAAGAAGAATATCAAATTTTTATGGTTGGGACTATGCCTATCAAGGTCGAGGTAACATAATCATTTAGTGAAATGCAAAGTTTTGCTTCATAGAAAAGTGGTTTGGTAACAAGACTTAATCAACCTTGTTAACAAAGCGGTTTTTGAATGAACAAAGCTATGTTTTCACCGCATTTACTTTTGTTTCCACCTTGTTCATTTTTGTTTCCATTGTTTAGTTTCATATTAGAATATCTTAGAACTGCTGTAAGCTTGGTTTGGATTTGCTTTCTATCGTTCCATCTTCGTTTTCCCAAGTTTTATTCTCTTATCAATTTCTAAAAAATTCTAAAAAATAAAGTTTCTCGAAAAATTCTCTTTTTAAATTTTTATGTCAAAAATGGGGCAGAGAGGCACCTGGGACACCTCAGGGGGACCCACCATGCCACCTCACCACATGGTGGCGCGGCCCAAGCTTGGCCACATCGTGGCATGGTGAGGGCCCCCCTAGCCCTCCACTTACCTCTCCACTCTCACTTCACTCTCTCTCCCGAAATATCTCCACACCATAGCTCAAACCCGTGTTCTTGCTGTTCTTCCTCGCAATTTTTCGATCTCCTTGCTCAGCCCATCTTAGCTGCTGAGATTTGGAGCATTTGTTCTCCGGTATGCGACTCCTTCGATTGTCCAATTAGAATTTTGTTTAGTGGAGTATTTCTTGAGTATTTTAGCTCTATAGGTGACAGGTGAAATGAGTTTGCATGCTTGTTCTATTGCTCAGAAGTGTTATTTTGATGCATGTTAGCCCTCTTGTAACTCCCTATAGTAGTTTCCTACATTTGTTTGTCTCAAAATCATTTTTTATGAGGTTTGTTAAAAAATTCAGAAAAGGAAAATGGACAACTACACTTATGGAGAAGTCTTTGAAAGAGAAGCACCAAAGGCATCAAGGACTTCAAGATCCACTGCTCAATTTAGGACATCCTACAATGAAGATCTTATGTCACTAAGCATTGGCGATGAGGGGAATGATGGAGATGCGCATCCATCCACCTTCCCTTGTGCTAACTTTTTGAGTGATGCAGGGATTCTTGAGGATTTCTTACTCCTTGTTGACAGGGTTGGATTGACTACATACATGACGGATGAGAGTAATCAATATGCTATGCTCACGAAGATTTTTATTGAAAGCTTTAAATTCACTAACTCTCATTTCAAGCCATCCATTGCATTTAAGATTTATGATAAGTCTATCACCATGTCTTTGGATAGGTTTTGTGGTATTCTAGGTATCCCCATGTTTGGGACAGCGAAGAAGATTCAGAACCGACCAGCTGATTTATTGGAACTCTACCGAGGAGTGACTAATGATGATGACCGCACAGCTCAGCGTGGCAAGATAAGAAACATTCAACCCCCAGATATTAGATATTTTACTTACTATCTTGCAACTAGTATTCTTGGTAGGGGTAACACTAACAATATCTCTAACTATCATTTAGCTTTTCTAGCTACTGCGCTTGATGTTAGCAAAATGTATAATCTCGGTGCTCTTATTGCTCGTCGCCTAGCCGCTAGGGGACCTATTTATGGAGGCATTATTGCTGCGTGCATTGTTGCTGCTCTAGGACTTTCTATTGCTCCTAATGATATATTGTTGGTCCCACAAAGGCTTGATCTTGCTGCCATGAAGCTCCATCACTTTGTTACTGCTAGCTCATGTGCAGGGAAACTAGTTTATAGAATGTTATTTACTGATGGAGATGAGAGGGAAGTTCCCTTGCCGCAGCCCAGTTTGTTCAGTATTTGCAGGAGACCATGGTCGCACTCGAAGGAGGAGTTGGATGAGCAGCTTAGGCTGCTCGGCTTCCACACACAGTAGGGCGCCGTGAACCAGGAGGAGGAGGCACCAGCTGACCACTACACCATGTACCACGCCGGGGCGTCCTCGAGCTCGTACCAGGACGAAGGTACTTCTTCGTCATACTTTGGAGGCACCACTTCATGGCCGAGTTGGGATTGATCTCCACTTAAGCCAAAAGCCTAAGCTTGGGGGGAGGTACGCCGACGATTCACTCATCTATATATCATAATTTGTCGGTACTTTGTATATCCATGTTTTGTTTTCTTTTCTTTTTCTTTGTTGTTCTTGTTCTTATTTCTGCTTTCCAAAACACAAAAGAACCAAAAATATTTCCGATGTTTCTCTTTGTTTGCCTCTTTAGTTTTCTAGCTTTGGTTTGCTTTGTTTATCATTTTCGGTTTGGTATTTGAAAAATCCAAAAATATTTTGCTTTGTTTGCTGTTTCCTTCTATTCTTGTTTCAAAATTTGAAAACCCAAAAATATTTGTTGCTCTTCTTCGGTTTTGTAAAGTTTGCTGTAGAGTTCAGTCTCCCGTGACTCCATTGGAGCTTGGTATTCACATCATATTATTCAAGCCACACAAGTCAAAGGCAATAATGATGACATATGACAATTCGAGATGTGGTAAGAGGTTGGTATGAACTCTATTTGTTTTCATTTTTGTACATATACTCATCTATGTGAACGTGCTTAGTCTGTTCATGTAAGGTATATGTTATCTAATGGATGCTTTGTAGTTCTTGCTCTCATATGATTAGTTCTAATTTACTAATAGTTTGTAGCATGTCATGTAGATGCTTTCTTGCATTGTTTTATTCATAACACGGTATGACATTGTGGTATCCTCCTCTGAAAGTTTCATTTGAATCGACTTGGCACATGCTCAAGCATGCATATGACTGAACAAAAAGTTAATTAAGCCTCGATGATTTACTTTGCCTCAGAGTTCTTATATCATTTTTATGCCTATATTAATTTTGTTTTGTCGCAAGCATGATTATGACAGTTATTGCTCTCTCGATTGTCGCTTCCCAGTCTTTTGCTAGCCTTCACTTGTACTGAGAGGAAATATTTCTCGTGCATCCAACTCCTAAAAACCAAGTAACCCCAAAGAGTCCACTATAAATTCCTATGCATGGTATTTCAAAGCCATTCCAAGTAAATTTTCATGTGCTACCTTTCAAAACTTTCAAATACTTCTCATTTCGTGCCACTGTTTTTAGCTCATGAGGACGTAGTGGTCGGAATTGCTATCTTTCATATTAAATTAAGTACCCCTCGACTTGCATGCTTCAACTGCTCGTCATTAATTTTGCAAGGAAGCTAGTCAGACCATTGTAATCTAAATCTAAAAGAAAAAAGAAAAAAGGGGCACTCCTCCATGGTATGTGAAAGTTGGTGGGCACCCGATGGAATCGGTTAGCCATGGTTTGAGAAAGGAAAAAGTGGGGAGGAGTGCCAAAGCTTTATGAAAGAGCACCAATGTGCCAAATTTTCAAAGAACTCGGATCCGCTCTCACTTGTTTAGTATGGAAGATAGCAAGAACCCATTGCCAGTCGTTGACAGGAAACAACCACCTCTCAAAATAAATTTTTTATCTCTGTTTTACAAATGAAAAGCTCTAGCACATGTTAAATCCCTGATTCCCTCTGCGAGGGCATTTCTTCTACTTTTATGTTGAGTCTTCATCTTCTAACTTTAAGCACTTTCTTGAGAGCCTAGCTGTTATTCTTAGTGTAATGTGCTTGTCCCAGAACACGGTTAATTGTGGTATAACTTTGATGCTCGTATCTTTGATATTTTTACTTCTAGTCTTCTCTTGAACTTCAGAGGTGCCTCAGCATTTATGTTTTGCTCCACAAATAAAGGCAAGCGGGATACCACTCTTTCATATCTTATTATGAACATTACAATCTTGTAGCTTCTTATGTTTCATGTTTCTTGTTATTAGTGCATTGGCACTCTTTCATAGTTTGCTTAACTACGAGATAACATTAGTTGCATATTTCTTATTATGAATTGCATGAGTACTTGATCATATATAGTGGGAATATATACATCTTATGAAGCAAATGTGTTCGTGAAAGTTTCTTTTATCGCTCTCAGTTGTTAACTGAATTGCTTGAGGACAAGCAAATAGCTAAGCTTGGGGGAGTTGATACATCCAAAACATATCTACTTTCCCGAACACTATTGTTGTTGTTTCTCCTCTAATTTGTGTGTTTTGAATACAACTAACACAGACTAACGCTGTTTTTAGCAGAATTGCCCTGGTGTCTTGTTTTTGTGCAGAAATCCAACTTTCAGGAAAAAATCCCGGAAAATACTGCAAAATTCCTATTTTACTAGAAGACACACGGAGCCAGAATACGAGACGGAGAGGGGCTGGGAGGCCACCACACCACCTGGTGGTGCGGCCCAGTCCTGGCCGCGCCAGGGTGTGGTGAGACCACCCCAGCCGTCTCCTCGAGCCCTCCTTCTGCCTACAAATACCCTTCGACCTGAAACTATCGGGGTTCGGCGTTTTTCCCAGATAGACTTCCGCTGTGCCGCCATCAAAAACCGCGATTTAGAACCAGAAACTCCGTTCTGGCACCCTGCCGGGACGGGGATTTGGAGGAGATCTTCATCACCATAATCACTGACATCTCTCCATCAACCATCCATGACTCCCCCATCCATGTGTGAGTAATTCTCGCTATAGGCGAAGGGGATGGTAGGGATTGGATGAGATCATTCATGTAATTTGCTATGAGATTGTTAGGGCATGGTGCCTAGTATCTATTGTTAGTGCTTATGATATTGTTGCAACTTGTTGTGCTTAATGCTTGTCACTTTGGGCCCGAGTGCCATGATCTCAGATCTGAACTTGTTATTGTCTTATGATGATAGTTGTTGTTTATGGTCTTACCTGCAAGTTATATACACATATCGTTGTCCGGAACCCGAGGCCCCAAAGTGACAGCAATTGGGATAACTAGAGGGGATGGCTATGATGTGAGGATCACATGTGTTCACTGAGTGTTAATGCTTTGCTTCGGTACTTTATTAAAAGGAGTACCTTAATTACTAGTAGTTTCCCTTGAGGCCCCGCTGCAAACGGGCTGGTAGGACAGAAGATGTCGTGCAAGTTTCTCATTGCGAGCACGTACGAATATATACGAAACACTTGCCTATGGTTATTTAGTACTAGGATACTTTATCATTATTTATCTGCAATTGCCCATGTCTTGTTGATTACATTAATTATCTTATCCATGCAACGCTCGTACATCCATCCCTGTGCCTACTATTTACTATTGCTACCGTTATTGTCTTTACTTTATTATTGTTGCTACTATTTTACTACTGTCACCACTATAAAATTGTTGCTACTGATAAACCGCTGCGAGCAAGTCTGTTTCCAGGTGCAGCTGAATTGACAACTCATCTGTTAAGGCTTATAAATATTCTTTGGCTCCCCTTGTGTCTAATCAATAAATTTGGGTTTTACTTCCCTCGAAGACTGTTGCGATCCCCTATACTTGTGGGTCATCAGTGTCTCTCCATAAGATAAATAACAACATGCTGGGTAAACAAATTACAGTTGGACAATTGATAGAATAAAGAGAGCGTACATATGTCATGAGGATCACTATGAGATTTACTCTGGGCATTACAACAAAATACATAGACCGTAATCCAACTGCATCTATGACTAATAATCCACTCTCGAGGTGTCATCCGAGCACCCGTTGAGTATTAAGTTGCGAACAACAGATAACTGCATTAAGCAAAGTGCGTAATGTAAACAATGCAAATATCCTTGAACACAAGAATGTTGTTTTCTCCCTAGTGGCAACAGCACATCTACAACCTTAGAGGTTTCTGTCACTCCCCGAGATTATTAGAGGCATGAACCCAACTATCGAGCATAAATACCCCATCTTGGAGTCACTAGCATCTACTCGGCCAAGTTATCTACTAGCAATGGAGAGCATGCAAGATCATAAACAACATACAGATAACATAAAGATAATAATTCAGCACATCAACTAGACATAGTACCAATACTCATCGGATCCCAACAAACACAATATGTAGAATTACACAAAGATAATCTTGATCATGATAGGCAGCTCACAAGATCTAAACATGAAGCACATGGTGGAGAAGACGACCATCTAGCTACTGCTATGGATCTGTAGTCCAAGGTAGACTACTCACACATCACTCCGGAGGCGACCATGGTGATGAAGAAGGCCTCCGACACGGATTCCCCTCTGCGGCAGGGTGCCGGGAAGAGCTTCTGGACCCTCCCGATCTCGCGTCGACAACGGCAGCGGCTTGCAGTAGGTTTCATGGAAAATTGATCGGACCTTTAGGTTTTTCCCATCGAGGGGAATATATAGGCGGAAGGGCGGCGTCAGGAGGTGGACTAGGCGGCCTCACCCCCTGGTGGCGCAGCCAGGGCCTAGGCCGCGCCGCCCTAGGGTGTGGTCGGGTCCTGGCCCCCCTCCGTCTCATCTTCGGACTTTGCGACGCTTCGGGAAAATAGAAGGTTCGACTTTTGTTTCATCCAATTCCGAGAATATTTCCTGTGTAGCTTTTCTAAAACACAAAAACAGTAAAAAACAGGGAACGGGCACTGTGGCATCTCGTTAGTAGGTTAGTTCCGGAAAATGCATAAAAACACCACGAAGTGTAACAAAACACAAAGAAAATGGTGTATAAACAAGCATGGAGCATCAAAAATTATAGATACGTTTGACACGTATCAAGCATCCCCAAGCTTAACTCCTGCTCATCCTCGAGTAGGTAAGTGATAACAAAACAATAATTTTTTAGGTGACATGCACCATCACAATCTTGATCAACGATGTGAAGCATTGAGTGCTAGGATCAAAGTACTTAAAACATGGGCATAAGAGACATAATCTTGACAATAAAACTTAGCAACCATGTTATAGCATGAAAAGTAACACAAACGAAAGATCGTGAATAATGAAATATTGAAAGTCAAGTGTGTGTTCAAATCATATAGAAAAGGGATTTCTATTTTCGTGCCCTCGGGTCCTTAGTTGTACTCAGTTTTTCCCAGCTCCTTAGTTTTTCCTCAGTTTTTGTGACATCCTGGCCAGGGCTTAATAGGATTGATAGGATACTCATATCAACAAGGTATACCTTCTTTTCCGGAAGCTCATCTGAAAAGAACTCCAGGTTAAGCGTGCTTGGCCTGGAGCGATTTGACGATAGGTGACCGACCGGGAAGTCTTTCCCGGGTGCACACGAGTGAGGACAAAGTGCGCAGAAAAGACTAGTGTTGGTCTGTGGGGACAGTCTAGAGATCCTAGAGAGCTGCCAGGCGTAACAGGCCCATGCCACGGGGTGGCTGGGTGTTACATTTGGTATCAGAGCCGACCCTTGCGGTAACACGGGCGTGTGCGGGTCAGGTGTGCGGACATGTGGCCCGTCGTGGCACATGGGTCGGCACTGGACGCACAAACGTGTCCAATAGGGGAAGTTCCTGGACTGGGGTTGACCGACGAGGGCGTCGGTCTTCTAAGGGGGTGAGTGTGTGACATCCTGGCCAGGGCTTAATAGGATTGATAGGATACTCATATCAACAAGGTATACCTTCTTTTCCGGAAGCTCATCTGAAAAGAACTCCAGGTTAAGCGTGCTTGGCCTAGAGCGATTTGACGATGGGTGACCGACCGGGAAGTCTTTCCCGGGTGCACACGAGTGAGGACAAAGTGCGCAGAAAAGACTAGTGTTGGTCTGTGGGGACAGTCTAGAGATCCTAGAGAGCTGCCAGGCGTAACAGGCCCATGCCACGGGGTGGCTGGGGTGTTACAGTTTTCCCCAAGCCCTTGTCTGAAACCCTCACAAGGAGCTCGGATGGGAGGAATCCCGTTCAGTTGACCGTTCCGTGCTGACGAGTGAGGCCACGTCGTGTGGGGCTGGTAGAAAGGGACCGCGTGGCACAGGACGAGACCGTGTTTGGTCGTACGAGCGGAGTGGGGGCCGTAGCGTGTGGAGCCGTGTGGGTCTGGGACGTGGGCACGAGTGGTTTTTGTCTCTTTCGCCCAGATTAGCAATTTTCAATGCACCTTTTTCCTCTCTCTCGCTCGATCTCATTCATTCTTGATTGCCCAAATTGGTAGCAAATCTAGAGCAGCTTCTCCTTCTGTTTTTTAACGCCATTCATTTCTTTATGCCTTCGTTTTTACCCAATCAGGTAGGAAATCTAGGGCACAAATCCAGAGAAAATATAGGATAAGCTGCATACAGCAGCCAACATAGCATAGATATATTCACGACGGATCCAACAGTACTACCGATAGATCCAACATAAGCTACATTTTACATGAATTTAAGCTTGGAGGCTGCGCAGGTGAATCCCAAGTGCTTTGTGTTTGGCCATGAATGCATGCACGTTCACGGTCGTTCCAACTCTAGCGCCGCCAATGGATCTGCCAATGGATTCAGCATGGTTCACTAGGCAGTTGAAGTCGGTGGCGCGGAGCCTCCTATTGCAGAAGGGGCACCTGTAAACGCCTCGAGCAAAGTGGCCATCGTAATGGCCGGACTGCAGCCTCCTGAGGACGTGACGAGTTTTGGTGTGGAAGGACTCGTCGTCGCTGTCGACATCGCTGCTCTGCACCTGTCACGTAGCACCAAAGATCGAAAAACACGGAGTCAATTGCAGCGATGATGGAACAGAGAGTGAACAAAAGATCATGCATGATAATATGGGCACGAAAAAAAGAGGTAGCCTCAGTTATATTGGACACACTTATATCCAGGATTTGAGTCACTGAACCAAAGATCATGCACAACAAATTTGTACACACCAATTGTTCAATGACTAAACCCTGAATCAATTTCTGCCCAAATATTCATCATCATCGGCACAAATTAACCAGATGGGATTGATTACTCACATAAGTTAACCGAATCTTAAACAAAAGCAAATCACAAACACTAATAACGCAAGATCTAGAACTAGGAACAGACGAACCCTAATAACGCAAGATCTAACACAAAAGGATTGAACTAGGAACATACGAATCCTAATAACGCAACACAAAATGATTGAACTAGGAACAGACGAACCCTAATAACGCAAGATCTAACACAAAAGGATTGAAATGGGATAAGAACAAGGGAACAAAGGGTTACCTCCGGCTCGTCGTCGACAATGCTGGTGTCGTAGGGGTTCTCCGGCGCGACGTATGGCACTGGTTCGTACGGGTCCTAAGCGATGGGGGCCTGGACGGGGGCGGCGGCCGATGCGCCGGCGGCTGATGCGCCGGCGGCTATGTCGAAAGCAGCGACGGGGGCCTGGACGGGGGCGGCGGCCGATGCGCCGGCGGCTGATGCACCGGCGGCTATGTTGGAAGCAGCGACGAGGGCCTGGACGGGGGCGGCGGCAAATGCGATGAGGGCCTGGACGGGGGCGGCGGCCGATGCGCCGGCGGCTACGTCGGAAGCGCCGACAATGGGCATCTCATTCTTCTCCATCGCCGGCAGTTTTCTTTGGGGTTTTTTCTTCGGTTGTGGAGAAGATGATGGGAAAGGAGAGGCGGTTGCAGTGAGAATGAGAGAGTGGGCGAGCGTCGAGGGAGAGAAAGAGGGGCTCTATAAAGACGAAGGTGGCGTGTACCGCAACACGCGTTCGCTATGCACGGCTGCAGCGTGCACCGCGACACGAGGCTAACCCTGGGACGTTTGGTGTACTCAGTTATAACCTCGAGCCTTATACATAAATTTTATCTGTACTCAGTTTTCTCCTCGAGTACTTAGACTGACAAGTGCAATATACTCAGTTCTACCCTCAAGTAACTGGTCAACAGAGAGTCAACAAATGAGATTAACATAGCTAATTGAGTCATTTCATGCGCAAAAAAATCCAAAAAAATAAAAACATAGTGGCACCTACTCATGGAGTCTTCCTACGCAACTTGCCACCTAGGAAACCTTAACAAACATAGATAAATCAAGTTTTACCACAAATTGCCACTTCTCAAAATCACTAGTAGCTATGAAGATGCATGGTTTTCCACTCAAACCCCTTTGCAAAACATCTTCCCCGAAACATAGTTTGTCTAAATGAGACCATAATTGTCACACTCATGTATATTTGAATTGCAAATAATTTAATGTAGCCCAATATGAATTATATTGTACAAAACACACATTTTTCATTTTGTAATTCTTTTGTTTGAATCCCTTAGTCTATTTACTATTTACGTGCCCTTGGTTTCTTAGTACTACTCAGTTTTGCCCTCAAGTACTGTCACAAATGCTCACAGAAGCCCAAACTTATCCTGATTGGTTGAGCCGTTGTCACACAGATCGACTCCACCAACCGTTGATCCACTGATCTAACAGGCAGTATACCCCTCTCCGTCTCTTCGTGGCCACCCCTCTCTCTCTCTTCGTGGTCACCCCTCTCTCTCTCTGTCGGTGGACAGTGCCACCCCTCTATTTATGTGCAATAACGAGTTTGCCACGTAACTATATTCCCTCTATTTATGTATTATTTTCCACGATCTAAAAATGTTAAACTAAAAAGTGGTATAATTTTGGTGTAAACAAGAGGCATGCATATTTGCGGATTTCGGTGAATGCATTATTGGTCACCCCTCTAACAATTATCAACTCTCTTTAGCATTCCTTTTCTTTTAGGGAATATAGTTTGGAATATAGTTTGTGGTATAATTTTGGTATAAACATGAGGCATACATATTTGAGGGATTTCGGTGAATGGATTATTTATCACCCCTCTAACAATTATCAACTATCTTTAGCATTCCTTTTCTTTTAGGGAATATAGTTTTGGTAATTTGAAACGGCCCAAAAGTGGTATAATTTTGGTAGAAACATGAGACATACATATTTGGCATATTTGGGGGATTTTGGTGAATGGATTATTTATCACCCCTCTAACAATTATCAACTTTCTTTAGCATTCCTTTTCTTTTAGGGAATATAGTTTTGGTAATTTGAAATGGCCCAAAAGTGGTATAATTTTGGTAGAAACATGAGACATACATATTTGGCATATTTGGGGGATTTCGGTGAATGGATTATTTATCACCCCTCTAACAATTATCAACTTTCTTTAGCATTCCTTTTCTTTTAGGGAATATAGTTTGGGATATAGTTTTGGTTATTTGAAACATCCTAAAAGTGGTATAATTTTGGTATAAACATGAGACATACATATTTGTGGGATTTCGGTGAATGCATTATTTGTCACCCCTCTAACAATTATCAACTATCTTTAGCATTCCTATATTCCCTAACACTTATTTTTTTTGGTAATTTCAGTGAATGCACACACTAACTTTGAAAACAACTACAAGTACATGTAACTGAATAATGGATTTGTAACAAGGGATCCCTTGTAACAACTTCTAGCGCCTGCTGAGCAATGATAAGAATCCGATCGTAATTATACAACAACAAAAAAACCAGCCATCAGATTAGCTTGCTTCTTCAACTCGATCAGCTGCCTTAACTGCTTGTTCATTTTCTTCAGTTCTCTCTTCACTTCCACCAGTTCTGCATTGGGAGCATTAGGCATAATTGGAACGGCTCCTCTCTCTGCCGCATTCTCTACAGCAAGTCCCCCCTCCCAAATTGCGCTCCCCAATAGCGCCAGTTGATTCGTGCAATTTAAGCCTCTGAACGTACACATCGATCCACTCGAAATACCTGCATTTCTTTAGGATCTGAAAACAACAACGTGAACCCTAAATCCCAAATTCGAGGGAATAACAAGAAAATCGAGAGAAAACAGAGCAATTGGAGCGAGATCTAACCTTATCCTCCTCTCTATATGGCAAGCTCTCACATGCAAGGAACTCACGTCCATGGTTGCCATTGTCGTCCGTCTTACAGATCGACCGCTTCAGAGGCTCCTGGCGTGGGCAGTCAGGGCATCTTGTCAAAGGCACGGGTCCATACTGCGGCCATGAAGAACGGGAGGTCGAAGAGAAACTAGACATCACCCGCCTGCCGGAGATGGGCTGCCACTGGCGGAGAAGAAGAACAATGGGGCGCGGGGAAATAAAGGGGAAGCAATGGCACGGGCACTGATACGTCTCCAACGTATCTATAATTTTTGATGCTCCATGCTTGTTTTTACACCATTTGCCTATTTGTTTCGTTACACTTCGTGGCACTTTTATGCATTTTCCGGAACTAGCCTATTAACGAGTTGCCACAGTGCCAGTTCCCTGATTTCTGCTGTTTTTGTGTTTCAGAAGTGGTACACAGGAAATATTCTCGGAATTGGACGAAACAAGTTCTTGAAGTCTTATTTTACCCGTAAGCTTCCAGAGATCCGAAGGAGAGTAGGACGGGGGCCACCAGGGCCCCAAACGCAGGGGTGGCGCGGCCAGGCCCCTGGCCGCGCAGGCCCCGCGTGAGGGCGCCTGGCTCCTCCTCTGACATCGCCCCTTCGCCTATAAAGACCCCCCGATGGAAAAAACCTAAGTACCCGATCAGATTTCCAGAACACATCGCGATCCGCCGCCGCCGTCGACCCGAAGATCAGGAGGGTCCAGAAGCTCTTCCTGGCACCCTGCCGGAGAGGGGAATCGCCACCGGAGGTCTTCTTCATCGCCATGCTTGCCTCCGGAGTGATGAGTGAGTAGTCTACCTTGGACTATGGGTCCATAGCAGTAGCTAGATGGTTGTCCTCTCCACCATGTGCTTCATGTTTAGATCTCATGAGCTGCCCTACATGATTGAGATCACCGTTATGTAATTCTACTTGTTTGGCTTGTTGGAATCCGATGAATATTGGTGTTATGATTGAGTTGCTATACTGAAATATATCTTATGTTATCTCTATGTTGTTTATGATCTTGCATGCTCTCCGTTGTTAGTAGCTATCTTGGCCGAGTAGTTGCTAGTGACTCCAAGAGGGGGTATTTATGCTCGATAGTGGGTTCATGCCTCTATTTCACCTGGGGGAGTGACAGAAACCTCTAAGGTGGTAGATGTGCTGTTGCTACTAGGGAGAAAACAACATTCATATGCTCAAGGGCATATGCTTTGTTTACATTACACACTTTGCTTAATGCAATTATCTGTTGTTCGCAACTTAATACCACTGGGGTGTTCGGATTGATATCCCCGGGAGTGGATTATTAGTCATAGATGCAGTTGGATGGCAGTCTATGTATTTTGTTGTAATGCCCAGAGTAAATCTCATAGTGATCTTCTTGACATATCATGTTATCTTTATTCTATCAATTGCCCAACTGTAATTTGTTTACCCAGCATGTGTTATTTTATCTATGGAGAGACACCACTAGTGAACTGTGGACCCCGGTCCTATTTACATCATATTGTTATCACCTGTTTACTTTACTCGCACTGTTTACTTTACTCGCATACTATATTATTTTCCACTCGATACGCTCATAATCTTTGTTTCAAGCAAACCGGTGAGATTGACAACCTCATCGCAAGTTGGGAGCAAAGTACTTGGTTGTGTGTGTGCAGGTTCCGCATTACCTTCAGTCGTCACCGTCTCTCCTCTTCAAGATCGACATTAAACCTTGGTTTCTTAACTGAGGGAAAACTAGCTGCTATACTCATCATACCTTCCTCTTGGGGTTCCCAACGGGCTGGTCATTCACCACGCACAAGGACTTACTGCTCCACGTCAACTACACGCCAGCAGCCTCTTTTCTGGCGCTATCAACAAGTAGCAGCTCCTTTTCTGGCGCCGTTGCCGGGGAGGAAGAGAAGACTTCTGCGAGGGGAGTTTTTCGCACACATATCCTTTAATTTGTTATTGTTTTGCTATACTTTATTTATTTTACCTGCATCGTTTTTATATCAAAAACCCAAAAAAAAAATTAGAATCCTTGGTAGTTGTTTTTACTTGTTTACTTTCGTTTTGCTGAAATGGCCAATCCTGAAAACACCAAGTTGTGTGACTTTACTAGCACAAACAATAGTGATTTTATCTGCACTCCTATTAAGCCACCTGTTCCTGCTGCAAACTTTTACGAGATTAAGCCTGCTTTATTGAACCTTGTTATGAAAGAGCAATTTTCTGGTGCTAGTACTGAAGATGCTGCAGCTCATCTCAACAATTTTGTTGAGCTATGTGAGATGCAGAAATATAAGGATGTAGAAAGTGATATTATTAAGCTCACGTTGTTTCCTTTTTCTTTGAGAGGAAAAGCTAAAGATTGGTTGCTGTCTTTGACTAAGAATAGTATTGATTCATGGGCTAAGTGTAAGGATGCTTTTATTGGTAGATACTATCCTCCTGCTAAGATTATATCTCTGCGTAGCAATATTATGAAGTTTACTCAGTTTGATAATGAACATGTTGCTCAAGCTTGGGAAAGAATGAAATCTATGATAAAGAATTGCCCCACTCATGGACTGACTACTTGGATGATTATCCAAACTTTTTATGCAGGACTGAATTTTTCTTCAAGGAACCTACTTGATTCAGCTGCTGGAGGCACTTTTATGTCCCTTACCTTGGGCGCCGCATCAAAGCTACTTGACAACATGATGGTAAATTATTCTGAATGGCACACCGAGAGAGCTCCACAAGGTAAGAAGGTAAATTCTGTTGAGGAAACCTCTTCCTTGAATGATAAGATTGATACCATTATGGCTATGCTTGCTAATGATAGGACTCATGTTGATCCTAATAATGTTCCTTTGGCCTCTCTGGTTGCTCAAGAAGAGCATGTTGATGTGAATTTCATTAGAAACAATAATTTTAACAACAATGCTTATAGGAACAATTTTGCTAGTAACAATTATAGGCCGTATCCTTCTACCAATGGTAATGGTTATGGTAACTCTTATGGTAATTCCTACAACAACACTAGGGCCGCGCCCTCCGAGCTTGAGGTAATGCTCAAGGACTTCACGGTAAGCAAACCGCTTTTAACAAGTCTGTTGAGGAAAAGTTAGGCAAAATTGATATTCTTGCTTCTAAAGTTGATAGCCTTGCTCATGATATTGAAATTCTGAAATTAAAAGTGTTGCCTAATGATGTGAAAAAGAACAATGTTTTTGCTACCGCTAATGCTATTCAAGTTGGAATTGATGAAAATATTAGATTGTTAGTGGAATTGCATGCCAGGTGGGAAAGAGAAGATGAGATGGCTAGAGAGATGAAGGTATGTACTATTACTACATCTAATTATGTTGCTCCTACTGGTAGCAATCCTCTTACTTTGATTGGTGTAGAGAAAACTCCCACTCCTTGTGCTAAAAAGCCTAAAACTGCCAAAACTTTTTCTCAAAAGAGTGCTGAAATTTTTCGGAGTATGGGAGATGATAGCTCTATTTCTTTTAATGAATTTGATGTTGATGGCTGCAATATATCTGAAGTTATTTTGTTCTTGCAAAAGCTTGCTTTGACTCCCAATGCTAGTTCTTTAAATATTGCTTTTACTAAGCATATTACCAATGCTCTCATAAAGATTAGGGATGAAAAGTTGAAGCAAAAATCCTCTGTTCCCAAGAAGTTAGAAGATGGTTGGGAACCCATCATTGATATGCATGTTAATGGTTATGATTGCCATGCTTTATGTGATCTAGGTGCTAGTATTTCTATCATGCCTAGAAAGATTTATGACATGCTTGATTTACCACCGCTTGAAAAATGTTATTTTGATGTTCCTATTGCTGATGTTGCTAAGAAGAAACCTTTGGGAAGGATTAATGATGTTCTTATTGTGGTTAACAATAATCTTGTTCCTGTTGATTTTCTTGTTATGGACGTTGAATGCCATGCTTCATGTCCTATTATTTTGGGAAGACCCTTTCTTCGAACTGTAGGTGCTATCATTGATATGAGGGAAGGCACTATCAAGTATCAATTCCCACTAAAGAAAGGTATAGAACACTTCCCTAGGAAAAGAAAGAAATTACTTTTTGACTCTATTCTTAGAGCAAATTATGAGCTTGATGCTTCATCACTTGATATTACTTGATTCGCAATTTTCTGCGCCTAGCTCAAAGGCGTTAAAGAAAAGCACTCTTGGGAGATAACCCAATGTTTTCTTTTCAGTACTTTTTCTTTTATTTGAGTCTTGGAAGTCATTACTACTGTAATGACCACTCCTTATCTTGTTTATTTTGTTTTTGTGCCAAGAGAAGCCTCTAATTTGAGTGAGGTAAAGATTTGGGGATGTTGCTGTCCTGAAACTGTTTTTGGTGCTGCACCGTAAAAATTCGTGAAAATTCTCTGTTTATCTTTTGGACCTGCGATTTCTTGTGCATATGCCCCTGGTTATATCCAAACTTTTGTTAGTTGAACACTTTTTGATTTGAGCAACAGAAAATCCCTCAAAAATTCGACCTTTGTCAGCTGTTCGGTTTTGATAGATTTCTGCCAATATTTGTGTTTGCCACTTTATCGCTTTCTTTTGAGTTCTTTTGATCACGGAATTTTGGGGAGGTTGCTATAGTAGTATTTGCTATATGGGATTTCTATTTTCGTGCCCTCGGGTCGTTAGTTGTGCTCAGTTTTCCCCAGCCGCTTAGTTTTTCCTCAGTTTTACCCAAGCCCTTGTCTGAAACTCTCACAAGGAGCTCGGACGGGAGGAATCCCGTTAAGTTGACCGTTGGTTGGTGCTGGCAAGTGGGGCCGCTATTTGTGCCCCGCAGTGGACACGCCTCCACTTATCTAGATCATCGTGGGACCCGCAACTTGTCCACGTTAGCGCGCTGGACCCACAACTTACCCAGGTGCCCGTTGCAAAATGGGAGCCCGAGCCAGCCCCGCGCCCATGCCCGTGCCATTGCTTCCACCTTCTTTCCCCGCGCCCCATTGTTCTTCTTCTCCGGCAGCGGCAGCCCTTCCCCGGCAGGCGGGTGATGTCTAGTTTCTCTTCGACCTCCCGTTCTTCATGGCCGCAGTATGGACCCGTGCCTTTGACAAGATGCCCTGACTGCCCACGCCAAGAGCCTCTGAAGCGGTCGATCTGTAAGACGAACGACAACGGCAACCGTGGACGTGAGTTCCTTGCATGTGAGAGCTTGCCATATAGAGAGGGGGATAAGGTTATATCTCGCTCCAATTGCTCTGTTTTCTCTCGATTTTCTTGTTATTCCCTCGAATTTGGGATTTAGGGTTCACGTTGTTGTTTTCAGATCCTGAAGAAATGCAGGTATTTCGAGTGGATCGATGTGTACGTTCAGAGGCTTAAATTGTAGGAATCAATTGGCGGTATTGGGGAGCGCAATTTGGGTGGGGGGGGGTACTTGCTGTAGAGAATGCGGTGGAGAGAGGGGCCGTCCCGATTATGCCTAATGCTCCCAATGCAGAACTGGTGGAAGTGAAGGGAGAACTGAAGAAAATGAACAAGCAGTTAAAGCAGCTGATCGAGTTGAAGAAGCAAGCTAATCTGATGGCTGGTTGTTTTTTTTTTGTTGTATAATTGCGATCGGATTCTTATCATTGCTCGTCAAGCGCTAGAAGTTGTTACAAGGGATCCCTTGTTACAAATCCATTATTCAGTTACATGTACTTGTAGTTGTTTTCAAAGTTAGTGTGTGCATTCACCGAAATTACCAAAAAAAATAAGTGTTAGGGAATATAGGAATGCTAAAGATAGTTGATAATTGTTAGAGGGGTGACAAATAATGCATTCACCGAAATCCCACAAATATGTATGTCTCATGTTTATACCAAAATTATACCACTTTTGGGACGTTTCAAATAACCAAAACTATATCTCAAACTATATTCCCTAAAAGAAAAGGAATGCTAAAGAAAGTTGATAATTGTTAGAGGGGTGATAAATAATCCATTCACCGAAATCCCACAAATATGTATGTCTCATGTTTATACCAAAATTATACCACTTTTGGGACGTTTCAAATAACCAAAACTATATCCCAAACTATATTCCCTAAAAGAAAAGGAATGCTAAAGAAAGTTGATAATTGTTAGAGGGGTGATAAATAATCCATTCACCGAAATCCCACAAATATGCCAAATATGTATGTCTCATGTTTCTACCAAAATTATACCATTGTTGGGCCGTTTCAAATTGCCAAAACTATATTCCCTAAAAGAAAAGGAATGCTAAAGATAGTTGATAATTGTTAGAGGGATGATAAATAATTCATTCACCGAAATGCCCCAAATATGCCAAACATGTATGTCTCATGTTTCTACCAAAATTATACCACTTTTGGGCCGTTTCAAATTACCAAAACTAAATTCCCTAAAAGAAAAGGAATGCTAAAGATAGTTGATAATTGTTAGAGGGGTGATAAATATGTATGTCTCTTGTTTACCACTTTTTAGTTTAACATTTTTAAATCATGGAAAATAATGCATAAATAGAGGGAATATAGTTACGTAGCAAAATAATCCATAAATGCACACGGATCGACTCCACCAACCGTTGATCCACCGACAGAGAGAGAGAGGGGTGGCCACGAAGAGAGAGAGGGGGGTGGCCACGAAGAGACGGATAGAGGTATACTGCCCGTTAGATCAGTGGATCAACGGTTGGTGGAGTCGATCCGTGTGACAACTGCTCAACCAATCAGGATAAGTTTGGGTTTCTGTGAGCATTTGTGACAGTACTTGAGGGCAAAACTGAGTAGTACTAAGAAACCAAGGGGATGTAAATAGTAAATAGACTAAGGGATTCAAACAAAATAATTACAAAATGAAAAATGCGTGTTTTGTACAATATAATTCATATTGGGCTACATCAAATTATTTGCAATTCAAATATACATGAGTGTGACAATTATGGCCTCATTTAGACAAACTATGTTTTGGGGAAGATGTTTTGCAAAGGGGTTTGAGTGGAAAACCATGCATCTTCATAGCTACTAGTGATTATGAGAAGTGGCAATTTGTGGTAAAACATGATTTATCTATGTTTGTTAAGGTGGCAGGTTGCGTATGAAGATTCCATGAGTAGGTGCCACTATGTTTTTATTTTTTGGATTTTTTTGCGCATGAAATGACTCAATTAGCTATGTTAATCTCATTTGTTGACTCTCTGTTGACCAGCTACTTGAGGGTAGAACTGAGTATATTGCACTTACCAGTCTAAGTACTCGAGGGGAAAACTGAGTACATATAAAATTTCTGAATAAGGCCCGAGGGTAGAACTGAGTACACCAAACATCGAAGGGTTAGCCTCGTGTCGCGGTGCACGCTGCAGCCGTGCATAGCGGACGCGTGTTGCGGTACACCAAACGCCACCTTCGTCTTTATAGAGCCCCTCTCTCTCTCTCTCGACGCTTGCCCACTATCTCATTCTCACTGCAACCGCCTCTCCTGTCCCATCATCTTCTCCACTTCGCGTCGAAAAACCCCCTAAGAAAAAACCCCGGCGATGGAGAAGCATGAGATGCCCATTTCCGATGTAGCCGCCGGCGCATCGTCCGCCGGCGCATCGGCCGCCGCCCCCGTCCAGGCCCCCGTCGCTGCTTCCGACGTAGGCGCCGACGCAGCAGCCGCCGACGCAATGGCCGCCGCCCCCGTCCAGGCACCCGTCCAGGCCCCCGTCGATTGGGACCTGTACGAAGACCCGTACGAACCAGTGCTGTACGTCGCGCCGGCGAACCCCTACGACACCAGCATCATCGACGACTACCCGGAGGTAACCCTTTGTTCCCTTGTTCTTATGCCATTTCAATCCTTTTGTGTTAGATCTAGCGTTATTAGTGTTCGTCTGTTCCTAGTTCAATCCTTTTATGATAGATCTAGCGTTATTAGGGTTAGTCTGTTCCTAGTTCAATCCTTTTATGATAGATCTAGCGTTATTATGATAGATCTGGCGTTATTAGTGTTTGTGATTTGCTTTTGTTTAAGATTCGGTTAACTTATGTGAGTAATCAATCCCATCCCGTTAATTTGTGCCGATGATGATGAATATTTGGGCACAAATTGATTCAGGGTTTGGTCTATGAACAATTGGTGTGTACAAATTTGTTGTGCATGATCTTTGGTTCACTGACCCAAATCCTGGATATAAGTGTGTCCAATGTAACTGAGGCTTCTTTTTTTCGTGCCCATATTATCATGCATGATCTTTTGTTCACTCTCTGTTCCATCATCGCTGCAATTGACTCCGTGTTTTTCGATCTTTGGTGCTACGTGACAGGTGCAGAGCAGCGACGTCGACAGCGACGTCGACAGCGACGACGAGTCCTTCCACACCAAGACTCGTCACGTCCTCAGGAGGCTGCAGTCCGGCCATTACGATCGCCACTTTGCTCGAGGCGTTTACAGGTGCCCCTTCTGCAACAGGAGGCTCCGCGCCACCGACTTCAACTGCCTGGTGAACCATGTCGAATCCCTTGGCAGTGCCCCTGGCGGCGCTAGAGTTGGAACGACCGTGAACGTGCATGCGTTCATGGCCAAACACAAAGCACTTGGGATTCACCTGCGCAGCCTCCAAGCTTAATCCCATGTAAAATGTAGCTTATATTGAATCTAGGGATCGGTAGTACTGTTGGATCTGTCCTGAATATATATATATATATGCTATGTTGGCTGCTGTATGCAGCTTATCCTATATTTTCTCGATTTATTATGCTGCTGTGAATTTATCCTCTACTAGCTTCTAGATTTGCTACTAGATTTGTTAACATATTGGGCAAAAAACGAGGGCCAAAAGGCAACAATCATTAAAGAAAGACAGAAATAGAAGCTTCTCTAGATTTGATACTAATTTGGTGAAAAGAGAGAGAACTGTTACAGAGAGAGAGGGGAAAAAGGCGCTCTAAAAAATGCCAATTTAGGCCGAGAGAGACAAAACCGAGCTCTCACGAACAACCAAACGCGGTCTCGTCCTGTCCCACACGGTCCCGTTCTACCAGCCCCACGCGACACGGCCCCACACGTCAGCACGGAACGGTCAACTAAACGGCAACCCCCCCGTCCGACCGTCTGCGAGGGGTTTCAAACTAGAGCGAGGGGAAAACAGAGGAAAAGTTAAGCGGCTGGGGAAAACTGAGTACAACTAACGACCCAAGGGCACAAAAATAGAAATCCCTTGCTATATATGTGGTGGTTTTGAGTTGAAACCTGAAGCAAATAGAGGATTGATTATATGTTATGCTTGCACTAATGTTGCTAATAGAATTGTGTTTAGTTTTGTATGAAGGAAGTTTTCAAGTGTAGGGATTGGAGAATGATGAGATGAGTTGAAGAATGGACAAAAGCTCAAGCTTGGGGATGCCCATGCATCACCCCAAGAAATATCCAAGAAGTACAAGCGTCAAAGCTTGGGGATGCCCCCGAGGCACCCCTTCTTCGTCGGCAAAAATCAGGTCACCTTTCAAAATACTATATTTTTATTGCTTCATGCACTATGTGTTTTTCTTGGAGCGTCAGTTGTTTTAGTTTTCTTAGTTGGTTTAGTTTGTTTGTTTGCTGCAATAAATGGTTGGACCCCAACAAATCTCTTTTGGACGAGATGTACTCGTTTTCATTTGCAAAGAACACTCCGTTTTTCATTCTTACAATTTCACCGAGTGTTCTTCTTTTTCTGCTACTGCTTTTGCTTTTCGTTTTCGCCTTGATTTGCGTTCAGACCTTGTCATTCTTTTCATCAAGGTGTATTTTTGCCTCTGATCTTTATTGGTTTTCATCAAAAGAGGTGTTTATAAAAATTTCAAATGGTGTTGGAAAAGAGAAAAAGCTTTGTGCAAAATAGTGGTACAAGAAGGAGCTTGTGTAGACTGCGGCTTAGGCTTTTTCATGTCATGCTTGATGTCTTTTTGATAGTATGCTTAGTGGTTTTGCTGTAGCATGACTTGTCTCAAATAACTGAGATTGCTTAATGAGCCTTTGAAAAAATCATGCGTTGTTTTTATTGTATGGAAGCATTATTTTGGTTTTCTCCTTGATGCTTTATTTGGGTTGACTTGGCGCATGCTCACACATGTTAGACTCTTACAAAGTCACCAATAGCCTTCATGATCATTTAGTTTTTGACTTTTGATGCCATCTTATGCTTCTTTTAATATCGCTTTGTCGCTTTGCATGATTATGGCCATTACTGCTCTCTTAGTTGGTCGCTCCCAGTCTTTTGCTAGCCCTCGCCTTGTACTGAGTATGAGCTCTACTCGTGCATCCAACTCCTAAAAGCCAAAGTTTTCCAAAGTGTCCACCATACATACCTACTAGCAATTTGCTATTCCAAGTAAATTTGACTTGTTTTTATTTTCTCTTCAAATTAAACTCTTACCAGTGTTATGCGAAATTCGGTCAGTAAAGCTCTCACGAACCGGAAGGCACACTTTACTTTTTCCTGTTGTTAAAAATTTGACATTGTGGTCTCTTATGTTGAGTTGTTATGCTTGCAAGTTGTAAGTTGGATTCTAGCCCATCCATGCTGTCATGGGGCAAGCTTTCAACATTGCACTTCTTATTTGAGTTGATATCGTGATCTTTTGTCTATGGATGCCCACGGTGTGAAATGAATTGGGAATCTTGTGGGGATCATGGAGTTTGTATATGTGTTAGGGAAACGCCGGGCCGCCAATCTAAGCCATGCATAATTCATGGTGGAAATTTGCAGCATACCCATGGTGAACATTCGACGACGCATCTCACAATAAAAAGCTAAACAAAAGGCAAATAAAAGAGATGTCGAGGTGTTCATTGTCTGCTTGTCCTGTCATTTTGGTGTGGGCTTGTTCCATGTCATCGGGCATGGAGGTACCCCATTGGCGGTTCTCAATGATATGCATATACTTACAATGACAAGAGCCTTGCTTGGGACTCTAAGTAAAGTAGCATGAGGTTTGGATACTCGTATTCACGGGGCACGAGGTTTTCAACTTATGATTTGTCAAGCATATGCATCATAATTGTTTTCGCATTAACTTTAACCATTCAAGATGCTTATGATGGGGGCAATGAGAGCTCAAAGTCGGTAAGTACCATAATTTTTGAAGGTTATAAAACTTGCAATCACTGCTTCCCTCTCCGAAGGGCCTTTCTTTTACTTTTATGTTGAGTCACCACCTTCTTTCTTTATGCACCATTAAGAGAGCATAGTTGTCATTCTTAGTGTGATATGCATTGTCCCAAAGTTCATTGATTGACTCATATTGTTGGTTTCACTTGTTCTTAAATTATTTGTATCTAGTCGCCCTCTTAAACTTGAAGGTGTCCTATGCATTTATGTTTTGCTCTCTTTGAAGGACAAGTTGAAAACCATTTGTATGTTTTTCCTTATGATTTGAACACACGTTTGACTTTCATTGTTTCATTTTCATGATCTTTTGTTTGTGTTCATTTGCATGTTTTCAACATGGTTGCTAAGTTCTTATTGTCATGATTATATCTTCATGCCCATGTTTTAAGTTCTTATAATCCCAGCTCACAAATGCTTACATATATGATCAAGATTGTGTAGGTGCATGTCACCTCAAAAATTATTCTTTGTTATCACTTACCTACTCGAGGACGAGCAGGAGTTAAGCTTGGGGATGCTTGATACGTCTCCAACGTATCTATAATTTTTGATGCTCCATGCTTGTTTTTACACCATTTACCTATTGTTTCGTTACACTTCGTGGCACTTTTATGCATTTTCCGGAACTAACCTATTAACGAGTTGCCACAGTGCTAGTTCCCTGTTTTCTGCTGTTTTTGTGTTTCAGAAGTGATACACAGGAAATATTCTCGGAATTGGACGAAACAAGTTCCTAAATTCTTATTTTACCCGGAAGCTTCCAGAGATCCGAAGGAGAGTAGGAGGGGGGCCACCAGGGCCCCACACGCAGGGGTGGCGCGGCCAGGCCCCTGGCCGCGCGGGCCCCGCGTGAGGGCGCCTGGCTCCTCCTCTGACATCGCCCCTTCGCCTATAAAGACCCCCCGACGGAAAAAACCTAAGTACCCTATCAGATTTCTAGAACACATCGCGATCCGCCGCCGCCGTCGACCCGAAGATCGGGAGGGTCCAGAAGCTCTTCCCGGCACCCTGCCGGAGAGGGGAATCGCCACCGGAGGTCTTCTTCATCGCCATGCTTGCCTCCGGAGCGATGAGTGAGTAGTTTACCTTGGACTATGGGTCCATAGCAGTAGCTAGATGGTTGTCTTCTCCACCATGTGCTTCATGTTTAGATCTCATGAGCTGCCCTACATGATTGAGATCACCGTTATGAAATTCTACATGTTTGGTTTGTTGGGATCCGATGAATATTGGTGTTTATGATTGAGTTGTTGTACTGAATATTATCTTTTGTTATCTCTATGTTGTTTATGATCTTGCATGCTCTCCGTTGTTAGTAGCTATCTTGGCCGAGTAGTTGCTAGTGACTCCAAGAGGGGGTATTTATGCTCGATAGTGGGTTCATGCCTCTATTTCACCTGGGGGAGTGACAGAAACCTCTAAGGTGGTAGATGTGCTGTTGCTACTAGGGAGAAAACAACATTCATATGCTCAAGGGCATATGCTTTGTTTACATTACACACTTTGCTTAATGCAATTATCTGTTGTTCGCAACTTAATACTACTGGGGTGTTCGGATTGATATCCCCGGGAGTGGATTATTAGTCATAGATGCAGTTGGATGGCGGTCTATGTATTTTGTTGTAATGCCCAGAGTAAATCTCATAGTGATCTTCTTGACATATCATGTTATCTTTATTCTATCAATTGCCCAACTGTAATTTGTTTACCCAGCATGTGTTATTTTATCTATGGAGAGACACCACTAGTGAACTGTGGACCCCGGTCCTATTTACATCATATTGTTATCACCTGTTTACTTTACTCGCACTGCTTACTTTACTCGCATACTATATTATTTTCCACTCGATACGCTCATAATCTTTGTTTCAAGCAAACCGGTGAGATTGACAACCTCATCGCAAGTTGGGAGCAAAGTACTTGGTTGTGTGTGTGCAGGTTCCGCATTACCTTCAGTCGTCACCGTCTCTCCTCTTCAAGATCGACATTAAACCTTGGTTTCTTAACTGAGGGAAAACTAGCTGCTATACTCATCATACCTTCCTCTTGGGGTTCCCAACGGGCTGGTCATTCACCACGCACAAGGACTTACTGCTCCACGTCAACTACACGCCAGCAGCCACTTTTCTGGCGCTATCAACAAGTAGCAGGCACGGGCGCGGGGCTGGCTCGGGCTCCCATTTTGCAACGGTCACCTGGGTAAGCTGTGGGTCCGGTGCACTAATGTGGACAAGTAGTGGGTCCCACAATGATCTGGATAAGTGGAGACGTGTCCACTGCGGGGCACCAAGAGCGGTCCCACTTGCCAGCACCAACCAACGGTCAACTAAACGGGATTCCTCCCGTCCGAGCTCCTTGTGAGGGTTTCAGACAAGGGCTTGGGCAAAACTGAGGAAAAACTAAGCGGCTGGGGAAAACTGAGCACAACTAAGGACCCGAGGGCACGAAAATAGAAATCCCTATAGAAAAACATAGCAAAGTGGTTTTTAGCTTGTCCTTCATGGAATAGCAAAACATAAATGCATTGGACACCTTCAAGTTTAAGAGGGCGACTAGATACAAATAATTTAAGAACAAGCAAAACCATAATCATGAATCAATCAATGATAAACTTTGGGACTATGCACATTAAACTCAGAATGGCAACTATGCTCTCTTAGATGGTGCATAAAGGTAGAAGGTGGAGACTCAACATAAAAGTAAAAGAAAGGCCCTTCGTAGAGGGAAGCATTGATTGCAAGTTTTATAAACCTCCAAAAATTATGATACTTACTAGCTTTGAGCTCTTATTGCCCCCATCATAGGCATCTTAAATGGTTAAGGTAAATGTGAGTACAATTATGAAGCATATGCTTAACAAATCATAAGTTGAAAACCTCGTGTCCCGTGAAGTACGAATACCCAAACCTCATGCTACTCGACTTAGGTCCCAAGCAAGTTCTTGTCATTGTAAGCATACATGTATCATCGAGAACCGCCAATGGGGTACCTCTTGCCCGATGACATGGAACAAGCCCACATCAAAATGACAAGACAAACAAACAATGAACACCTCGACATTTCTTTTATTTACCATTGGTATAGCTTTTTATTGTGAGATGCGTCATCGAATGTCCACTATGGGCATGCTGTAAATTTCCACCATGAATGATGCATGGCTTAGATTAGCGGCCCAGGCATTTCTCTAACACATATACAAACTCCATGACCTCACAAGATCCCAACTTATTTCACATCGCGAGTATCTATAAACAAAAGATAAGGATATCAACTTAAATGAAAGAAAGTGCAATGTTGAAAGCTTGCCCCATGATGGCATGGCTGGGCTAATTTCCAACTTACAACTTGCAAGCATAACATCAACATAAGAGAGCCACAATGTCAAAATTATTAAAAACGAGAAAAGTAAAGTGTGCCGTCAGGTTCATGAGAGCTTTACTGACTAGTTTTTACATAACACCAAAAAAAGTTTAATTTGAAGGATAGATAAAAGCAAGTCGAATGTACTTGGAATAGCAAATTGCTAATAGGTATGTATGGTGGACACATGGGAATACTTGGTTTTTGGGAGTTGGATGCACGAGTAGAGCTCATACTCAGTACAAAATGAAGGCTAGCAAAAGACTGGGAGCGACCAACTAAGAGAGCAATAACGGTCATAATCATGCATAGCGACAAAACATCATTAACCGAAGCATAAAGTGGTATCACAAGTTAAAAACCAAATGATCATAGGGGCTAATGGCGACTTTGTTAGAGTCAAACATGTTGTAAGCATGCGCCAAGTCAACCCAAATAAAGCATCAAAGGATAAAACCACAATAACATGCTCCCATATAATAAAAACAACACATTATTTTTTCAAAGGCTCATTAAGCAATCTCAGTCATTTGAGACAAGTCATGCTACAGCAAAAACTACTAAGCATACTATCAAAACAACATCAAGCATGACATGCAAAGTCTAAGCCGCAGTCTAAACAAGCTCCCATTTGTACCACTATAGGCATGAACCTTTTTTCTCTTTTCCAACACCATTCAAACCTTTTTGAAACAACTCTTTTGATGAAAACCAACATAGACTAGAGGTCTAAATACACCTTGATGCAAATATATAACAAGATCTGAACAAAAATCAAGGCAAAAAATGAAAGCTAAATGCAGTACTAGAAAAAGAGAACACTCATTGAACGATAAGAGTGAAAACTAGAGTGTTATTGGCAATGAAAAACGAAGTATGTCTTCTCCAAAAGAAATTTGTTGGGGTCCAACCATTTATTGCAGCAAACAAAATAAAAGAATGAAAGCAAAAGTAAAGACACTCCAAGAAAAATGCATAGAATATGAAGCAATAAAAATATAGTGTGTTGAAAGGTGACCTGATTTTTGCCGATGAAGAAGGGGTGCCTCGGGGGCATCCCCAAGCTTTGACGCTTGTACCTCTTGGATATTTCTTGGGGTGACATGGGCATCCCCAAGCTTGAGCTTTTGTCCATACTTCATCTCATCTCATCATTCTCCATTCCCTACACTTGAAAACTTCCTTCATACAAAACTTCACACAATTCTATTAGCAACATTAGTATAAACATGATAATAAATCTACCCTTTTGGTTCAGTTTCAAACTCAAATATACCAACCATTAAAGCATAAGCTACTGTAGCAACTTCCTCAAAAGTTTCATGATCAAAACGCGGCCGGCGCGGATTTTGAGCTCGGGGCCCAAATTGGTGTACCACTGTTATCGCCACATTTTGGCCAAATGAGGAGATGGGCCGTAATCAAGATGGGCTTGGAGGCTAGATCGGCCTTGCGCGTGGATTTGGGCTAATTGCCCGTGTATCTGTATATTATGATAGATTACGTTTCGGTTTAAACAAGAGATAGAGTTGTTAGGTTTATTCCAAAGATAGAAAGTCTCCGGACTATAAATGTGTACCTAGGGTTATTGAGAAAGGAGGACGATCACGTTCACAACAAACACAATCTCGGCGCATCGCCACCCCTTGTTTCGAGGGTTTCTTTCAGGTAAGCGTCGTGCTGCCTAGATCGCATCTCGCGATCTAGGCAGCATCTGCTTATGTGTTATTTGGTGTTGCTCGTACTGAAGCCTTGTTGATGGCGAGTAATACTGTTATCATAGATCTGTTTGGGCTAGCATCGGTGCTTTTGGTTATGTTTGCTTAGTCATGCTGCCCCTAGAGATCTCGCTGCCTTTGCACCTATTTTGGGTGTAAGGGCAGCATCTTGCTTGATCTTTATTCAGTCGATTCAATCTGTCATAGTTGTTCCTTGTTCTCCAAGGATTAGTTTGATATCCGCATGGTTAGGCCTCACAAACGGGTTGAACGATCCAGTAGTACGTAAGGATATGGTTTGCCAATTCGAGAGGAGTTGTTCCGGGAATTGACTCTACGTTGGTTTTTTGGCCTCCTCTAGGGTTAGTTTTCTGTTATCTTTCGTATCTACCAGGCTCAATTACGTGTGGGATGTTCCAATTATGTGGTGAAAGCGTTAAACTGTCGTAGATCGATTTGACTTGTATTGATAAAGCAAAACCCCATGTTATCGTAGATCCAATGCAGATCCATGGGACAATCGGCTACATGAGCCGATTCACAGGGAAACCTGAGAGCCGATCGAGGCTCGTATTTAATGTTTACGTGTCTGCCATGCAGGAAACTAATCGAAGCAATCCATCACCTTCCTGATCAGGTATAGGTCAGGTGGCACGCCCTTGCATCAGCCAGGACGTGTGCCGGAGTTTTGCGGGCCGTTGCCCGAGGGACCAGGGCCCACCAGCAGTTCTGGGAGCCTCCCGGCTCTTCGTGTTGCTCGTCGCTGCTCGCCGGTGGGTTTTGACAGGCAACACATTCTGGCACGCCCGGTGGGACACTCAACAACATCTGCATCAACATCTGACGCTGCGATGGGGGACAGACCAATCACGTACGACGATCTGCCTGATGAGCACAAGAAGAGGTATGATGATATCAAAGCTCTCTTCGAAGCCGATCTCATCGGCTCTTTTGAGAGGACCCGTAAGCATGGCATCAGGTGGAAAGGGTTCTCACCCGAAGGCGCTCTCGATGAGGTGGATCTGTCTGTTCCTTCAGAGGATCGCACCAGAGCTCTGCGACAGGAAGTCAATTACATGGTGGCTCATTCTCTTCACCGCCATTCTGAGAGCCTGGTGAACGCTTTCGAGCGCGTCGCGGTTCGCGTGGTTCAGGAGATCATGAAACATCAGTTCTCTCCGTCGGGGCCTACCCTAGGGACTCACCAGGGAGAAAGACCGCTCCAGACCAGGCCACAGCTACCATTCACGCTTGCAGCTCCGGAGCCACCGGGGTCACCGGCGTACGTCGTCTACAAGATTGGAGGTGATCCTGGCGATTACCAATTCCTGTTTGAACCACCTAAAGAAATCCCACATGGATATGTGTGCACATACGTGCCGGACTGCAACAGCCTGACGCGCACGAACCAGATTGCAACCGCAGGGATTTCTGGGGCAGGTGTTTCTGGAGTAGGGATTTCGGGAGCAGGGATGTCCGGGATGGACGCTGATAAACAGGCGTGGCTAGCTAAGTATGCCACCGGAACGAGTCATGAGAATTTAGCCCCTGCAGCTCAAACGGTGGAGCAAATCAGTACCATCTTGAGAGACCAGTTCGGCTTCGTGCCGAAGAGGAGAACAATCGGCTATTCCAAGCCGTACCCCAACGAGTATGATCTGATTCCGCTTCCACCCAAGTATCGGCTCCCTGAGTTCTCAAAATTTAATGGTTCAGAAGGGTCTAGCTCGATCGAGCACGTGAGCCGATATTTGGCACAGTTAGGCATGATTTCAGCATCGGATCAGTTACGCGTAAGGTTCTTTGCGCAATCTCTGACAGGACCAGCTTTTGGGTGGTACACCTCGTTGCCACCAGATTCGATCCGGACCTGGAAGCAGCTGGAAGAACAGTTCCATATTCAGTATCATTCAGAAGCTACCGAGGCTGGCATTGCCGATCTGGCGCAGGTGCGGCAGAAGCGGGGAGAAACGGTAGCCGAGTATATTCAGCGTTTCAGGACTGTCAAGAACCGATGTTATTCGGCTCGTTTAACTGAGAAAGAAGCAGTCGAGCTGGCCGTGTTGGGTCTCTCAGCACCGATCAAGGATCTGGCTTTCCAAGTAGAATACAATTCACTGGCGCACATGGTCCAGAAACTGACAATGTATGAGCAGCGCCACCCTGAGTTGTACCAAGACAAGTTCAAACGTCCGATAGGCCTGGTCGATACAGAAGAAGAGGATCTTGTAGAAGACCAGGAGATAGCCGTGGCTGAATGGGCTCGGGGAGCAGATCCTGTGTCCTGCAAATGGGTGAAACAGCAAGGGCCTGCAAAAGGGTTCGACTTCGATGTAAGCAAAGCTGAGCAGATATTCGATTTACTGCTGAAGGAAAAGCAGTTGAAGTTACCCGAAGGCCATAAAATCCCTACGGCGCAAGAGATGAACGGGAGATCATACTGCAAGTGGCATCACTCGTTCACCCACACCACCAATGATTGCAAAGAGCTACGTCGGCAGATCCAAACGGCGATAGAACAGGGCCGTCTGATCCTTGGGCAGTTCGCCATGAAAGTGGACACAAACCCGTTTCCTGGCATCAACATGGTAGAGCACAGCCACTCCACGAGGCGTCAGCTAGATTTCTCGTTCGATATTAACATGGCAGGGCTTGTATACCACCATGGCAAGTATAAGGAGGAAAGCGGCCACTCCCGGGGCAAAGAAAAGGAAGAGGCCGGTCCACGCGACCGGCCCCGTTATGATGATAGGCGGTATATAACCGAGGAACAAGTGAGAAGCGTGCGATATCAGAAGCCACACTCCACGCATCTCCTTAACAAGTATGAGCGTCAGTATGACCGACGTCGGCAGTACGACAGAGATGATGAAAGAGATCGTCGGACCAACGCATACGATGGGAGATACCGTCGGCATGATAGAGATGATGAAGGATATGAGCACCGCGCTAGGGGAAGGTCAAAGGAAAAGGAAGGCGTGGATAAACATTGGGATTGTCCTTTCTTCAAGTACTGTTGGGATGCGGGAATGAGCCGATTGCCTACAGTCGACAACTGCCCGGAATGTGGACAACAGAAGGATGACACAGGTCCAGTTTCAGTGTTCAAGCGTCTAGGGCCTCTCCGGCCTCAGAACAGACAAGAGGAGTCATCTCGAGCAAAAGATCTCGAGGAGTCAGAGGATGAAGAAGAAGATAGATATCACCGGCCAAGGTGGTGTCCCGATGGACTCAGACACACCCAAAAGCGTAGAGTTCAGCGGCTACGTAGCTTGGAGGAAGCCGAAGCGCAGTACCTCCACACTTTAAGGAAAGCCCGGCCTGATCTGGCCGTGAAAATTCAGCAAACCTTGGAGACGGAGGCCCGTCCAAAAAAGAAAGAGTGGCGCCCCAAACCAGTAAAAGCCGATGCGAAGACATCGGCTGGCACAAACATGGTGTTCATACTTCCGTCAGAGTTTTGCGCTCCAAGAACCGAAGAACTACCAGTGGCACAGTTTGACTGCGGCCCACGGCCGGTTATCTTTGAAAAGCCACGGGAGAAGGGCTACAAACATCTGAAAGCCCTGTACCTGAGAGGTTATATCAATGGGCAGCCTGTCCGCAAGATGTTGGTTGACACCGGAGCGGCAGTCAATATAATGCCATACTCCATGCTGCGGCGTTTGGGACGCTCCACTGCAGATCTGATCAAAACCAACGTCACGCTAAGCGACTTCAACGGCCAAGCTTCAGAAACGCAAGGCGTTCTGAACGTGGATCTGACCGTGGGTAGAAAAACCATCCCTACGTCGTTCTTCATTGTTGACAGCAAAAGCACCTACGCTGTCTTGCTGGGAAGGGATTGGATTCACGCTAACTGCTGCATTCCATCCACGATGCACCAATGCCTAATACAGTGGGATGGAGATGAAGTGGAGGTCATTCATGCAGATGATTCGATCGAGATCTCAATAGCTGGCATGAACATTTGGGATGCAGAAGACCAAGAGCCGATCTCTGGAGTCAGTCTAGACGGCTGTGAGCGCATTGAAGCTACAAAAAACGGGGTGAGGCTGGTCTTATCCACTGGCCTGACAGAGTAGCAAAGCCCACGATTGTGCGTGGTAAGGCCAATCCCTGCGATCGGCCACAAAAAATAAAAAGCAGTGATCTTACGACAAGCATGTCATGTAGTCATAGTAGGGAGATTCCCTACCATTGTAGAGCACAAATAAGTTGTAAACCTTCCTTGAGTAATGCAATCAAAAAGGGGGCCGATTCCGGCAATCGGCCCAAATTATCTTTGTTATCCTCACCAAACTTTTGGCCTGTGTTCAGCATCGATTTAGCAGGTGACGGAAAGCTGGGGTATGGGTTTACATCCGCTGATGAGCTAGAGGAGATTGACATCGGTCCTGGGGATAAGCCACGACCGACATTTATCAGCAAAAAGTTAGATCCGAATCTGCGGGGTCCGATGATAGCTTTGTTGAAAGAATATCCAGATTGCTTTGCCTGGGACTATACGGAGATGCCCGGGTTAGACAGGAGCATCATTGAGCATCGGCTCCCGCTTAAAAAAGGGTTTCGGCCATTCCAGTAGCGAGCACGACAGATGAAGGCCGAAATTTTAGAGGAAGTCAAGAAAGAGATCGAGAAAATGTTGAAAGCTGGGTTCATCAGGCCATGCAGGTATGCTGAGTGGATTTCTAGTATCGTACCTGTAGAGAAAAAGGATGGCCGATGGCGTGTTGCCATAGATTTTCGGGATCTCAATAGAGCCACTCCAAAGGATGAGTATCCGATGCCGGTAGCAGAGACATTGATCAACGCAGCTGCTGGTCATAAGGTCTTGAGCTTTATGGATGGCAATGCCCGTTACAATCAAATTTTTATGGCTCCAGAAGATATACACAAGACTGCATTCAGAGTCCCAGGTTCGGTGGGGTTGTTTGAATATGTAGTCATGACATTTGGACTGAAGAATGCCGGCGCCACATACCAAAGAGCCATGAATTACATTTTCCATGATCTGATCGGCAAGCTGGTGGAGATTTATATCGATGACGTGGTAGTCAAGTCTGCTTCAGTACAAGGACACTTGGACAATCTGCGACGCGTCCTGGACCGAACCAGAAAATTCGGGCTACGGATGAATCCAAAGAAGTGTGCCTTCGGTGTGACGGCCGGTCAGTTCTTGGGTTTCTTGGTCCATGAACGCGGAATTGAGATCGGCCTGAAAAGTCAGGAGGCAGTGCGAACAATGAAGCCACCTACCACGAAGAAAGAACTGCAGTGTCTCATCGGCAAAATCAACTTCGTCAGAAGGTTCATCTCCAATCTGTCAGGAAGAATAGAGCCGTTCATGGGACTGGTGAAAATTAAATCTGATGAGGAGTTCCGCTGGGGGACAGAACAACAACGAGCCTTCGACGAGATCAAAGAATATCTAACGAAGCCGCCAGTGTTGGTTCCACCGCAGCAGGATAGGCCGTTCTACATTTACTTGTCGGTGGCTGACACGTCCATCGCCTCGGTGGTGGTGCAAGTTTATGATGGTCTGGAGCGAGTTGTGTTTTACATCAGCAGAAGGATGCTGGATGCAGAGACAAGGTATCCTGAGATCGAGAAGTTATGCCTCTGCCTATTTTTCACCTGCACCAAGCTGCGACACATCTTGCTGTCAGCAGAGATTATCATCATATGCAAATCAGATGTCATAAAACATATGCTGTCGGCTCCTGTGTTGAAAGGCCGACTCGGCAAATGGATGTTTGCATTATCGGAATTTGATATCCGGTATCAACCCGCCAAAGCGGTTAAGGGACAGGCGTTGGCCGATCTTATTGCTGAACGAATCAACACTGATATAGCAGCACTGTCTGTACGTGCATGGGCTATGTTTTTCGATGGATCGGCTTGTGATGATGGTTGCGGCATCGACATTCTACTCGTGTCGCCCCGGGGGGCAACATATTCCTTCTCCATCAGGCTATCTACCCCTTGCACCAACAATGTCGCTGAGTATGAGGCAATACGCAAGGGAATGGAGTTGCTCATTGAAGCCGGAGCAGAAGCAGTGGAACTTTTTGGAGACTCCAAATTGGTGATTTCCCAACTCACGGACGAATACAAGTGTGAGAGCGAGTCACTCTTCCCATTATGGTTGCAATGCCGTGAGCTGATGGCACAGTTCAGGTATCTAAACTTTAACTGGATCCCGCGGTCGCAGAATACCGAGGCGAATGATCTTGCACAGATGGCTTCAGGCTACAAGGACATAGCAGATGGAACTGATGTTCAGGTACAGTTCCTGGAGGCGGACGACTGGAGAGCCGATATCTTCAATTACTTGAAAGATTCGGCTCGGGGGCACCTAAACGGATAAGGTACAAGGCCATGAAGTATGTGCTTATTGGGGATGACATGTTCTACAGGACTTTGGAAGGGTTATTGCTCAAATGTCTGGGGCCAACCGAGGCAAATCGGCTTCTACACGAGGTACACGAAGGCGCCTGTGGAACTCACCAATCGGCTCACAAGATGAAATGGTTGATCAGGCGATCAGGGTTTTATTGGCCCACCATGCTTGAGGACTGTTTTAAGTACTATAAAGGGTGTCAAGCATGTCAGAAATTCGGGAAGATTCAGATGGTACCTGCATCAGCGATGAACCCCATCATCAAGCCTTGGCCATTCCGAGGGTGGGGCATGGATATCATTGGCAAGATCAATCCTCCATCAAGCAAAGGCCACATGTGGATTTTGGCCATTACGGATTATTTCACTAAATGGGTGGAAGCCGTCCCTATGAAGTCAGTAAACTCGAAGGATGTTATCAATTTCGTGAAAGAACATGTCCTTCACAGATTCGGGATTCCCCAAACTATCACGACCGATGGAGGTTCGGTCTTCATTTCTCACGAGTTTAGAGAGTTCTGCGAGGACACGGGAATTAAGCTGATCCGATCATCTCCATACTATGCTCAAGCAAATGGGCAAGCTGAAGCGTCCAATCAGAGCCTTATCAAGCTGATCAAGAGAAAAATCGACGAGCACCCTAGGCGTTGGCACGAGGTTTTGTCAGAAGCTTTGTGGGCTTATCGCATGTCATGTCATGGAGCGATAAAAACCTCGCCATACCATCTAGTCTATGGACAAGAAGCCGTATTGCCATGGGAGATTACGGCTGGATCGAGACGTGTCACTTTTCAGAACGATCTAACAACTGAAGAATATGCAGCCCTGATGAGTGACAGTGTTGAGGATTTAACTGAACTTAGGCTGTGGTCGCTTGAGAAAATTAAAGAGAACAAAGCCAAGGTAGCTCGTGCATATAATAAGAAGGTGAGACCAAAGGAGTTCCACGTTGGTGATCTGGTATGGGAAGCTGTATTGCCATTGGGAACTAAGGATGCAGCATACGGTAAATGGTCTGCAAGTTGGCACGGGCCATACAGGGTCGACCAAGTTTTAAGGGGCAACGCGTACATGCTTGAGGAGCTGGACGGTGTGAAATTCCCAGTGGCTGTTAACGGTCAGCATCTCAAGAAATATTTCCCAAGCATGTAGGATGATGGACAGTGAAATATGGGGGCCGATACATGAAATCGGCCAGTAAAAAAAATATATCCAGATTAATATTTCCCAAGCATGTGGGATGATGAACAGTGAAATATGAGGGCCGATACATGAAATCGGCCAAATAAATAAAAAAACAATGCACAACCATCGACTCTCGAGGTTCAGACTGTTACGAGCAGGTGTCAGGTTACATGAATAAGCTACTGAAGGAATGCCTCGAAGGCACGGAGGGCGTCAGCACGGACACGATCCACCTCGGCGATCTCGGCTTCGTCATCATCGTCCTTGCCCGTCACTAGCTGCTTGCTCAGGGCACGTATTTCTGCCAGATCAGTCTTCAGTTGAGCTTTGAGGCCTTCTGCT
This sequence comes from Dactylis glomerata, assembly GCA_007115705.1. Taxonomy (NCBI): domain Eukaryota; kingdom Viridiplantae; phylum Streptophyta; class Magnoliopsida; order Poales; family Poaceae; genus Dactylis; species Dactylis glomerata. Next base: position 1,357,894 of record QXEO01000905.1, on the reverse strand, counting down.
TCGTCTTGGGAGCGGGCGATGAATGCTTCCTTGTCATGAATGAGCTTTTTAGTCGCCCGGACCTTCTCTTCGAGATCTTCCAATTCCTTTTTTAAGGATGCAAGCTCGGCGGTGCTGACAGAGGTGTCAGTTTTGGCATCCAGAGACGCCTTTTTCTCATTGAGCCGCTGACATTTGGCTGCAATATCGGCCTTCAGTGGGAGTTGGGCGTGGCGTAGATTGATCCTCTCACGAGCCAACTTCACCCTTGACCCGTAGAAAGACAGAGTCACAACTGGCCAAAGCTTCACCTGCAATGCTACCGGGAGTTGGTCCTTGATTTCGTCAAGAACACTCTTCACCTCTTCAGAACCCTCGACCAACTTCTCGATTGGGGAGGACAGCAAGGCTTTGAGACGCTGGAATTGAGGTAGAACAGCGCTTGCTCGTGGTTCATCGTTGGCGGCAGAGGGAGCTGGTTCGATGGATTCAGGGTCGAACGACAGCAAGCCTGAGATATCACAACCCTGGCAGGCAGAAGTGGCGTCAGTATGCGTCAAACAGGGAAGGATGAGTCGAAAGAAGCGAACATACCTCTCCTGAGATCAGGGGGATAGCCGACGGCGAGACAATCGGCTCGTGTGTTGTTGCTGAGGGCTTGGCCAGATTGGCAACCGTTTCATCTACACCTTCAGGGATTACTAGATCCAGGCTTGCGGAAGGCATCGGCACTTCCCCGACTTTCCCACTAGAAGTGTCATTCGTCTGCATGAAAGGTGCTTAGCCGATGTGAATAGCAATGAATCGGCATAAAAAAGGAGTGGTAAGAGTATGGAGGATAATTACTTTCGAAGCCTCCTGGCTCGAAGAAGAAGTTTGCAGTCCCTTGCGAGCCCTCTTGGGGCTCACAGCTTGCCCCGCCTCGGCTGCTGCTCGGGGGGCAACAGGTTCAGGAATAGGCCTTTTCCTGGAAGCCGATGGTGGCACATCTGGCTGGCTCGGTGTGGTGGTTCTCTCAGAGTCTGCTGAGCTTGAATCTCCTCGATTGGATTGTGTTTCCTCGCTGGAGGTGTCTTCGATGGAGACCTGTAAGAAAGGGAGAGTTGGTAAGCACAAGCATGTTTACAAAGATAAATGAGATCAACCAAGGCATGAGTCTTCCACATCGACCACCAGTTCTCAAAACCATCGGTTGATGAAGCGAAAGTGAGGTTGTTAGGAATTGGGATGGTCAGAGCATCGAAGAAAGAATAACACCTCTGACTGGTGAGAGGATCGGGCAGGTCAGCTCTGCTCTCTGTGAGGTGGTGGAGAAAGAAATGAGGAGGTACTTGCCCAAGGCCAAATTGCCGAGCTGCTACGACCGGCTGGTAGAACTCGTATCCAGGCTTGATTATTCTGTTGGATGTGCTCATGCCAGCTGGGAGGAAGCAGGGACGGATCACGGTGGAGAATAGCTGCCGAGTGCTAGTGTCATCGGCAAAGTTGTCCAGCCTGAAGGAGATTGGATTTTCAAAATTTTCCGATTCCTCCGTGTAAGGAAAGAAGATAGGATTGTCCAGGCCTTGGAAGAAAATGCTGAACCACTTGGATGCTTCATGAGGGATCAGTTTACTACCTGGCAGGCTATACAGAGCTTGGCCGTAGCTGGTGCATCGGATCTGCTTCCCTTTGGCATCTGGAAAGGTGCAACTTGCCAAAAGGGGGAAGTTTGGGATATGGTTTTGAAAGTACAGCTGAGCCCATAGTTGAATAAACCACCAAGGACCTCCTGTTTTGACTGCTATGTGGGAGGATAGTTTGACAGACATCAACTGGAGATATCGATAGACTTCTCCAAGGAACAGTTTGCCGATGCCAAGTTGAGTGCCTCTGGCAAGTTCATAGGCCAAGGAGAGATAATTCTTGGTTGGGGCAAGGGAAGGGCCACAGAATATGAAATGTTCCAGCCAGAAATTGAGGAAGGCCGTGTGTTCTTTCTCTGTGACAGGGCCCTTAGTTTTCATGTGGCTTCGAAGATAAGCACCCCAGTTCGTGCAATCTGTTTTGGAAGAAAGCTTGAAGGGGACTTTTGGCAGCATAAAAGCAGAGGGGCTGGGTGATGTGACGTCTAGACCAGTAATCATCACCACGTCTAACAGAGTTGGTGTCATGGGGCCATGGCCGAACATGAAGCAGTTCAGAGCATCAGACCAGAAATAGCCGATGGTTTTTAGAAGATTTTCATGTTTCTCAAGGGGAGACAATGACAAAGTCAAGGCATCGGCTATTCCCGTGGTTTCCCATTGGGATTGGTAAGTTTTGGCTACCCTATTGTACCAAGAAACCCAATATTCGGGAGGATTAGGCCAGGCTCGTAAGCAGTCGGCCCAAGAATCCAAATCTAAGTTTTGGCTTACGAAGGGGATTCTGTTTGCCTCGCAAGAGATCAGATGGGCAGGACTAGATTCTGTACGGGGGCCAAGGCAGAGAGAATTTGGGAGAGAAGGATGCGGTAGCGGAATGTCTGAAACCTAAAATTTTAATGATGGGATAAAGCATTAATTCAGGTGTTTGCTATTAATTCTAGCACCGAGCTCGGATTGCGAGGAACAGTTAAGGATTACCTTCAGACCGGAGACCGCTGTGTTGGCGCTGGACGATTCCGCCATCTAATTTGCCGGCGGAGATGGATCTATGCGGTGGGGAATCTAGGGTTCGTGTCGCCGTGAGCCCGATTTGTTCAATGAGGCAATTGGAGATCTGAGTTAGCCTTTTTGAAGATGGTTGCAGGTTACCGTTGAAATTGGAAAGTGACCGCTCAGACTTGTCTAAATAAGCGACCGAGTTTGACCTTGCCAACGTTTGTGGGAAAAGCCGATGTGTTGCCATCGGCTCTTTGGGCTTTGACTTGGTTGATCATATCAAGCGTGGTATGGTGAAAGCCGATTCGTTACTATCGGCTTTTGGAACGTTGACCTATTTGACTATCGGCAAAATCAAATTGGGAAAAGCAAGCTTTGTTGATTCCAAAGACGGTTGTTTACAATGAAGCCGATTGCTTACAAAATGGAGATCTACTACTAGTACTACTACTACTAGTTCCTAATCTAGAAGGCGGCCTCGTCGTCGTCGCCGTTGCCATTGCCGCCGCCGTCTTCGCTGTCATCGGCGCTGCTGCCGGCGTAGTCCTCACCGCTGCTGCTGAAGTTGTCAGCGGGGGCCTCCTCGTCCTCGTCGTCGTCGTCGGTGTCCTCGCTGGACCCGGCGCGGAAGCGCTTCACCGGCGGGTATTCGTCGGAGGAGGTGTCCTCCTCTGCTTCTTCCTCCTCATCGGAAGAGCCGATGTCCTCGCCCCAGGACACGGCGTCATCGGCGCTCTCCGCCTCCAGTTCCCCGTCGACGAGGAGTTGGAGGTCCTCCTCGCCGTCGGTCAGGGACTCGTCGTCCTCTGACTGGGCGGCGAAGTCCCAGTCTCTCTCGTCCCACCATTGTGGGGCGAGAGCTTCGTACGCCGCCATTGGCGGGTGCTCCGGCGTCGGCTCCCGGTTGACGGAGTCAGAGGATTGGAAGGAAAGACCGGATGTGTTGGAGGAAGAAGAGGAGGCCATGGCGGAGGAAGAGGGTTTTTTTGGCTATTGGAGAAGAATGAGGATGCAAATGGTTCGGATAGATTTAAATAAGGGGAATAGTGGAAGATGGTTCAATGCCATAGCGGTTTTCGAGAATGTGGTGCCAGAGTTGTCAAATCGTGTACTGCGGAGAAGTTGAGAAGGCGAGGCATCATGATGAGGAGGCGATATGACGGTTCTGCTCTGCAACGCGTGACCCGATGAAGAAAAAACAGAGTGGTTTTGGAATTATTATTGCCAAAACCAGGGGGGCATGTGTTATCGCCACATTTTGGCCAAATGAGGAGATGGGCCGTAATCAAGATGGGCTTGGAGGCTGGATCGGCCTTGCGCGTGGATTTGGGCTAATTGCCCGTGTATCTGTATATTATGATAGATTACGTTTCGGTTTAAACAAGAGATAGAGTTGTTAGGTTTATTCCAAAGATAGAAAGTCTCCGGACTATAAATGTGTACCTAGGGTTATTGAGAAAGGAGGACGATCACGTTCACAACAAACACAATCTCGGCGCATCGCCACCCCTTGTTTCGAGGGTTTCTTTCAGGTAAGCGTCGTGCTGCCTAGATCGCATCTCGCGATCTAGGCAGCATCTGCTTATGTGTTATTTGGTGTTGCTCGTACTGAAGCCTTGTTGATGGCGAGTAATACTGTTATCATAGATCTGTTTGGGCTAGCATCGGTGCTTTTGGTTATGTTTGCTTAGTCATGCTGCCCCTAGAGATCTCGCTGCCTTTGCACCTATTTTGGGTGTAAGGGCAGCATCTTGCTTGATCTTTATTCAGTCGATTCAATCTGTCATAGTTGTTCCTTGTTCTCCAAGGATTAGTTTGATATCCGCATGGTTAGGCCTCACAAACGGGTTGAACGATCCAGTAGTACGTAAGGATATGGTTTGCCAATTCGAGAGGAGTTGTTCCGGGAATTGACTCTACGTTGGTTTTTTGGCCTCCTCTAGGGTTAGTTTTCTGTTATCTTTCGTATCTACCAGGCTCAATTACGTGTGGGATGTTCCAATTATGTGGTGAAAGCGTTAAACTGTCGTAGATCGATTTGACTTGTATTGATAAAGCAAAACCCCATGTTATCGTAGATCCAATGCAGATCCATGGGACAATCGGCTACATGAGCCGATTCACAGGGAAACCTGAGAGCCGATCGAGGCTCGTATTTAATGTTTACGTGTCTGCCATGCAGGAAACTAATCGAAGCAATCCATCACCTTCCTGATCAGGTATAGGTCAGGTGGCACGCCCTTGCATCAGCCAGGACGTGTGCCGGAGTTTTGCGGGCCGTTGCCCGAGGGACCAGGGCCCACCAGCAGTTCTGGGAGCCTCCCGGCTCTTCGTGTTGCTCGTCGCTGCTCGCCGGCTTCAGTGGGAGTTGGGCGTGGCGTAGATTGATCCTCTCACGAGCCAACTTCACCCTTGACCCGTAGAAAGACAGAGTCACAACTGGCCAAAGCTTCACCTGCAATGCTACCGGGAGTTGGTCCTTGATTTCGTCAAGAACACTCTTCACCTCTTCAGAACCCTCGACCAACTTCTCGATTGGGGAGGACAGCAAGGCTTTGAGACGCTGGAATTGAGGTAGAACAGCGCTTGCTCGTGGTTCATCGTTGGCGGCAGAGGGAGCTGGTTCGATGGATTCAGGGTCGAACGACAGCAAGCCTGAGATATCACAACCCTGGCAGGCAGAAGTGGCGTCAGTATGCGTCAAACAGGGAAGGATGAGTCGAAAGAAGCGAACATACCTCTCCTGAGATCAGGGGGATAGCCGATGGCGAGACAATCGGCTCGTGTGTTGTTGCTGAGGGCTTGGCCAGATTGGCAACCGTTTCATCTACACCTTCAGGGATTACTAGATCCAGGCTTGCGGAAGGCATCGGCACTTCCCCGACTTTCCCACTAGAAGTGTCATTCGTCTGCATGAAAGGTGCTTAGCCGATGTGAATAGCAATGAATCGGCATAAAAAAGGAGTGGTAAGAGTATGGAGGATAATTACTTTCGAAGCCTCCTGGCTCAAAGAAGAAGTTTGCAGTCCCTTGCGAGCCCTCTTGGGGCTCACAGCTTGCCCCGCCTCGGCTGCTGCTCGGGGGGCAACAGGTTCAGGAACAGGCCTTTTCCTGGAAGCCGATGGTGGCACATCTGGCTGGCTCGGTGTGGTGGTTCTCTCAGAGTCTGCTGAGCTTGAATCTCCTCAATTGGATTGTGTTTCCTCGCTGGAGGTGTCTTCGATGGAGACCTGTAAGAAAGGGAGAGTTGGTAAGCACAAGCATGTTTACAAAGATAAATGAGATCAACCAAGGCATGAGTCTTCCACATCGACCACCAGTTCTCAAAACCATCGGTTGATGAAGCGAAAGTGAGGTTGTTAGGAATTGGGATGGTCAGAGCATCGAAGAAAGAATAACACCTCTGACTGGTGAGAGGATCGGGCAGGTCAGCTCTGCTCTCTGTGAGGTGGTGGAGAAAGAAATGAGGAGGTACTTGCCCAAGGCCAAATTGCCGAGCTGCTACGACCGGCTGGTAGAACTCGTATCCAGGCTTGATTATTCTGTTGGATGTGCTCATGCCAGCTGGGAGGAAGCAGGGACGGATCACGGTGGAGAATAGCTGCCGAGTGCTAGTGTCATCGGCAAAGTTGTCCAGCCTGAAGGAGATTGGATTTTCAAAATTTTCCGATTCCTCCGTGTAAGGAAAGAAGATAGGATTGTCCAGGCCTTGGAAGAAAATGCTGAACCACTTGGATGCTTCATGAGGGATCAGTTTACTACCTGGCAGGCTATACAGAGCTTGGCCGTAGCTGGTGCATCGGATCTGCTTCCCTTTGGCATCTGGAAAGGTGCAACTTGCCAAAAGGGGGAAGTTTGGGATATGGTTTTGAAAGTACAGCTGAGCCCATAGTTGAATAAACCACCAAGGACCTCCTGTTTTGACTGCTATGTGGGAGGATAGTTTGACAGACATCAACTGGAGATATCGATAGACTTCTCCAAGGAACAGTTTGCCGATGCCAAGTTGAGTGCCTCTGGCAAGTTCATAGGCCAAGGAGAGATAATTCTTGGTTGGGGCAAGGGAAGGGCCACAGAATATGAAATGTTCCAGCCAGAAATTGAGGAAGGCCGTGTGTTCTTTCTCTGTGACAGGGCCCTTAGTTTTCATGTGGCTTCGAAGATAAGCACCCCAGTTCGTGCAATCTGTTTTGGAAGAAAGCTTGAAGGGGACTTTTGGCAGCATAAAAGCAGAGGGGCTGGGTGATGTGACGTCTAGACCAGTAATCATCACCACGTCTAACAGAGTTGGTGTCATGGGGCCATGGCCGAACATGAAGCAGTTCAGAGCATCAGACCAGAAATAGCCGATGGTTTTTAGAAGATTTTCATGTTTCTCAAGGGGAGACAATGACAAAGTCAAGGCATCGGCTATTCCCGTGGTTTCCCATTGGGATTGGTAAGTTTTGGCTACCCTACTGTACCAAGAAACCCAATATTCGGGAGGATTAGGCCAGGCTCGTAAGCAGTCGGCCCAAGAATCCAAATCTAAGTTTTGGCTTACGAAGGGGATTCTGTTTGCCTCGCAAGAGATCAGATGGGCAGGACTAGATTCTGTACGGGGGCCAAGGCAGAGAGAATTTGGGAGAGAAGGATGCGGTAGCGGAATGTCTGAAACCTAAAATTTTAATGATGGCATAAAGCATTAATTCAGGTGTTTGCTATTAATTCTAGCACCGAGCTCGGATTGCGAGGAACAGTTAAGGATTACCTTCAGACCGGAGACCGCTGTGTTGGCGCTGGACGATTCCGCCATCTAATTTGCCGGCGGAGATGGATCTATGCGGTGGGGAATCTAGGGTTCGTGTCGCCGTGAGCCCGATTTGTTCAATGAGGCAATTGGAGATCTGAGTTAGCCTTTTTGAAGATGGTTGCAGGTTACCGTTGAAATTGGAAAGTGACCGCTCAGACTTGTCTAAATAAGCGACCGAGTTTGACCTTGCCAACGTTTGTGGGAAAAGCCGATGTGTTGCCATCGGCTCTTTGGGCTTTGACTTGGTTGATCATATCAAGCGTGGTATGGTGAAAGCCGATTCGTTACTATCGGCTTTTGGAACGTTGACCTATTTGACTATCGGCAAAATCAAATTGGGAAAAGCAAGCTTTGTTGATTCCAAAGACGGTTGTTTACAATGAAGCCGATTGCTTACAAAATGGAGATCTACTACTAGTACTACTACTACTAGTTCCTAATCTAGAAGGCGGCCTCGTCGTCGTCGCCGTTGCCATTGCCGCCGCCGTCTTCGCTGTCATCGGCGCTGCTGCCGGCGTAGTCCTCACCGCTGCTGCTGAAGTTGTCAGCGGGGGCCTCCTCGTCCTCGTCGTCGTCGTCGGTGTCCTCGCTGGACCCGGCGCGGAAGCGCTTCACCGGCGGGTATTCGTCGGAGGAGGTGTCCTCCTCTGCTTCTTCCTCCTCATCGGAAGAGCCGATGTCCTCGCCCCAGGACACGGCGTCGTCGGCGCTCTCCGCCTCCAGTTCCCCGTCGACGAGGAGTTGGAGGTCCTCCTCGCCGTCGGTCAGGGACTCGTCGTCCTCTGACTGGGCGGCGAAGTCCCAGTCTCTCTCGTCCCACCATTGTGGGGCGAGAGCTTCGTACGCCGCCATTGGCGGGTGCTCCGGCGTCGGCTCCCGGTTGACGGAGTCGGAGGATTGGAAGGAAAGACCGGATGTGTTGGAGGAAGAAGAGGAGGCCATGGCGGAGGAAGAGGGTTTTTTGGCTATTGGAGAAGAATGAGGATGCAAATGGTTCGGATAGATTTAAATAAGGGGAATAGTGGAAGATGGTTCAATGCCATAGCGGTTTTCGAGAATGTGGTGCCAGAGTTGTCAAATCATGTACTGCGGAGAAGTTGAGAAGTCGAGGCATCATGATGAGGAGGCGATATGACGGTTCTGCTCTGCAACGCGTGACCCGATGAAGAAAAAACAGAGTGGTTTTGGAATTATTATTGCCAAAACCAGGGGGGCATGTGTTATCGCCACATTTTGGCCAAATGAGGAGATGGGCCGTAATCAAGATGGGCTTGGAGGCTGGATCGGCCTTGCGCGTGGATTTGGGCTAATTGCCCGTGTATCTGTATATTATGATAGATTACGTTTCGGTTTAAACAAGAGATAGAGTTGTTAGGTTTATTCCAAAGATAGAAAGTCTCCGGACTATAAATGTGTACCTAGGGTTATTGAGAAAGGAGGACGATCACGTTCACAACAAACACAATCTCGGCGCATCGCCACCCCTTGTTTCGAGGGTTTCTTTCAGGTAAGCGTCGTGCTGCCTAGATCGCATCTCGCGATCTAGGCAGCATCTGCTTATGTGTTATTTGGTGTTGCTCGTACTGAAGCCTTGTTGATGGCGAGTAATACTGTTATCATAGATCTGTTTGGGCTAGCATCGGTGCTTTTGGTTATGTTTGCTTAGTCATGCTGCCCCTAGAGATCTCGCTGCCTTTGCACCTATTTTGGGTGTAAGGGCAGCATCTTGCTTGATCTTTATTCAGTCGATTCAATCTGTCATAGTTGTTCCTTGTTCTCCAAGGATTAGTTTGATATCCGCATGGTTAGGCCTCACAAACGGGTTGAACGATCCAGTAGTACGTAAGGATATGGTTTGCCAATTCGAGAGGAGTTGTTCCGGGAATTGACTCTACGTTGGTTTTTTGGCCTCCTCTAGGGTTAGTTTTCTGTTATCTTTCGTATCTACCAGGCTCAATTACGTGTGGGATGTTCCAATTATGTGGTGAAAGCGTTAAACTGTCGTAGATCGATTTGACTTGTATTGATAAAGCAAAACCCCATGTTATCGTAGATCCAATGCAGATCCATGGGACAATCGGCTACATGAGCCGATTCACAGGGAAACCTGAGAGCCGATCGAGGCTCGTATTTAATGTTTACGTGTCTGCCATGCAGGAAACTAATCGAAGCAATCCATCACCTTCCTGATCAGGTATAGGTCAGGTGGCACGCCCTTGCATCAGCCAGGACGTGTGCCAGAGTTTTGCGGGCCGTTGCCCGAGGGACCAGGGCCCACCAGCAGTTCTGGGAGCCTCCCGGCTCTTCATGTTGCTCGTCGCTGCTCGCCGGTGGGTTTTGACAGGCAACAACCACAGGCAAGCCCGAAAACATGCCGGCGCCCGTTGGATCCCAAATAAACAGCCAGCGCTCCCGCGTCGGCTCCTACGCGGCAGGACCCCATCGGGAGCGTCGGCACCGTGCAACACGGTGAAAAAACAGCCCTAGGCCCGCATGCTAGGCAAAATAGACCCCCAAAAAATCTCCCGTCGCCCCGCCTCCCACCCTTCGGAGTAGCCGCCGCCGGCAACAATGAGCCCCTTTCTAGCCCCCCCTCCACTAGCCCAAAAAAAGCTCTCCGGCCCTCCGGTGCTTTTCCGCCGCCGTCTGGTGATGGTGCGTAGTAGGCACCCAGTTGGGAACCCCAAGAGGAAGGTATGATGAGCACAACAGCAAGTTTTCCCTCAGTTGTGAAACCAAGGTTATTGAACCAGTAGGAGAAAGAACCACACTTCTGAAGATTGATGCCCACTAGCTTTGCGACACTCCGGACAATGGCGCCAGATAACTTGTCAGCATGTAGCTTTTCACTAGCAGCAATGTGGAACCTGCACACAACACAACCAAATACTTTGCCCCAACTTACGATGAGGTTGTCAATCTCACCGGTTTGCTGTAAACAAAGGATTAAGCGTATTGAGTGGTAAAAGGTAATAGTTTACGAGAATGTAAATATTGCGAGTAAAAGTAAAATGGTAATAGCAATGTAAAGAAATTGGACCGGTGACGAGGGTTAACTCGACAAATGTCCTAGATGAAGGACTTAGGATCGGGGAGATAGGGCGTCGGATGAACTCGAAGGTAAAGTTAGTCGAAATAGGTGTGTATCGAAAGTAAACTTGGGTATTCAACCTGGCTTGCTTTCAATCTGCCCTACACCGTCCCCTCCTGGCCCCTATATATAGGTGGCCAGGTCTCGAGGATCGGGTAGGGTTCGATACAGATTACAAATATCGACATACGGTATTAACTCGTATTCGACTATCATTACAATTGGGCCTAGCTTATCGGGCCTCAGGGGTACTCAACTATCGGGCTCTATTAACTATACCCTTGTCAGTAGCCCCTGAGATTCTACCAGAATTGCAGATTCGGGTTGAATCTCTAATCTTCAAATCTTCGACTTGATTAATTCTTCGACTTTATCTTCAAATCTTCGACTTGGTCTTTCGACTTATATTGATGATAATTTGCTCGCAAGGGGTCTCGATGAACAAGCCTGACAACTCTGACGGATCAAGAGGTCAGTTAACTGCCGGAACAGATACTTGTCACCTACTTCAAATTCAATCCCCTTGGACTTGAATTCGGGATACCGGTCAAACTCACTCTTTTGCCTCATTTAGGACTTACAAAAAATGAGTCCCAGTGGTTCTCAGGGTACCCAGTGCGTCCACCAGGATTTTCTTCGCGTCGTAGACACGGATACATACCAGCAGAGCGCATCCATGTGCGTATACTAGGCCACACAGGACGGATCCCGGGGTCTTACCTTCGTGATAAATCACGGCATTCGAGTTTCGTTGCGATAACGCAACTCGAGAATCTCATGTCGCAGTCAAAGTTTGACTGAAAATATTCGGGTTTCTACAACCATAAAACTCGCTCCCGATGGGAGTAACTTCTCTTCAATTTGTCGACTACGTAGTCGAAGTTTTTGTATGCTTATCCTTCTGCAATTTCAATATTGACTATTTCATCTCTATCGGGTGCGCGCTCAGCGCTCCCGATGGGAGTAGCCCCCGAGGCTATGTTTGGCGACTTGTAGTCAAGCATAGGCTCAAAGTTCAACTCTTCTTTCTACTGTGGACCTTTTACTATTTGACGAGCCCCCGAGTCCAAGTCGAGGTTTCCATATCGCGCGATCATAGCCTCCTGTCTTGTTTTTCTTCATTGATATTATCGTCTGCTCTACGCAGAATTTAACTCCTACTTAAAATTTGTTTGTGGGCTGCACCGTAGCACGGGGGCCCAATAATACGCGCTTATAAATAAAGCACCATCTGTTAAGGATAAAAACCCTAATCAGATCCTTTCCTCCGCCGCATCATCTTCTCTCTTCCATCTAGGGTTTTTCTGAGGTTTTCTCTCTCGCACCCACGGCAGATGCTGCAGGCTCCCGTCTGAACCTTGGTTCCCCGGCGGCACCACGAGGTCGGGGTCGTCCTCGCGGCAGCAAGAACAAGAACACCGCGCCGACCGCCGCAGGGACTTCGTCAGATGCTCCGGCTAAGCGCCGTCCCGGCCGCCCACCTGGTAGTAAGAACAAACCCAAAGTGACTAACGTCACTCCGGGTCCAATCGCTCCTCCATCTGCTGCTCCAGCTGCTCCTTCTGCACCTCCCCGTATCTTTTCTTTCCTTTGCATTGCCATGGCGCAGTGCCGTGAAACTCAGCGCTTGCCGCTAGATTTCACGAAGTTTATGGATGGCCGCGAACTGCGAGAGGCGGTTCTTCGTGAACAGTCTGGCGGTGGCATCCCCTATGAGGTGGAGGTGTGGTATGACGGCGACGGCGAACAGTACTTCAGAGGAGGCTGGTCGCAATTTGCTGAAGACCACGACATCCATCAAGGCTTCATCATGGCCTTTGACTTCCACGTCGGTACGTCGAAGTTTGACGTGAAGATCTACAATGGCACTCTTTGCCAGAAGGAATATGAAGCTTGAAGCCCTCTTTTATTAGGATCTGTTATCCATGTAATTTGGTTTGACAATTGTCCTTCCTGCAATGATATTTGCAATAAATATTCGTACTTTGTGTCGATATCGTTTACTAGTACCATGAGAACAAGTCGTGCTCTGAGATACGCTTTCCATATGTCGGGTTCTTTGCGAACCAATAAATGTAAGGGTGATATCGGGTTCTTTTTATGAACCAAGTTTTCTCTGTATTTATCGGGTTGTGTAAACAACCTTATAGTGAAGGAAAACCCTTCCATCTTGTCATAACGATTTTTTCGTACGATCCAGGGGTTGAAGCCCCCGAGCGGAGAAGTAACACGAGAATCGTACAATTTTGTCGAGTTAAACCCAAAGAACCCGACCTGTGGCCTCATGTTCTGGGTCCAGAAGGTTAACTCGAATATATTGATATTTCTATACTTAGTCTACGCGTAAAAACGTCGTAGCTGTTCTGCATTCCACGGGTTGCTTTCGTCCTTCCCAGTCTTCTTGTCTTGTAGTCGATATGCTCCTCCTGGTATTACTTTCGTGACGATGTAAGGTCCCACCCACGGGGACTCCAATTTCCCATGGCTATCTTGCCTGAGTCGCAAAACGAGGTCGCCTACCACAAAGGATCGTGGACGAACTCGACTGCTATGGTAGTTTCGTAAGCTTTGCTGATATTGCGTAGCCCTTTCTAATGCTTTGTCTCTTGCTTCATCTAGTGCGTCGACGTCGTCTTGCAATGCTTCTGTCGATGTCGCCTCGTCATATGCCGTCACTCTTGGAGCCTCGTGTGTAACTTCGACTGGAAGCACGGCTTCTGCGCCATGGACCAGGAAGAAAGGAGTTTCTTGAGTTGCTGTATTAGGCGTAGTTCTTAGACTCCAAAGAACGGAGGGCAATTCTTCTACCCAAGCGCTCTTGGCTTTCTCGAGAGGTGCTAAAAGCCTCTTTTTTATTCCACTACTTATCAGGCCATTGGCTTTTTCGACTTGCCCGTTTGTCTTCGGGTGCGCCACAGATGCAAACTTAAGTTTGATCCCTAATCCTTCGCAGTAACTTTTGAATTCTTTGGAAGTAAAATTTGTCCCATTGTCTGTGATGATGCTGTGTGGTACACCAAAACGAAAAACTATCGACTTGATGAAGCTGATTGCTGCTGTAGAGTCTTGAGTTGTTACTGGAGTTGCTTCCACCCATTTGGTGAATTTATCCACTGCTACTAGCATGTAGACATGCCCCCCTGGCCAAGATTTGTGCAGCTTTCCCACCATGTCGAGACCCCATTGTGCGAAAGGCCAGGATAATGGTATTGTTTGTAGCTCCGCTGCTGGTGCGTGCGGTCTGGATGCAAACCTTTGACATGCTTCACACTTTCGAACTATATCTTTTGCGTCCTCGATGGCTGTTAGCCAATAGAATCCCGCTCGAAAAGCTTTTGCCGCTATTGCTCTGCTGCTGGCGTGATGGCCACAAACTCCGCCGTGTATGTCTTTCAATATTGTTTGCCCTTCCTAGGGTGTGACACAGCATTGTAAAACGTCTGTAATACTTCTCTTGTATAGTTTTCCTTCAATCACGACAAACGCTTTCGCTCTTCGAGTTATCCTCTTAGCCTCCACTGCATCTTCTGGTAGCTTTTTATTTATCATGTACGCAAGATATGGCTGCATCCATGTTTCTTCTATCATCATGACCTCCTCTGGCTCTGTCATAGCCCCCGAGCCTGCCGTGGTAGTCGAACTTTTAGCACTTTTTATTGATCTTTCCGCTATTTCTTCCCAAAATACTCCAGATGGTACAGGTAAGCATTGTGATCCAATATTTGCTAGAGTGTCGGCTTCTTCATTGCTGTTCCTGCTGACGTGAGAGACTTCGCATCCATCGAACGTTCCTTCCAGATAATGGTACAGATTCTTGTAGGCCATCATGTTATCATTGATTGTGTCACACCTGTTCATAACTTGCTGGACAACAAGGTTAGAGTCTCCAAATATCTTTAGGCGAGTTGCTCCACAAGCTTTAGCCATCTTCATTCCGTGCAACAAAGCCTCGTACTCCGCTTCATTGTTAGAAGCCTGCGGGAAACTCATCCTTAAGACATACTTTAATTTGTCGCCATGGGGCGATATTAATACTACTCCTGCGCCTACTCCTTGGACTCGCTTTTATCCATCGAAGTACATTGTCCAAGTACTCGATAAATCTGGTGGTCCTGTGCTTTGCAGCTCGAGCCACTCTGCTGTAAAATCTGGCAAAATTTGCGACTCGATCGCCTTCCTTTTTTCATACGTGATGTCCATGGGAGATAACTTGATTCCCCACAAAGAGACACGGCCTGTTGCTAAAGGGTTGTTCAATATGTTCGATAGTGGTGCTTCATTGACCACTATAATTGGGTGCACAGTAAAATACTGTCGTAATTTATGTGCAGTAGTGAAGACACTGTACGCCAACTTCTGATAATGCGGGTACCTCTATTTGGTTGGAGATAGCACTTCACTGATGAAATATACCGGTCTTTGGACGCCATGAGCCTTGCCTTCTTCACTTCTTTCGACTACTAGAACTGTACTTACCACCTGATGGGTTGCGGCGATGTACAGTAGTAGTGGCTCTTTTTCTTTAGGTGCGACCAGCACTGGCGGCGTGGAAAGCACTTTTTTCAATTGCGCAAATGCTGCGTCTGCTTCTTCTGTCCACTCAAATTTGTCGTCTGACTTCTTCATAAGTGCATAAAAAGGAAGCGCCTTCTCCCCTAGTCGAGCAACGAAACGACTTAATGCCGCGACTTGTCCTGCCAATTTCTGTACGTCATGGAGTTTCGTGGGTTTCCCCATTGTTAGAATTGCTTGAATTTTCTCTGGATTTGCCTCTATTCCTCGTGCTGATACCAAGAATCCCAAAAGTTGCCTTGCTGAAACTCCGAAGGAACACTTTGTCGGGTTCAACTTAAGCTTGAACTTGTTCAGATTGTCGAAGGTTTCTGCCAAGTCGCTGATTAAAGATTTCTCCTCTCTTGTAGTGATGACTACATCATCAATGTAGACTTGTATGTTGCGCCCTATTTGGCTTCCGAGGCAACTTTGCATCATCCTTTGATAAGTTGCTCCTGCATTTTTTAGGCCGAATGGCATCACTTGGTAGCAAAACACCCCATACGGTGTGATGAAGGCCGTTTTTTCCTCATCCTCTTTCCTCAGCTTGATCTGGTTATAGCCAGAATATGCATCCAAAAAGGAAAGCCTTGCGCATCCCGCTGTTGAATCGATTATTTGATCGATGCGGGGTAAGGGGAAAGGATCCTTTGGACAGTGCTTATTGAGAGATGTGTAGTCGACACATACTCTTTGTACATCTGTGTTCTTCTTGGGTACTATTACTGGGTTCGACACCCAACTCGAAGTTTTGATTTCTCTGATAAATCCAGCACTTTCTAATCTGTGCAATTCTGACGCTATTGCCTTCCTCTTGGGTTCATCGAATCGTCGCAGTGGTTGCTTGACTGGTTTCGCCTTGGGATCTACATTTAGTGCGTGCTCGACGAGTTCCCTGGGAACCCCTGGCATGTCCGATGGACACCAGGCGAAGATTTCCCAGTGCTCACGGAGGAACTCGATGAGCGCGCCTTCCTATGCGGGATCCAAGTTGACCGCAATTGATGTCGTCTTGTTTGGGTCTGTAGGGTGGACCTGTATTTTCTTTGAATCCTGCGTTGTGTCGAAAGCCTTATCTGGCAGGGATCGTCCAACGTCGGGTAGCACATTATGATCTGTTTCTCCTTTTAACCTCTCGTATTCTGCTGTCATGCCGAAGGTTTGCGCCATCTTGTTGAATTCTCTGTCGCATGTGTTGGCTACTTCAAAGCTCCCTTGTACTGTGATTGTTCCTTTGGGCCCTGGAATTTTTAACGTGAGATACGCGTAGTGCGGTACTGCCATGAATTTTGCAAATGC
This sequence comes from Dactylis glomerata, assembly GCA_007115705.1. Taxonomy (NCBI): domain Eukaryota; kingdom Viridiplantae; phylum Streptophyta; class Magnoliopsida; order Poales; family Poaceae; genus Dactylis; species Dactylis glomerata. The sequence goes on along the minus strand of QXEO01000905.1, from coordinate 1,341,555 downwards.
TGGGCGCCCCAGGATTGCATGATATTGTGACGGCCAATCCATAACTTCGAATTCCAGTTTCTCTCTTCTATAGTTTTCGCTGCTACCAAAGCAGACGTCGAGTTCTATTCTTCCCAAAGGGTAGTTTGCTGCTCCTGGTACTATCCCGTGGAAAGAGCAATCTGTTGGCTTCAGACTCGTCGGTGATATGCACATAGCCTTTAGTGTTCTAGCGTATATTAAGTTTATGCCGCTCCCTGCATCCATGAACACTCTTCCGATGTCGTATCCTCCTATTTGCGCTTTTAGAACCATAGGCGAGTGGCCCGGCCTAGGAACTTTCCGTGGGTGATCCGCTCTACTGAACTTGACTGGTTGCTCTGACCATCGTAGATACTCTGTGGTAGCTGGTGGTGATGATATTGCTAGGTTCACTTGCCTGGATATGCTCTTTCGCTCTTTTTTCGACTTGGGCACTGGTTGAATCATGGCTGATATGTATACTTGCGACTCTAGGTGCTTTGATAATCTTTGAGTTTGATATCCTTGGCTTCTACGTTTTTCTTCTTGCCTTCCTTCTTGGCTCGAGCCCATGGCACCTTGCAACCTTAGGAATGTTCGACAATCCTTCATCTGGTGATTTGAGACCCTTTTCCCGTCGAGGTATGCGTAGTGGATTCGACAAGGTCCGTATAGCATATCCTCAGCCGAAGGACCAGAGTATCTTGATTTTTCTGTCCCTTTTGCCTGAAACCTCCTACTTTCGTACCCTTCCTCTTCGTCTAGTACATAACCTGCGGCTACCTGATTTCGCCTTCCTTGGTTACCCCCGCTGCGGTATCGTCTCCTCTGTCGACTTGTTCTGTCGACTTCTGGCGAACGTCCTCTTTTATTGTTATACGCGTCCTCTCCATCAACAAATTTGTTGGCTTGTTCCATTAGCTCAGCTACTATCGTAGGTCTTGTTCTTCCTATTTCTTCCACAAGATCTGAGCGATGAAGTCCTTCCGAAAAAGCGTCTATTGCTCGTTCGTCGGAGACGTCCTCTGCTGAGTTTTAAATTATACTCCAGCGTTGTATATAAGAACGTAGCATTTCGCCTTTCCTTTGCACACATGCTTTAACTTCTTCCAGTGATGCTGGGCGTTTGTAGGTGGAACGAAAATTTCTTGTGAATCGACTTTCGAGTTCTCCCCAGCTTCCAATAGATTCGTCGGGTAGCGTGTTCAACCAAGACCGGGCGGCGCCGGTGAGGTGCAGCTGCAAACTTTGCATTGCAGTCGCCTTTGTTCCCCCTAATATCTGTACTGCTTGTAGATAATCTGATAGCCATAAGGTGGGTTCCTGCGACCCGTCGTACTTATTCTGGTCGTATGGTAGTTTGAATCCTTTGGGTACCCGCGTTCTGCGAACTCTTCGAGTAAAGCATAACGCACCCATATCTTTATCATCGTCTTCATAATTTTCTTCCCTCTAAGCATACCGTGATTTATCTACTCGAGCTTGTGCTATTATACTTCTTGCATCCTCCTTCCTTTTCTGTCGCTTTTTCTCTTCTGATAATTCAATATAGTCATCGTTTGAGTACTTGTACCTGAACTTCTCCTTGCCACTTCCCTTGCAGCTTGTCGACTTCACCTCTGGGGCTTGCTCCCTGATTTTACCTTCTACTATTCCGAGGCTTCGTATCGCGGCTCGGTGCATATCTTCTCGCGGGTCCCCATGCTCTGGTCTTGTGGCTAGTAAATACGCTTGTGCTGCTGCTAATGCCGCCTCTGGCGTTTTTTGTGTCAGGTTATCTTCCTCCTCTTCTAACTGTGGGGTGGGGCTCCTCGAGTACCCCTCTTCTCTGTCGCGTGCTGTTACCCCCCTTCTGTGTTTTGGATCTCCACGCCTCTCTCTGCTATATTCTGAGTCTTCACTATAGTCTTCCCAGTATTCTTCCCTTGATATGCTGTTGTTGTCTTGAAACATCCTGTCTCTTTCCTCCCTTAGTTTCTTCTTGTGTTGGTATAGTGCATACTGATATCCCACTAGAACTTCTCTTCGCGATCCCTCGGGTACTTCTGTACCATGATTAATGGCTGATGTAATCATCCTCCATTCACCAGCCGAGACATGGACTTTCTCTTTTTCCTTTTTGTTGTGATTTTTCACTTTGTCGACTTGTCTGTCGACCCTTTTACTCTCTTCGCTGTTGTTTCCTTCCTCTGCTTCAGTGATAATAACACATAACTGATGTACTTTGGAGACGCCGCTGCTTCCTACGGCGAAGTCCCTTGCAGTGTTGTGCATCTGACACGCTTTTTCTTCTGAGTCGAATTTTCCCTGACTTTCGTCGCTTTCTGTGATTAATGCTTTTTCTAAGCTGACCGGCGAGTTTATCTCGCTGGAAGAGCCTTCTGATGATTCCAATGCTTCCTTTATTTCGGGCTTGCTTGCCGACGGATCTGGCTTTGTCGACTCCGAGAGGCGGGATGAACCCGATGGCCCGATGAGGATGCTCATACTTCTAATTGTCAGTTCTACTTCTTGACTTCGGTCGACTTTTGGATTGCTGTTGGCTAAAAGCGAAAAAGCCGTCGAATTCATGGTTCCAACGCCCAAAGTCCCCACGGTCGGCGCCAATTGACGAGGGTTAACTCGACAAATGTCCTAGATGAAGGACTTAGGATCGGGGAGATAGGGCGTCGGATGAACTCGAAGGTAAAGTTAGTCGAAATAGGTGTGTATCGAAAGTAAACTTGGGTATTCAACCTGGCTTGCTTTCAATCTGCCCTACACCGTCCCCTCCTGGCCCCTATATATAGGTGGCCAGGTCTCGAGGATCGGGTAGGGTTCGATACAGATTACAAATATCGACATACGGTATTAACTCGTATTCGACTATCATTACAATTGGGCCTAGCTTATCGGGCCTCAGGGGTACTCAACTATCGGGCTCTATTAACTATACCCTTGTCAACCGGGGTCCACAGTTCACTAGTGGTGTCTCTCCATAAGATAAATAACAACATGCTGGGTAAACAAATTATAGTTGGGCAATTGATAGAATAAAGATAGCGTACATATGTCATGAGGATCACTATGAGATTTACTTTGGGCATTACAACAAAATACATAGACCATAATCAAACTGCATCTATGACTAATAATCCACTCTTGAGGTGTCATCCGAGCACTCGTTGAGTATTAAGTTACGAACAACAGATAATTGCATTAAGCAAAGTGCGTAATGTAAACAATGCAAATATCCTTGAACACAAGAATGTTGTTTTCTCCCTAGTGGCAACAACACATCTACAACCTTAGAGGTTTCTGTCACTCCTCCAGAATACTAGAGGTATGAACCCAACTATCGAGCATAAATACCCCTCTTGGAGTCACTAGCATCTACTCGGCCAAATTATCTATTAGCAACGGAGAGCATGCAAGATCATAAACAACATAGAGATAACATAAAGATAATAATTCAGCATATCAACTTGACATAGTAACAATACTCATCGGATCCCAACAAACACAACATGTAAAATTACACAAAGATGATCTTGATCATGATAGACAGCTCACAAGATCTAAACATGAAGCACATGGTGGAGAAGACGACCATCTAGCTACTGCTATGGACCCGTAGTCTAAGGTAGACTACTCACACATCACTCCGGAGGCGACCATGGTGATGAAGAAGGCCTCCGGCAGGGATTCCCCTCTCCGGCAGGGTGCCGGGAAGAGCTTCTGGATCCTCCTGATCTCGCGTCGACGATGGCGGCGGCTTGCAGTAGGTTTTGTGGAAAATTGATCGGGCCTTTAGGTTTTTCCCGTCAAGGGGAATATATAGGCGGAACGGCGACGTCAGGAGGTGGACCAGGCGGCCTCACCCCTTGGTGGCGCAGCCAGGGCCTGGGCTGCACCGCCCTAGGGTGTGGCCGGATCCTGGCCTCCCTCCGTCTCATCTTCGGACTTTGCGACGCTTCGGGAAAAATAGGAGGTTCGGCTTTTGTTTCGTCCAATTTCGAGAATATTTCCTGTGTAGCTTTTCTAAAACACAAAAAACAGCAAAAAACAGGGACTGACACTATGGCGTCTCGTTAGTAGGTTAGTTCCAGAAAATGCATAAAAACGACACAAAGTGTAATAAAACACAAAGCAAATGATGTATAAACAAACATGGAGCATCAAAAATTATAAATATGTTTGAGACGTATTATCTGGCTAGGTTTCCGCTGCCTACGCCGCGAGTATCAGCGTCACACTCACAGGCGACACCCATCCCGCCCGCAAGGTATTCGTCCATTTGCCTCGCCGACCGCTATGAACAGCGACGACGAGCTCATGATGAAGGTGATGCAACATGATGAAACTAAAGCCGCCGCCCACCTACAGTGTTGAAATACGGGGTTCTGTTTTCCTCGCCATGCATATGGAAATCTGCAACGTCCAGGAACATCATCGACTTTGGGCTGATCTAGTCGAGCACCTTTGGTCGCTCAAAGAAAACGCGTGATTGGCTATTTGAATTTTCCTATTAAAATTTTATATTTGAAATTCCTATTTGATTAAGGTTTGTAATAAACTATTTGTTTGTGTAAACTATGTAATATTTATACTTCATAAATATATATGTATTTCTATTTGAATTACATTTGTGTTAAATATTTTTTTGGGCCGGTATTTTGAGGCCGTCGATGTAGGAGCTGGCTTCAAAATTTTAAGAAAACATGCCGGTGTTTTTAAAATAGATTTGCCGGCGCCCTGCCAGCCATAATTTTAGAGGCGCCGGTGGAGATGTTCTAAAGACGAAAAGTTGGGTGAGAAAGACGACTAATCTGTGAGCTCTAAACGCCAAAAAAAAAAAAAGTTAGCAAGGAGTACAACCAAGCTACCGACCCGCGGGCGACGCGCATCGACTGTCGTGTCCAATCCCGCCCCCAGCGACCCTATGGCCGCAACCACCCGGGCCAAAAGACGAGACGAGGCGCACCACAGTGACCACACCCGAAATCCAAAGCCGAACGAAAGCAAAACTGAACCATTTTCTCCCAACCCACGCACGAACTCGTCGCCGCCGCCGCCTCCACCCCCTGGCCCTCCCCACCACACCAAAACCCTAGCCGCCCAGGGTCCACTCCCCCCACCCTCCCCGCCGCCACGACGGCCGCCTAGATCCCCTGGATCTCGGCGGACCTAGGGTTCCGGCCTCCCCCGCGCCCTCGCCGCCGCACCAGTCGCCGCGCGATTCGGGGCCGGGTTCTGGCTGGCCCCACCCACCATGCCTCGGACCTCGCGCCACAGGTCGCACCGCTCGCACAGGCGGGGCGGGTCGGCCGAGCGGTCGGAGTCCGACGGCGACGATGCGGGCGGCGCACGGGAGGAGGCCGCGCCGGTGGCTAGGGTTCCTCCGCGAGATCCCGAGCCGGAGCGGCGCAGGTCGTCGTCGGGGAAGGACGTGGTGAGCTCGGGGAACGGCCACGCGGAGCACGGGCGGAAGAGGAAGGACAGGGTCGAGGAGACCGTGGTGGACGTGGTCAGCGACCGCTGGAACAGCGGCGTGTGCGAGGATCATAACCTGGTCGAGAAGAGGTCTAAGAGTGAGGTGTTTGGGCCCGTCGATGTGGAGAAGCTCGGGGAGAAGCCCAAGGTCTCCGGTGACGAGTCCAAGCGGCCGAGCAAGCGTACGGATGAGAGGGTTGAGGAGGTCGCGTCCAAGAGTGAGTCCGGGAAGCAGCGGCGGTCGGAGAAGGAGAAGGAGGTGGGGAGGAGGGAGAGTAGTGGGCAGTATAAGGATGACAGAGATAGGGAGAGGGATAGAGAGAAGGAGAGGGAAAGGGAGAAGGAATGGGAGAGGCAGAAGGAGAGAGAGAGGGAAAGGGGCCGGGATAGGGAGAAGGAGAAGGAAAGAGAACGTGAGAAGGAGAGGGAACGGGAGAGGGAGCGCGATAAGGAGCGCGACAGGGAGCGAGAGCGGGAGCGTGACAGGGAGCGGGAGCGGGAGAGGCAGAAGGACCGGGAGAGGGACAAGAAGGATTACGATTCCAAGCATGAGAGATATGAAGATGGTAGTGCCAGGAAGAATGGATCCAAGTCCAGTAGCAGAGTGGAGGAGGAGGGCTATTCATACAAGAGACACACTGAGATCAATGGTAAGGTAACTCTTGGTTGAAGTGCGCTGATAATATTCCTGCTACCTGTGTGTTTAGTTATGCATGATTACTATTTTTCTTAACATTACTTGGTCTTATACTCTGGTTACATTTGGTCCCAGTGCTTTGCTGCACCGGCATTTCAAATGTATAATAAATTTCACTAACTTCTTACACAATAACTTGTTTGTCATCTTCTAGTTAGTTGTGTCTTCTTTTATTGTTGAAGAGCAATATGTCAAATGTACTCTTTGTATTTTCTTGAGCGTTGAATCCATTTTACCTGTTGGGTTAAGCGACCTGCTGAAAACACAAGTTGTGCAACCATAGAAATTATGAGAACCTAATTTTGCTTATTTTATTTAGCGTTGCAGCACTGGTACCATCATACCAAACTTTCTCAACTAACTGATAGTCTTAATTATATCCATATCATGTGGTTCAACTTGAATTCATATCTCTCTGTCTGTTCTAGCATTTCCCGGAGAGGGTAAGCTTATACTAGTATACTGCACGAATTGTGAAGTTGTCAACAGATTACTCATCTAGTTAATTTATTTACTTTGTCTGTTCATTCCCGCTTGCCTCTAGATATTTATTTGGTTCCTTATTATCCTTCCTTTCTTTATCTTTGCGTGTCTAATGTGGATATTTTGGTAACAGAAACTCCAGCTAAAGAGAGACACAGTAATCCTGACAGGGAGACCGATAAATACAGCCGAAGAAAAGATGACGGTGAAGACAAAGATAAGTGGCCAACCGACAATAGAGACAGTGATGACAGGAAGACTCTGTCCAGGTATGATCATGGTAAGGTTAGGAGCTCTAAGGAACAAAGGTTTGACGATGATAAGTATAAACAAAAGTACAAGGATGATTATGAGAGGGATAAAAGGCAGCAAGATGACAAGTGTCTAGATGAGCGCATCACCCGGGATCATGGAAATGATAGGGCTGATTATAAAAGCTCAAAAGATGGGCACAAAATTTCGGAGGGCCATTACAGAAAGGATATAGCTCAAGACAATGATCGTTATGATGATTCTGGCAGTAGGTATAAGGAGAACAGAGGGAGAAAAAGAGCACCTGAGGAAAGTGATGACCAATATGATCTGAAAACCCCAAGCGCGCGTGAGCAACGTGGAAATTTGGAAAAATCTTCAGGCAGCGGGCGACTCGATTCTCTGATTGAAAGAGCAAGGTCTGAACATCGACATCCAGAAAATGTTGATTCTAGTCCAAGTAAAGTCCATGCAAGAACTTCACCTGGATCAAACCCTCATCATGAAAAAGATCAAAGCTGGTAACATTTCTTCTTTATCGTTAGACATATGAAAAGTCTGCAGTCGTCTTAGACTCTTGGCAGACTTTAGCTTTGTAGTTGTATCTTCTCCCGGTTGTTTAGTGAGGTGATATGTATATGTGATATATAATTATTATAGATTACATTTAAAAGTTTACATGGAAAATTTTGGAATCACTAACTTCATATGTAGGTGTATAATTAGTTAGCCTATATCACTCAGATATAACATGTTGCATGGTGGCAGTAACGTTTCGTTATGGATTTGGTTGCTGATTAGTAAGCATTCGTTTGTATCCTTTAGAGTGAAATTAATCCTTACAACTCTGAGTTAAATAATATTCGCCATGGAAGTTTTTTATTGCAGTTAGTAAGGGTGAGAAATGGATATAGCTTATCTACAATGCGAACTGCAGAACTTTCCAGGGTGGAATTTACTGTTTTATTTGTATTTTAGTAAAGTTGGTGTTATTTTAAGTATTTGTGTTTGTCCTGCCCATTTAGACTGAGGAATACGTCTAGGAATGCCTGTGCTGCGATCTTGGCTCTAGTTTTTTCTTTGGTTGGTAAATAATGCAGGAATTTGCAACTAATAAGAACATTCTGATGCAGTTCATGCTGTCTGCATTTCTTTCTAATGCTACTTCTTCTAGCATTAAACTAATGAACAGTTCGTCTGCAGGCATGGATCTAAACTGACAGATCATACAAAGAGAGAGATACCATATGATGAAAGAAGCATTCGACCAAGAACATCTACAGGCAGAGAACGGACACCTGCTTCTAGACTGCGTGACAGGGATACAGACAATTGGTCTTCAGAAAGGCTCAAGCAAAAGGATGATCTCCAGTCACGTGACACACCATTGGAAATTTCTATATCATCACAATATGATCGAACACCAAGGAAAGATACACACCCTTCTCCAAAACAGCTATCTGATAAATCCCCATCTTCAAACGACCAACGGTTTTCAGGTAGGCTTAGTGGTGGTCGTAGTTTTGATAATAAAGGGGAAAGGAGTGCCCTGCCTAAATACAGAGATCGGGATGGTGATTTATCCTTGGAAAGGTCACTTCATCAAGATCGAACACCAGCTAAAATTCCACACAGAGAACCAACACCTTCCGCTTCATCCATAAGCAGAGGTGGTCATTTTCCAGGCACATCTCCAAATCATCCACCGATGCCACCTGCAAGGCACAGAAGTGATGATTCTTCCTTCGTGGTTTCACATGATGATGACCGTAGACCTCAAAGTGGAGATAGAAGGTTCCATGGCCATCAGAAGAGGAATGACATGAATTCTGGACGAGGGCATGGTCATGGGCATGCATGGAATAACGCACAAAGCTGGCCTTCTCAAGTTGCAAATGGTTTTGTCCCGATGCAGCATGGTGCTCCTGGATTTCACCCACCTGTACATCAGTTTCACCCTCCACCAATGTTCAACCTTAGGCCCCAAATGAAGTTGAACCAAGCTGGAGTTTCATATCCTATGCATGACGCAGTTGACAGGTTTTCGCCCCATATGCGCCCGTTTGGGTGGCCTAATTCGCTGGATGAATCATGCCCCCCTCACTTACAAGTTTGGAATGGTGGCAATGGTGTATTTGGGGGTGACCCCTATATGTATGGTAGGCAAGAGTGGGATCAGAACAAGATGCATGCTGGCAGTAGAGGCTGGGAGGCAACTGGTGATGCGTTGAAGGGGCGGAGTGAATTGCCTGACACCGAATTTCCTGTTCCTAAAAAGGAACCTGACTGTTTAGCAACCCCTGTTTCAGAGTCTTCTGGTGGACAATCTAATCTTAATCCTCATCCTGAGCAGAAAGATATGGACCGCTTGAATTCAGATAAACATGAAGCAAATGGCGATACTAAAGGTGTTGTAAAAAATTTGGAAGCTCCCCAAGGCGCAGCACTCAGGGCTTCGATGTTATCAAGTAATGGCACTGCAGTATTTTCAAAGAACTATTTATCAAGAATTATTGTTTCGCATGATCTTGTGGAGTCAGAGTTGTACAAAAAATGCACGTCTCTGTTGGGAGAGCTCGGCATAGCAAATGGTGGCCCTCAGGTGATTAGGAATGGGCTTACTCAGGTATTAAGCGGTTATCATTTTTTGTATCTGTTTCCTTAATATGGTTTTCCTATTCTCTGATGATGATTATTGCATTTTTAACAGATGGCTGGAAATGCTGGAAAGATAACTAGAGATCATGGAAGCCCAAATATGTTGGGTTTGTTTTATCTAAAAAACAACGAATCTATTTTTCAGGTAAGTTTTAGCTCTACTTCTGAAGATTATGTTCAAAATTTGAAAGCAGTAGTTCATTTTATTCTTGGAGCATTTATGTTTTTGTAATGTATGCTAGTTTTGACCATCAATATATCAACATGCGTGTGTTTCTCTCTTTTTTACCATAACAGAGAGCTATGGCCCTTCACAAGAATCAGACAGAAAAAGCTGTGGCTCCCATCCAGGCATTTGAGCAGACTGACAGTAAAATGGATTTAGCAGAAGATAATCGCGATGCCACAGAAATGCTTGACCGTACTCCACCCAAGGAATTGATGGTGAGTAACCCTGTTTTGCACCATCGTGCTGACATTATTGATGGGCCACCTTTAAAACCGGTGCCTGGTGATGGATTGGGGATGACTCCTCTAGCAACTACAGTATCTGGTGACGTGAATGCACCTCTAGCAATAACAAAATCTGGAGATGTGGATGCACCTCCAGCAATAACAGAATCCGGAGAAGTGGATGCACCTCCAGCAATCACAGAATCTTGTTATATGGAAGCACCTCCAGCAATCTCAGGACCTGAAGACACCGACATGGTTGAACATGCCGTAACCAAAGGACCTGATGAAGATATAGAGGTGGTGGCTTCTCCAGCAATCACAGAACCTGACAACAACATGGAGGATGTGGCACCTCCAGCAATCGCAGAACCTGTTGATGGCCAAGCAGATGGTGCACCAGAATTAATCATAGAACATAGTGATGTCTTGCAGGAGGCTTCTTCAGCCATTGAAGATTCGGCTGATACAATGGAGGTTGTGCACCCAGATTTTACAGAACAATCTGGCCAAGGAAAGGATGATGCTCCTGCTGTTGCTTGCCCTCCTAACGGTCAAGAGACTGTCTCCATCATGAATGCAGGACTTGCGAAAGATATGCAAGGAGATATCAATGGCCCTGAGGATCCAGCGGTGAATGCATCTAGCGTTGTTTCGGAGTTGGATGTTGTTGCAAGTGGGGCTCAGGATTGTGAAGGTTTGTTGGTGGAGGGTAGGGTAAATTTAAGCCGGATACCTAATTCTCCAGAAAGTACACATTGAAACTCCTTTTATTTCATTTTTAATTCCTTTTTCTCGGAGGGGTTTTTGCCTTCCGTCTGGAGTTATTTTGAGTTGCATCCGTTTTTATTTGCCATCCGGTGTTTTCCTCGTCTAGTGCAGTGTTTGCTAGTGGTAGCTTAACGTACCTGTGGGAGCTTGCTGGTGGGGCATGTGTCGGCGTTCAGGCGCTGCATATGCTCTTTCAGCATTGCTCCTCCATGTCTTTCCGCGTGCCCGTATTAGTAACATGGCGTGTCAGTATTTTGTGGGTAAGCTAGTTCTAGAATGGGGAAAATTGGTAACCTCTCTCCACGGCAAGCGCTTTTCATGGCATCATGTTATGGAGAAAATTCCCACCAGTCCTAGTTGGCTTGCGTGTCAGTAATTTGTGGGTAAGCTAGTATGGGGCTAAATACTGGAACATTTGGCACGGAAGGTACTAACGAAAATCTACTTAGTCATCCATAATATTATTATAGAATTTTCTTTCTAATTTTAGAATCTTCTAGCTCTCGGTCCACCTAGCTGATTGATAATGCGTTTATACCGTTGGCCGCAGTGAGTTATAGACTTATAGTATCCTTTATTGATAAACACTACTCCGTGATTTTGTACAAAGTCACCGACATTTATTTCCGAAAAGAGGGAGTAAATCTTTTTTATTAGTAGTTGACAGATTATAGATAGATTCCTTGGCGAAAGCACGTTGAGTCAGCTCTAGAGCTTGCAAAACATAACGGTGTCTAAAATTATACTCCCTCTATCGTAAAACGTTAGTTTTTGCTATTTCTTTAACTATGATATATATTTATAATATGTCCACAAAATTAGTGGACATGAAAGAACTTTGAAAGATGAATGCGACAGTACAATTTATACCTTCCAAACCTATATAGTTTGGTATATTTTTGTGGTCAGATTTTTGCATCAGTACGTGTTAATTGATGAAAGAACGAATACAGTAGAAATACCAGGCAGAAATATCGCAAAATGCGGTACCACAAATGCGTTTGGGCGTAAACCCACTAACATTTAAAATCGAATACAGTACGTGTTAATTGATCTGTTCCAGCATGTATTTATTTGGTTTTTTTTTGACAGAACACAACGCTTTATTGATTAAATAAAATTAATACAAAGAGTTCGTCGATGCAAAAGAACTTGACTAGAGAGAGCATTAACACACGATTTAGCTAAAATATACGCTGCTTCATTCAGCCTCCGCCTCACATGAACAAAAGAGACGGAGGAGAAAACTTTCACTAGGTGCTTGATGTCGCCGACTAGGATGCCCACCAGAGAACGATCCAGAGTCAAGGAGTTGAGACGTTGAATCAGCGACAGACAATCTGTCGCAAAGATCACCTTATCCATTTGTTCATCCCGAGCAAGCTCGACGAAGCGCAAAGGCTTCAGCTAGCTCTGGGGCCAAGGCCCTGTTGAAAAATGGCGGCATGAAACCAGACAGGTCCCCAAGTGGTTCCGGGCCACAACGCCCACTCCAACAGCTCCTAGGTTGTCAAAGATCGCTGCATCAGAGTTCAACAGAACAGAACCCGGCGGCGGTGGAGTCCATTTCTGCAGTACGTTAGACTCACACCTTCTATCCGTCTCCTGTCTGAATAAATTTTCTTTGATCAACTCAACATATGCAAGTATCTGCCCACAGGTTCGTGAGGAATTTGGTTGTGCACCTTCATTTCAAGCTTTGTTACGAGCTTCCCAAATATACCAAAAACCCACAGCCGAAGTAGAAGCTTGCAAGTCATCAGCCGTGGTGAGGAAATCAAAGAGCCATTGTTTATGGGTACAGAAGTGTTTTCGGTTCAGCCTCAAAAACTGGCATGTTAACAAAGCATGCTCAATAGCCTCACCCCGGTTACAGAAAATACAGGGACCGCTGTCAGGGACATGTCGCTTGCACAATTGCATACCACTAGGAAGGCAGTCATGGGCAAATCGCTATAGGTGAATTTTCATCTTACCCGGTGCCTTAATACTCCAGACAGCTTTCCAATTTTTCTCATTCGCCTTTGTATCCAACCCGATACCCTTACCCGACACACTCTGGGTTTGAAAAAACTTATCTGATCTGGCAAGGTTGTAACCTGAGCGAACAGTATAAGTTCCATGCTTGGTGAAAGGCCAGCGAACGAAGTCCTCGCCAACCCGGCGAGCAATGGGAATCTGCAGAATTCGCTCAGCCATTCCAGCATCAAAGAAAGCATGAACAGTTTCCAGGCACCAATCTCCTCTCTCCTCATCTAAACATGGCTGAAGTCAGAGGCGGACCCAGGAATTTGTCAAAGCCTGGGCGTGCCGCAAGGCGATAATTTTTTTCCACACAAATAGAAGCATTACATGAAGCAAATAGTATTTTCACCATAGTTTTAATGCGACAATACAAGTTTACAACACATTTGAATATTTCCTCCTCTTCTCCGTGGCTTGAAACCGTTGAGCAATAACACCATTATCAAGTTGTTTAAAAATCTCCGAGTAAATGACATCGTGAGTCACACAACTTGTCTCGTATGTGCACTTAAGTTACACTTTTTGTAAACCAGACAAATAGATCACACAACTTGTTAAACCGTGCACCGTTGGTCACTAACCACTGTCATGTCCTGTTTTTGGCTGAAACCACGCACGTACCACGGTAGGCGGTTTGGAATGGAATGGCCGGCGGCCGGTGTCCCAGAGCAGTGCGCGACGCTGGACTCGAGCAGGCCGAACATGCTGTGTGTGTTGGTGCACGGCCGACGCACACAGCGCCGCCCCGAGGCTGTGGCCCGTCATCATGATGCTCACCTACTCCTTGTATGCAACTGCTATCCATCCATGCATGGACTCCGTCCGGCCATGCACACGAACAGGACAGTAAGCTCGACAATGGAGAGCTAGTCCCCAGGGAGGCCCTTGGAGTGCGCCATGATGAACTCGAGGTTGTCCACATACTCCAGCAGCTCGGTCGTGCGGCCCCATGCTACGACGATGTCGAGCGTCGGCCACAAGCTACGAAGGTATACTGTAGGACAGCAATGTCCTCTGATCCTTGCACGGCGGCCGAGCACGAGTGGAGTCGTCGCCGGCTGATCGTGCACGGCGGCCGAGCACGAGTACCGGCCGAACTCCGTGACCAGCATCTCGGAGCGCACGAACATCGGGTCGGAGGGCCGCGCCTCGCTCCATCGCTGCTACGCCGCGGGCGCCGTCTCGCCGTCGTTAGCCGTACGTGGTGGTCGTCACCAGAAGCGGGCGCCGGAGCCGCGTCCTTGTCCTTCGTAGTCGCAGCGGTAGCGGCCTTGTGCTCCGGCGGGTCGGGAGGCCTCGTGGTGGAGGGCTTGGGCGGCTCGGGGAGGAGCAGCACGTCCTCCGGGACGACGCGGGAGCGGCCTGCTACACTTTTAGTCAAGCTGTGCTCGGGGGCCTCCTGCCACTCAAGCCTGAGACGAGGCTGCCGATCAGCCGGCGGCGACTCCACTGCTTGCGGCACGGTTGACGCTGAGGACGAGGTCGCCGGGGCAGAAGCAGGTGAGCCGGCTGCTTCCTCCATCGCCCCCGGAGAACAAATCGAGCGACCACCTCGATTAAAAAATGCCCAGGGGGTTACTGCAAAAAAACCCAGTCCAAACCGCCTTCTGTGAGCGGCACGTGCGTAGTTTCGGCCAAAAACAGGACATGACAGTGGTTTGTGACCAATGGTGCACGGTTTAACAAGTTGTGTGATTTATTTGTCTAATTTGCAAGAAGTGTGACTTAAGTGCACATACAGAACAAGTTGTGTGACTCACGGTGTCATTTACTCAAAACCTCCGGCTCACATATGTCATTGAAGCATTTATTCTTGAGCTTGTTATGCATCTTGCACTTGATGATCTTCATTGCCGATAAAGCCCGCTCAACTGATACGGTTGACAAGGCCAACTCATTAAACTTGAAGACAATTTAGAAGAGCAAATGATTTCTTGTTCAACCATCTTTGTAGCCAAACTTTCGTGATTTGACAAGTATAAAAAGGGGAATGGATCTTGCTGTCACGCCGACCGGGTCTCCTTCTCCCATGGCTGCCGCCGCCTCCGCCGCGTGTGGCCTGCTAGTCTACCGCCACAGCTTCCGGCCTGTGTAGGCATGCAACAAAGCGGGAGGTGGAGAGAGCAAGGTTTTTGATTTAGGATATTGCTGTCCTCGAGAATAGATTGGAGAATCCCTCTCTTTCTGTTTTCTTAATTCGTCAACGTTAAGGATCACAATGTATCAAATAAAATAACAATTTATTCTAGCAATATAATATCTAATTTAATAGAAATTCTAGCAAAAGTCGTTATAACAAAAACGTAATTTCTGTTTTTCTTGAAGATGAATACGACACACCAGATTAGCTTAGACTTTGAACTAAAAATTAAGATTGGCTATTTAACCATATATATAGTTGATTTGAATGGGATGAAAATTTCTTGGAAAATACAAACAAAGTAGTTGTGTTTTGTTGGAATTTTTTCCAATTTTTTCTGAATAGCTGTAATTTTTTAGCTCAAAATCAGAGCTAATTTGGTGCGTTGGATCTGAAACGGAGGGCAGTTAGGTGGCAAAGTCACTTAGAGTCACTCAGACTTGGCTTCATTGAAGCCGAGTCCCGACGGAGAAAATGACAAAAAACTACCATATTTGTACCGAACGTGTCGGGTAGCTACTATTTTTGGATTTTTTGACACATAAATACCATTTTCGAGGTGCAGCGGTGACACATAGCACTGATTCACCCGATTTAGCAGTTTAATAGTGTTTCTGACAAGGAGGGCCCACCTATCAGGCTGACGTGGCAGGTGAAAACATAACAGTCCATTTGCATTTTGTAAAAAAAAACCCCAAAAAATTTACCACACAAAGATCCTTCCTAATATTTCCCGGTTAAAAAAGATAAACAAAACGAAAAGAGTTCCCACCGCCTGTGTCTGGAGAGATCTCCGTGTATGGAGGTTGCCGATGGAGTTCCGCCCCACTCCGGCCGCCTAGCCGCCCTCCATCCCCGTTCCGGCTGCCTCACCGTCCTCCACCCTCGCTCAGGCTACCTCGCCGCCCTTCAGCCCCGCTCCGGCCGCCTCCCTGGGAGCATGGACACCGATGCGACGCTGACTCCTGGCAACCCACCGACCGCAGCCGCCTTTGGAGCTCGTCTCCACGACGGTCGGCGATGCCCGCGCCTCCCTGTGCTGGCCCGTGCCTCCGTAGGTCCAGGTCGAGGTCGCGGGCACTCCACATCGCCGGCCACCGGCTTCTTCCCCGACGCCGGCCACCCAGGAGCACGTACTGTTGAGGTCGCCAATCTTCCAGGCCGCCTCGCAGGGCGAGGTCGAGGCTGCATCGCGGGGAGGACGGCGACGACTTCTGACGAGCTCCGATGGCGGGGAAGCCCGTGTTCCCTCTAGTCACGGTCCTCCAGGATCTCCTGCCGCCTTCCCCCTCTGCCTTGTTTCCTCTCGGTGGCCATCACGCTCCGCCGCCATGGGAGAAGTCACCGGCGTTGCCCCGTCGGTGTGCCAGGACAGGACCATCACCGTAACCGCCGCCAAAGCGAGCGCAGTGGGCAGCGCCGCAGGAGCGGGGCGACCTGGGGGGTGGCCGGAACAGAGGCGGGCCGGGTCGGAGCGGGCCTGGGGGCGGCCAGAACGGGGCGGCGATGAACTCCTCCGGCAACCTCCTGTTAGTGGGGAATTTTTCTCTTTTTAAGTAGGGAAGTAATTAGGGAGGACCTTTGTGTGGTAAAAAAAAATAAGAGTTTGGTTTTTTTTGCAATATGCAACTAGCAGCCAGGTTTTCACCTGCCACATCAGCCTGACAGGTGGACTCTCCTTGTCAGAAACGCGGTTAAATTGCTAAACCGAGTGAATCAGTACTATGTGTCACCTCTGCACCTCAAAAGTGGTATTTATGTGTCCAAAAATTTAAAAGTAGTAACAAGGTGACACGTTCGGTATAAATATGATAGTTTTTTGTCATTTTCTTGCGCCGACGGTATGCGGCGGCTGCTGCTTCCCAGGAGACCATGACGAAATCGGGAGCTCCTATTTGACGCATTTAGTGCCAGCTACGAACTGACGCCTTAAGGAATCCGATAATGGACCAAGGCCCAACCGGATCAAACTAGCGATGCTCTTCACTAATTCATTATTTTGAATCCCTCGCTTCTGCCAGGCGTGTACGTGAAATCTGTTCAAATTCGAAACTGTTCAAATTCAAAACTGTTTACTTTCAAAATTGTTCAAATTCGAAACCTGTACAAATCCAAAAATCTATATAAATCCAAAAACTGTCCAAAATTTGAAATCTGTTCCATTAAAATCTGTTCCATTTAAAATATGTTCAAATTTGAAAATCTGTTCCATTTAAAATATGTTCAAATTTGAAAATCTGTGCAAATTCAAAATCTATTAAAATTTGTTCGATTTTTAAATTTGTTCCATTTAAAATATGTTCAATTTAAAATCTGTTCAAAATTGAAATAAAAAACAAACTGATCGAATTTTATTGGGCCGGCTCGCTTTGAAAAAATAGCTATACGAGAGCTATGCGTTGATTGGTAACGGACATTTGAGGTGTCAAATAGGATTCGCCGACGAAATCCAGGCCAGGCTAGCTGCCTGGCTCCCTGGCTCGCTCGTGCGACGGGCCAGGCCAATTTCTTACAAGCCCACCACGCTAAGATATTTTTCCCCATTGATTTTGCCCCAGCACAATCCTTATTTCCTTGCCTATTCTATTCTCATGCACGAGGCGATCGACTACGAAGCCCGAGCAGGCGCCGGGTAACAGGAGCGTTGCGTCCGCCCTTGGCTGAAGTAGGTTTTAGCATACCCGGAGGACAAAGTGGTACCCAATTATCACTCAAAATCTTGACAGTTTTGCCATCGCCGATGCCCCACTGGACACCCTGAAACAGGACATCCTGAAACAAAAGGTCTCTTCCATGCAAAATACTCCTCCACGTATAAGAGGAAGATCTCGGTTTGGGCGCATGCCAAAAATCTGAATTGGGAAATTATCTCCCTTTGAGTACTCTAGCGTAGAGAGAATTAGGCTCAGTCAACAAACGCCAAGCTTGCTTAGCAAGCATAGCCTGGTTAAAGAGGGCGAAGTCTCGAAACCCCATGCCTCCTAAAGCTTTCGGTGTTGACAACCAAGCCCAAGATCTCCAACACATCTTTCTCTTCCCATTCACCACACCCCACCATTTGTTAGCTATAATAGATCTCATCTTATCACAAGTGGCTAGTGGGAGTTGAAAATAACTAATGAAAAAAGTTGGAATCACTTGAATAACTGATTTGATAAAAGCCTCATTACCTGCCCTAGACAGGGGTCTATCAGTCAAGCCATTGATACATTTCCAAATTCTATCATAAAGAAAGTTAAAGGTGGCTGTTGGAGAGGGACCAACCGAAGTTGGCATACCCAAATAGAAATCATTGAGAATCTCACTCTGAACGCCCAACCTCCCTTTAACACCCATCTTCACTTGGTCATCACAATGTGTACCAAAGAAAATAGAGGACTTCTCAAGGTTTATTTTCTGTCCAGAACTATCACAGTAAACCTTGAGTGTTTCTTTAAGAGCATCCACACTCTGATCATCACTTCTTGCAAAGAAGTGCTGTCATATGCAAACAGTAAGTGGGATATAGAAGGAACGATTCTACCATTGCGAATACCATAGAGCTCACCTCGGGCCTCCATTTGTTGCATCAAACAAAACAAACCTTCCATGCAAATAAGAAAAAGACAGGGACTGATTGGATCTCCTTGCCAAATACCCCTGGATGGAACAACTGGCTCAGTCAATTCACCATTAACACACACTACATAGCGGACACATGTCACACACCGCATCACTGATTGAATCCATGAGGGGTCAAAACCAAGCTTGCATAAGCAACCATACAGATAGTTCCACTACACCCTATCATACGCCTTCATCATATCAATTTTTAAGGCGAAGAAAGGTTTCTTGGTCCGTTGGCCTCTAATAGTATGCAAACACTCAAAGGCAATCAAGGCATTATCTGTGATAAGTCTACGCGAAGACGGAGCGACGCTGTCAATATTCGCCGGAGAGAAGCTTCCGAACAAGACGGCCGCCGTGGGCTTCCGAACACACTACACCTTGCCACCACCATGGCCGCCAGGGGATGCCGGGGAAGAAGACCGCATCGGCATGAACAACACCAGCATCAGGACACAGAAGAGGAGGAGAACGCGCCTCTGCAGCACCCCCTCGCCTCCACGGCCGGCCAGGAATAAGAAGAGCACAACACCCTCCACTGCTTCGCCTTCTCCCCCGCCACCATGGCCGGCCAAGAAGGACGCCGCAACTCCAGATCTGCGCCCCCTGCTGGCTCCTAGGCCTTCTATTTGGGATCGCCGACGCCAGATCCAACCAACTCCATGGGCTCCGACCACCGGAGCGCTTCGAGGTGGTAGATCAACGTCGGCCGACGCTAGATCCTAGCCAGAGAT
This sequence comes from Dactylis glomerata, assembly GCA_007115705.1. Taxonomy (NCBI): domain Eukaryota; kingdom Viridiplantae; phylum Streptophyta; class Magnoliopsida; order Poales; family Poaceae; genus Dactylis; species Dactylis glomerata. The sequence goes on along the minus strand of QXEO01000905.1, from coordinate 1,322,264 downwards.
CTGGGGTCAACCCCGGACAAGACGCCCAAACGGCGGCGAGGAGACCGCAAAAACCTATCTACAGGCCCTAGTCTACTCCGGCGCCTCCTCTCCGCCACCTCCGACCAGCATGGCCGCCGGAGGGGCTCGGGATCGGCCCGACCACTCGAGATCTACTCCTGGCTACCATAGCTCGCTCTCAGAGGGGGGGGGGGGGGGGCATGCGAAGGTAGGGGTGAGCTTAAAAAATCAAAACCGAGCACCAAAACTAAATTAACAAGAACCGAAACCAAATTAACAAGAAACGAAACCAAATTAACCAGAACTAATTTTGGTGCATACATGTTATAAACCAAAATAAGAGATTAACTGAAAACCCAAAAGAAACCGAGGGAGCGGAAATCATCCGTTGAGGGGTCTAGGGTTGTGCACTGCGCTGGTACTAGTTTATGGGTTCAAAAGGCAAAATCCCACCACCAGTCCCACGCACACACTCACGTTGATTCAGCTAGCTGTTTATCCACGTTGATATAGCTAGCTGTTTATTTAACTACTATATTTTTTTAAAACGCCAGGAGCTCTGACTATTTTATTAAAAAGAGAAAAAATGATCCAATTTATAGAAAAACCAATTTAACTAGTACATACATGCGCGTGCGATTCTTTTTTCTTTGATATATACACGGGCGATTCTAGTCTTTCGATTTCGTGCTCCAGTTGGTGAGTGGCGCACTGTTTTTGATTTCGTGCTCCCATTGGTGAGACTGTTTTTTAGGGATTCATGTTATATACCCGATCAGATTGATTAGATTTTTAATTTCCCAAAAAAAGGTTTGATTAGTTTTTTCAAACAACCAGCTAGACTTTATTACTCAGAAATAATGTTTACAGAGTAAGGTGCAAGTGCAAATAACCACACATGACGACCTACATCACACGAAAGAGCATGTCTATGTAGGTTGCGAGATTCAAAATTTGAAGCTCTTCTTTTATGGACGAAGCTGCAATCATTAAGAAGTGCAGCCCGAGATCTGATTTTAGAGACAATTGATCCAGTACTACCCATACTTTCTTTTCTTATATTGGAGACATCCAAGGAGCAGTCAGAAGCAACATGCATGTATCCTTGTGAGCCCAAGATCTTATGAAAAGGCAAGTGCTCCACGACATGCAAGAATTTCGAGAGTGGAAGGATCGTAAATCCCCTCATACAGTACTATCGCCGAGGCTCCCAAGTACACACCACCATGACTACGACAAAGGGCAGCCGTTGTTCCAAATTGTCTAACCATATCAGATTGATTAGTTTTTTCTTTTTCTTTTTGAGAAAACAGATTGATTTAGGTGGAACCGTGGAAGTCATAAACTCTGGCCTCTGGATCAATTTGGGCTAAGACATGGGCTTTCAGCCTTTTCTCTGGCCTTCCTCTGTTTCCCCTAGTAAAAAAAAGAAGCGGAAGACGCCCTCCTCTCTAACTCTAAACCCCCCTCCAAGGAATACAAGAACAGAGCAGAGCAGCAAATCCCTAACCCCCCGTCCACGGCGAAGACACCCCCGGCGGCGATGGCGGCGGCTGCGGCGAGGGCCGGATCCCGGCGCCTGTTCTCCATCTCTGCGCGGAAGCTGCTGACCGCTCCTCCAAAGTCCGACGCCCTCCCCAACCTCCTTGTCCCCGGTACGATTCTTGCCCCCCCTCCCCCTTTCCCCCCGTCCCTTCCTTCGCTGTAACCACTCTCAGGAGTAGTAGGTCCTAGTAGCATGGTAGTAGCCTTGCATCTTGCCCAAATCGACTAGATTCAGCTAGCTCTGTATTTGGCTGGGGGTTCTTCAGCGAGGGCACCTAAATATTCGATTACCTCGACTTAAGACCAATAATTCCCCCAACTTGGTTCTTGCTTGCTCTACAACGAGACTTTATATTAACACCCTTCTAAGCACCATTCAAAGGTATTGCAGTTATGCTGTTATAGCGCTTTGATTCTTCAATTTATCACAAGCCGTAACTAAATTGTTGAATGTTATTGGTCTTGTTGTACGTGTTCTTGTTTGATCAACAAAAGGACAAGCTATAGTTCCCCTTCCAAGTTTTTCAAGAATATAGAAAATAGTTCGCCTTTCCCCCTTTACTGTCTTCTCTTACAGTTAGAAGTTTATAATTGTTGCCCCCTTTGGGTTGTTTCCTTTCATGATAACTTTCTGGTGTACACAACATTTGGATTCTCATATCATTAGTAATGGTGTATAGGGCTAAGCAAGCAGACAGCAGTTGGTGGACTTAGGGAAGCTTTTCTAAAGTCTGGTGATGCTGCGCATGGTATGTTTTCCTTATACATTTGAACATTGTTATTCTTCGCATGCTTGCATTAGTGTAATATTACTTCTTGATATAATTGAAGCAAGAAGCACATACTATAGCAGAGCACAGAGTCCATGCAGTATACTATTCATTTCTGCCAGAAGAAACTATTGAACAAACATATCTTCTAGTCAGGATTTTGTTGGTTTCTGCTAACACCTCCTGGCTATAAATAATCTACTCCCTCCGATTGGAAATAAGTGTCGATGACTTAGTACAAACTTTGTACTAAGTTAGTACAAAACCATTGACGCTTATTTCCGATCGGAGGGAGTAGGATATAATGGAATATTCAACTATTACCATGTGTCTATGCACAGCCTTATATGCGTGTAATCTTTTCAGTTTTACCAGAAGAATCATTAGAAGCTCTTGTATACTTGTTTAGTGAATCTTCCTTGAAAATATTTGATGGTTGCAATACTACAAGTATGAGATAACTATCCATTCATCAAACCTGCTCGCCTTCTCCAGTGAATTACTGATAGTTGGATACCAACATATGATTTTTCTGCCTGTTCTGTCCTTCAATTAAGTTGGGTCAATCAATATTAATAGCTCTCTGTTTTGATTCTAAAGGTGTTTACATAACGTAATTTTTGTGTACTCTGTTGTTAAATCTGGACTAGCGGTTCTCTTCAATATTGTGCATCCTATGGACCTTATGTAATGCTGATGGGTTCTCTTTTGGCAAACATTTCAGCATCATCTTTAAAAACTTCAAGGTGGTATATGGTCAATTCAAACCGTTCAGGTTCTTTGACAGCGCGGAAAGAGTGCCGAAAAGTACTTCCTCCTTCAATTAGGCCATCTGCATCTTACTCCACACAAGCTTCAGAAAACAAACCAAAGCAGGTTTGCTAGTTCTACTTCTGTTCGTTAGTTTAATTATTCTAATTATCCAATACTGGTTTCTTCTATGTTTTGTTGGTTGTGGTGAATCTTGGTATAATTTTGAGCAGTGGCAATGTTGTCCATTGTTTCAATATGTTACTATGATTTGTCTGTGTACTGTGGGATATAGGAATTTATTAGCCATGCCACGTTGTGACCATTTGGAGAGCTTGAAGCTGCTGCATCGCTATTGATTTATGTATATGAATTAACACCTATAATGTGGTTTTGAACTTATGTTATTCAGAATAGATTGTTAGGGATTAATTAACTGCCAGTGGATGCATATACTGAAAAGATTCTCTTCGTGTGTTGTATCAGTGCAGGTAATTGATAGGTGCTTTATGGTCTTTTTGGTTTATTATCTCAATGCGGTGATATCCTCGATTAAGCTCTTCGTTTTACCTACACCAGATTTCTTGAGGCATGAATTATTGATCTGATAGGACAACCTAAATCGGTTACTTAGACTTTAGTTTATCAGAAAGTCTCGAGTCTTTTCTGTTCCCTCTTCTTGTTATCCATTTTGACAACATTTAGCTGTACAAGGAGCTGAGTATTGTGTATTCACTCTCCATCAACAATATTAATCAATTAACACCTTCATTTTCTTCCTTTGAGGCCCATTTTCATGCATATTTCCGTCTAAACTGTACATTATCATGGTGGATTATTTTATTACTGCTTATAGAACACTGCCCTCTTTATCCTCAGGAGAAAACAGACTTGACAACAATTGAGGATCCCTTTGATGCCCCTACCTATAATATACCTGAGAAGCCAGTGACATTTGCTGAGGGGGCCTCTTACAGTGTTGTAATACTCGCTGGGCTTGGAGTTGCTGCGTTGGCGGGATATGCTGTTTTCAAAGAGCTTATTTTTGAACCAAAAGAGTATGTCTTCTGCATTCTTTCAATTGAACTTAAGGATGCCAAATAGCATGATTTGTAAGAAACATGGTAATACATATGAGCACGTTTAGTTCACAGCCACACAGTTGCCAAACTTTGCCACAAGTAAGGCAGCTGTTTGTTTCACTGCCAGTTGTGGCATGCCACACCTTCTTAGTAGCCTGCCCCACCTGTAATAGGCCCATACTTTCGCTAAACCTTGGGGCAATTTCTTGGCAACACTTTTTGTGGTTGCCACAACTTAGTATAGAAGACATACAATAATTACTATATTTAGAGAAGTCCTACAAACTATCTACCAAGAGCACCTAAATTGTTGGGAATATGTCCAAGCACTAAGAAGTTCCACATCAGGCAGGCGCTAAATTTGCTTTGTCTCTTCACCGTTTTTATTATCTATCCTACAACACTCCAAGGTGGGACCCGCAACTAAATAACTTACCTTTTTCTCCTTTTCCTATCTCACTTACAAGTGGATTCATGATTTTTTTTGGCTCACTTCCCCAACCCTCCACTATGCTCTTGCTGGTACACCAATTTACCTGTCCCTGTTATCGTCTTCAATGGCACATTGCACATCACCTTATGTCTAACAAAGTACAGAGACTCTTTTTACTGAATTATGTAGCAGCCTCTCATATTAAAATACGTAATGCTAAATCTATGAATTGTACAAATTTATGGCAGCTAATGTTATGTGTTAATCTGGTTGCCTCTTTGTCTGTTTATTACCAACATGTATATGCTATTTCTTCTCTTGGTTGTGTACTTTTGTGCCACCCCCATCACTTGGTTGATACACTAGATGCTCCAAACTTGCAGAAACTATGCCCTCTTTCATAACCAAGCTACGTGGTTTGCATCTCTTGGCATACTTTAACCAGCACTTGGTCTCTCCCTGAAGCTGACCAAGCAATTACTTGGTTGCCTTATGGCTAATTTTCCTATGTGGTTAACAACATTAATTTTTCTGGAAAATGCCCTGTGCAATCTGAATGGGAGATTTTTTAACGGTTCTATTCTTGCACAGGTACAAGATTTTTGGGAAAGCTCTTGCAAGGGTTCAGAGTGATAGTCAGGTTTGTGGGTGTTAATGTTATTCTATTTTCCCCTGGCATGCTTTTGTTCCTCTCTTATTGTACTTTGTATATTCGCATGATTTTTCAGGTTACAGCCAAAATTGGTTACCCCATAACTGGTTATGGTACGGAATCCAGAAACCGTGCGGCTCGGCAGCGCATTCAAAACAGGGTTTGGACAGATGAGGATGGTGTTGAACATGTGGAGGTAGCATAAATTTCTGTCTCTACTCTACTGCTGTGCGCTCTTTAATTATGCTGCTTACTTGTGCATCAAGATTACAGTAGCTAAGTCGATGAAAATGGACAACGTTACTGTGAGGAGCTGCAATAGTTTGTGTGGTACTTCCTCTCTGACAGTTCGTTAGCAGCATTATGGTAATGAGCCAGTGACTTCCTTGCAAACAGTAACATAGGGAGAGGAACTAAGATGAGAGCTAACAGGATTTAGTAAAACGAGTCCGAAGTCATGATCATCAGCAGTATAATACTTAAAAGTAAAGAGAGTTTTAATATGCAATGGAACCTGGCAAGTTTATATGGTTTCAGATGATGCTTTCCTGATTGGGAAAGGGGCACTCAAATGGCATTTGATACAAATTTATGCACTTTACATAGTTGTGTTGCAGTTCTTTGAACTTGTCTGATCAGTTGAATTTCACATGCATCATTTCAGGTAGGCTTTCATATCCGAGGGCCGCATGGAGCTGGAAAGGTGTTTGCTGAGATGTTCAAAGATAGCTCTGACAGGACATGGAAGTTCACATTTCTTCTTGTCGAGATCACATCACCACGCCATGCACAGATGATGCTAGAATCTTACATCCCAGCATAAGGATGCAAGAGACAAAATCTGCCAGCAGCAAAGCAATTTTTTTGTATCCTATCTCATGTTCAATACTGGTCCTCAGATTACGGAAGTTCTGAATTTTGATCTTCCCAAAAGCATTAGTACGCGGAATATGAACTATGAAGCCACTGATCATCTCTAGTATATCTTAGATATGGTGTGCTGCAAAAGGACAATAATGTCACTTCGGAAATTTAGCTGAAACCTATGTTGGTTTTAGTCTCATTCCCTTTTAGGTCAGATATGTTCAGCGTAGTCTATGTTTTTTCATCTAAACCTCTGGTCATATTCAAATAGCAATAATATGTATTTTCTTACATTATACAATTCTTCCAAGCCCTAGGTTTCATGGCATGCACATGAAGTGATCACCCCATACAAGTAAAATGCTTGCTGACGCTTGATCTTGTGACCCAACTAATGGTTGATGTTTCGTTAGAATAGCTGCTTGACTGAACTGTCAGTATTTACCAGAAGTTCGATCTTAAAAAACAGCTTGGACTTCGCAAAATTTAGGGAAGTTTACTATACGTTTTCTCAGCATGCAGGTGTGAATTTATCCTTTAATCCTGTGGAAGGATGGCATTATTTTGATGAGGAAAATGTATGCGTACGACTAGCCTAGAAGCAGATTAAAAATACTTCATACCTGGCTGTAATGTAAGATCATGAAGATAGCTCAAATGTCAGTCTACGGGATATGTTGTCTCGTGTGTAAACTAGTGACATGGAGTAAGTTTGTACCCAATATCTACCTGTACGATTTTTCCGTTGTAATTCTCCAAAACATAAATGTGTGTGCCTTCGTCCAGAATAGCATTTTCAGGATGCTAGAGCCGCTTCCTAGCCAGAGCGTCATTTTATGTATAAATACTTTCTTTAGAGATGGTCATACTTCGGTTTTGCCGGTCAAATAATTTTTGGACGCGCAGAATGTCCATCTTAGTCAGAAATGAGTGCTGAGTAAATTGATGCACTTGCAGGGGATTGAACTTGTTCCAAGGGACGAGCGACTCTTTTACGTAGTCAATCGGTTAGTGTCTTCATGTTTTTTTTTGAAATAAAGTGTCTTCATGTTTTGTGTTCCATGTGAATAATCTTGTCGACACAGTCGATCTAATACAGCGGGTTCCCCTCTCGCGGCCTCGTCCTCGCCGTGGATAGGAGACGTAGACAATCTAAAGGCAAGAGCGGATTCATTTCTCAAAAATTCCATATATGGTCCTATCTTCACCTCTCGAAAATTCCATCATAGAAGTAACAGTACGAAGACCCTGATTGTTTATCATATGAACTGAACAACAAGCATGATAAGACATAGACAATATAAAGGCAAGAGCAGATTTATTTCTGCGAAGAAACCATTACATTCTTCCACATAATCTGGAAGAAAGACAGAAAGTTACTCTGCAAATTTGCACGAGCCAGTTACATCGTTACTCTACAATTCGAATGCAACTTGGTACCAATTTCTACATGGATCGATCATACAAACATACATCTGGGACAGCTAGCTTTACACAGGTTGTGCATTCCATACCGCCAGTGGAATCTTGAACGTAATCTTCTCTGGCTTCGGCTCTGGTATCGCGGACAAGATGAACTTGATCCGTGGGGGCTTCTTTCTTGGCAGCTCGACGAAAGCATCGACCTTCGCAGCAGAGGCGGGACGAGGAGCGGAGAACCAAGGGAGTTTGAGCGCCTTGGCTGCCGTCAGGCGCTTGTTGGGGTTGCAGGTGAGAAGCCCTTGCAACACCTGGAATCCTTCCTTGGAAAGCTTCTCTTCAGGGATGATATCCCGTAGACTGCTGTGCTTGTGCCTGGCCGCTGGTAGCAGTGGTAGCGCCTTGGCGGTGAGCGGCAGAGACGTGAATCCCGGCCACGTCCTCTTATCCGGCATGCCGAGCACTCGTAAGATACTACAGAGCTGGCCTATCTCGTCGTCGAACTCGATCTCTTCATCATCCTCGCCAAGGAACAGTGTCTTGCCTGTGAGCATCTCAGCCATGACGCATCCAAGCGACCATGTGTCGACGAGGGTGTCGTAGTCCGGCTTCTCCAGCAGCATCTCGGGCGCCATGTAGGATGCGGAGCCGGCCTGGGTGTAGGGCGGAAGCTCGGACATGGAAATCGCCAGCCCGAGGTCGCAGATCTTGACGAGGTCGCCGTCTTCGCCGACGAGGATGTTGGCCGGCTTGATGTCCCGGTGGACAACGTGGCGTTCGTGCATCAGCTTGGCCCCGGTGAGTAGCTTCCACATCAAGGTGCGGACTGTTGATTCCGTTAGCGGCGGACCGCGGCGCCTGTCCCACAGGAAGGTCTCGAGGCTCGACGCGGCGATGTACTCCATGGCGAGGCAGGTGTCTCCGGTGACCGAGTCGCGCACCAGGCCCTCGAAGCCGACCACGTAAGGGTTCCCGCTGCATGCCTCCAGGAGTCGGGCCTCGCTCAGGAGCTCGGCCTCGGCGACGTCAGGGGCCTCCTCGGTCTCGTCCGTCGAGGAGAGGGCCTTGATGGCGACGGTCTTGCCGGTGGCGCGGTGGCGCGCCTTGAGGACGACGCCGAAACTGCCCATGCCGATGGGCGAAAAATCCTCGTACTCCTCGGTGCTCCCCATGCTGGTGTGGATCCTCTTGCTGCAGCTCGTGGTCGCCCCCTCGCCGGGGTCGATGACGGCGGCAGGTCGCTTGCGGGCGGGCATGGCGCTCGATCAATCGATTAATGGGAAAACGCGATCGATAGTAGAGGAGAGGAGGCGATGGAGGAGCTATAGGCGTCTCGGTGATCGGGGGCATATATACAGACATGGTAATGACTTCGATCGAAGCGAGTTGCAACTTGCAATCCGAAGTTCCAAACACAAGACATAATCGGATTCAGTTTGGAACGAGAGCTCGATTGGCGGTAACTATTTCGACGGGCTGCGTCACCATCTTGCTATCGGATTCCTTGATTTGGATTCAATTTGGAAAGATAGCTCAATGGGCGGTAACTGTTTCGACGGCTGCGTCACCATCTTGCTATCGGACTCGCTAGAGCCTGCTATGTCTTAGGCCCGACGGCACGCGGCCGTTTCGTTTCCGTGCCGCCTGCGTTTCCGTTTGGTCGGCGCGAAGGTATCGATCAACCCGGCGCAGATCCTCTAACCTGCCTACAGCAAGTCAGAGGCTGCCCAGCCCCTGCCCGATGCCGTCCATCCCAGATCACCCGGTCCCTGCTTCTCTCCCTTCTCTCAACGTCAAACATCCAGGTCAGATGCAAAGGTTAGCCCAAATAAGGCCACACGAGGCCCAAGTAGGGACCGAAATGAGTCCAGTTCGAGAGGTAAAAACACAGCAAACAGCGACAGTAGCTCGCCGATTCAGTTCAAAAACGTACAGAAACATACATTTTTTTAGTACAAATTTGAAAAAGCTTGTAACTCCAGTGCACATCCATATATTGAACAGTGTTATGGACCAAATAACCATAATAATCTGTAAAAAACTCACTGGTACAGCAGATCAATATGTGCATTTTAGCACATGATTTCAGGACAGGTGGAGCAACACCAAAATGCATCCATGAATAGAATAAGATTCATGTGACAGCAACAACTAAAATGGGTCCTACAAAAGATCTTGAAAATGCATATGATCAAGTTCATTAGAGCATCTTCAACAACAACGCTATATTTTGACACTGTAAACGGCACATCGAGCGCACTGTATAGGTATCCAGCGCACGGCGCTGAACTTTCCTCCACCGAAGGCGCCAAATTTGCAGCGCGTGCGCACCGCTCGAATACTGTCAGCACCAGACGCGCCAAATTCGGCGTTGCAAACACTTTTCGCGATAGAAACTTGGATTGATAGAATCTAAAAATTACAGTTAAAATTAAACGACGAGCGACATAAACTTTTTATTTAGACTAAATAAAACCTAAACTACTACTCGTCGTCGGAGGTCGTCTCGGTCCAGAGGTCGTTCCACATCCGGCCGTCCGAGTCAAATGTCTCCGGCGAAAACGGGTCCGTGAGCTCCTGCTCAGCGAACTTCGGCGGCGAAAACGGGAAATGTCATGGCTGCCGAGTCCTGGAGAATTGCATTGGAGGTTCGAGTCTTTGTGGCAAAGAGGAACTTGCTTCGTGATTCGTAACTTATAGCAGTGACATGGCTAGTGGTGGCGACAGGTACAGGAGTAGTTCAAGGTCCGACCTTGCAGGGTGAAAATCCAATGTCTGGCCTTAATTGATTGTGCCTGGCAATAGCCTTGTTGACGACATTATTTTGTTAGCGCGGACTTTTCTCCAGGGTAAAAATCTAAGATCTATGATCGGAACGACGACGGTGCTAGTGCACTGTTCCCTTCTTGGAGGCGTCGCTTTAGGAGATGTTGGACTTTTGGTGATGTCTTGGTGGTGTTAGTGTTGCTGCTACAAGGAATTTATCAATATAGCGGGGGCTTTTTCTTTTTCTATAATTTTTCTTTTTTTAGCTGTATGCATTCGTATTGCCACTAGGGCACTGCGTTGGTATCGTCTTGATATTAATATATACTTTTTATTAAAAAAATAGTACCCTGCAAAGAGAGAGGAAAAATTGAATTATGGCAATACCGAAACTAGATAGTTCCGAGCAGTTCAGATAGAGCAATATTAAAACTAGCATCAACAAATCTGTGAAGCTACTGAAGGCATTGTTAGCCATTGCTGTTGGTACTTATCTTTCTACACCGCGATCTGGATGAACTTCCTCGCCAAAATCCTGTGCACGCGCTGTATTCCCGCCAAAAGAACTCGTTTTCCGTACTCTGTCCCGAAGCTGGGCTTGTTACATGGGCCGTTGGACGTTGAGAGAATGGAGGGAAGCAGGGACCGGGCGATTTGAGACGGACGGCATCGGGCAGGGGCTGGGCAGCCTCTGACTTGCTGTTGGCAGGTTAGAGAATCTGCGCCGCGATCAACCAGCTCCCCGCGCCGCTGCCCGATCGAGATGAGCTTTGTATGTGTGCTCTATGTTTCAACCTGCTGATGTAGCTTCGTTCTGACGGTGAACTGAAACCATGGTTTCAATCAGCCTTGTTTCTTCGCTGCTGGCTGCTGCACTTGTTTCCGATCATATGCTATCGACACTCGACAGTGCTAAACTGTTTAAGAGATTAAGTTTACGAGACTACTGTTTTTGTTTTTGCAGATCATGCATGTTGCAACTCGTAATTTCACACCGAGCAAGCAAACAAGGCAATAACATCACACCCGGGGCAAACAAACAGCTGAATTCGCAGGATTTTCCAGCAGAAAACCAAACTGATCTCGCATTAAAACGAAATCATCCGCCACCACAATGACAAGACAACATCTCAAAGTGAACACACAAATGCGTCCCGGATGCAGAACAAGATAAAGCTGTTCATCGTTACCACCAGATTGGATTTGCATAGCACCCGAAAACTCCTTCCCTTGCATCATTTTAAGACGCCAACTCGGCTAGACTTTAAGGTTTGTGAGCTGTGACAGATCCCCGTTAGAAAGGGAACTTAACGAAAAAAAGAGGAATTAAATGAAAAAACTCTATTGTTGCAGACATTCTCCTGATATCTTTTCCTTGTGCCAACTGCTGCCCTTTTGTACAGCAATTCAGTCCGTGGCATGCTGAGGATCAAACGATCAAACATCAGCAGAATCTTTCAAAACGAAAATTGCATTTATTATGAAGATACCAAAATATTTGAAGCCAAGAAACATTCAAACCACCATACATAAGCAAACTATGGTTAAGTTAGAGAACCTCGATCATCATTTCTTTGTGCTAGATCATTTACCTATCAAGTTTCATACACTTGTCAACACAACCAAATGTCTAGACTAATGGAAAGAAGGTCAAGCAATCCACACATAGTGTAACACCCCATTCACGTGTGACTCAAGGAGGCTGACATGTGCATAGATGGAGAGAAATCTCACATATAACTCAAGAGGCATAGAAAAGGGGGCCAAAGCAACAACAATTAGAATTACGTAATAATTTTAATAAATTGCGAAAGTCAGGACTTGAAATCCAAGTGACAAGGGTATAGACCATAGAGCCCGACAGTTGAGTACCCCTGAGGCCCGTTAAGCTAGGCCCAATTGTAACGTTAGTCGAAATACGAGTTCATATCGTATGTCGATATTGTAATCTGTATCGGATCCCTCCCGATCCCTGAGACCTGGCCACCTATATATAGGGGCCAGGAGGGGACGGTAAGGGACAGATTGAAAGCAAGCCAGGTTCTACACCCACGTTTACTTTCGATATGCCCCTTGTTTGACTGAGTTTACCTTCGAGTTCATCCAACACCCTATCTTCCCGATCCTAAGTCCTTCATCTAGGACATTTGTCGAGTTAACCCTCGTCAATTGGCACCGACCGTGGGGACTCTGGGCGTTGGAATCATGAATTCGACGGCTTTTTCGCTTCTAGCCAATAGCAGTCCAGAAGTTGACGAAATCCAGATACCCTTCGGAACCGTCGATTTTCAACCTCACCAGTCAAGTTTCACGCAAGTATTCGAGAGTATGGATCAAGATATGGATTTGACGATCGGAAGTCTAAACTTTCGCGTCGAATCACTAGGTTCAATCCGCCTTTCAGATCCGATGAAACCGGGTCCGTCGGCAAGTGAACCTAAGACAGTAGCAATGTCAGAATCATCAGAAGGCTCTTCCAGTGAGGTAAACTCGCCGGTCAGCTCAGCAGAAGTAGAAGAAGGAAAATTCGCAGGAGGCGACGAAACCATGAAGAATTTCGACTTAGAAGTTCAACTCGAAGATCTCATAATCTGCTATGACGATACTTCAGATAAATCAACAGACACCTAGAAGACAGGATTAGAGCTTTCTGAAGATGACAATTCGATCTTCTCAAGTTCCAACAGCAAACTCGACAATCGATACCAGGTACTCGCCATCACAGGAGACAACTCAGAAGAACTCGACGAAAACAACAACCGAGTGCTCAATTCAGCAAATATAAACAGAGGGGCGAATCATCTAGCAGAAGGAGAAACTGCAGACTCCCTCACAACTAGGGAGAAAGTTCGACTATCAGTCGAGGAGTGGAGAACAATCAAGACAGCCGTGGAGCACGACACACCAATACCAACAAACTCTAGCAAAAATATGCTTCTAGGGTACCACTATGCCCTAAGGCAGCAGGCGAAGCAACTAGCGAAGGAGAGGATTGAAATACAGAAGAGGAAAGACTCAGCCATTGCAGCAAGCGACGCTGCTCGCAGAGCACGAAGTGACGCGTCATACACAAACAAAAGGCATCGTCGACATGGATCAAGGTTTGAAAACCTCGAGTACTCAGAAAGGCAAAGCATCTCCAAAAACCTCGACTCGTCTTTCCTATCGGTCGACGAGCAAGGAAACATCATACCAAAAACTCCTGAAGCAGCATTGGTGGCAGCCCAAGCATACCTACATACAACACGACCAAATCCAGGAGACCCGAGGGAACATATGCATCGGGCAACACTAAATGGATTGAAGATGGTAGGCAACAAATTATCAGTGAAAGAGGAGGAGGCATATCGCAACAAAGGAACCCATAAGCCAAGATCACCACGCCGTCACAATAGTCCTCGGCATAGGAGCGGCAGTCGACGATCTAGAACACCATCACCAAGGCGACATAGAAGCCCGAAGTATGGAGGAACCCAAAGATCCAGATCTCCAAACAAGACATACGATTATGAAGACGACGAAAAGGAGATGGGGGCATCATGCTTTACCCATAGGGTTCGCACCACGCCAGTACCCAAAGGTTTCAAACTACCCCATGACCAGCAAAAATACGACGGATCCCAGGAGCCACAGTCATGGCTCTCGGATTATCTGCAAGCAGTAAAAATATTAGGAGGAACGAAGGAAACAGCTATGCAAAGTTTGCAATTACACCTCACCGGTGTGGCAAGGTCATGGTTGAGCAAATTAGAAAAAGAAACAATTGGAAGCTGGGAAGAGCTTACAAAGCAATTTACGAGCAACTTCAAGTCGACTTATAAGCGGCCAGCGTCCATAGAAGAAGTCAAAGCCTGCGTACAGCAACGCGGTGAGACATTAAGGGCATATATCCAAAGATGGAGCATCATAAAAAATTTGGCAGTCGAAGTTTCAGACGAAAGAGCAATAGATGCATTCATAGTTGGGTTAAGGCGAGGAGACCTAGTCGAAGAGATGGGCGGAATTAAGCCGAAAACAGTATCAGATCTAATGGACATAACAAACAGATTTGCAGACGGAGAAGATGTGTGCAACAACAAATGGACACGATCGCCAGAGGATGATAGAGGGAACAGATATGGAGGTCAAAGGAGAAGATCCCGCAATTACGACAACTATGGCTCTCACAGCCAAGTAGCCGCAGGATATAAGGACAATAGCTACCAAGGAAACGACCGCAAAAGCTCGGGATATCGTAGCTATGGAAAAGAAGACTACAAAAAGTTCCAGCCAAGAGAATCCAGAGAGTACAACCTATCGCCAGAGGATATGCTAAACGGACCATGTCATATACACTCCGCGTTTGTCGATGGGAAACGAGTATCCAGACACGCGATGAAAGATTGCACGGCGTTCTTGAAACTACAAGAAGCAACGCTAAACAAGCAAGTCGAAGCAAAAAGGCAGGGATACAAAGGAAACACAAGTAACGCACCTACAAATCAATAAGGAAACAATGGAGTTCTCAGGGACAAGATCAGCCGAACCAGGGATGCAACGCCGACGAAGGATATGTTCCATCTAAAGGGCACATCACAGCAATGATACAGCCAGTGCCCAAGTCGAACAAAGAGGAGAAAAGTATAACTCGACAAGTTAACCTTGCGATAACTTCACCTCCAGCAACAACGGAATATCTACACTGGTCAGAGCAACCCATAGAATTCAGCAGAGACGATCACCCAATAACAGTACCTCGTCCAGGAAACGCGCCTTTGGTACTCAAAGCTCAAATAGGGACGTACGATGTCGACAGAGTATTCATGGACGCAGGAAGTGGAATAAATCTGATCTACACAAAGTCTCTGTGAGCAATGCACATTTCATTAGAGTTCCTGAAGCCAACTGACTGCTCCTTCCACGGAATAGTCCCAGCAAGTGCAAACTATCCACTTGGTCAAATAGCACTCAACGTTTGCTTCGGAAATCAGCAAAACTACAGAAGGGAGAAACTCGACTTCGAAGTCATGGACTGGCCATCACAATATCATGCGATCCTCGGGCGACCCGCGTTTTCGCGATTCATGGCAGTACCTCACTACACTTATCTGGTACTAAAAATGCCAGGACCCAATGGAATTATTACAGTCAAAGGAAGCTTCGAGCTATCAGATCTATGTGACAAGGAATTCCACAAGATGGCTCAAAACTTCGGCATGATGGCAAAATAAGGAGAACCTAAAGACAAGACAAAAAGCTCGACTACAGCAGCCATACAACAACTCGAAGCACACCCATCAGAGCCGGAGGTGAAAAAGCCGCGGGTACAGCCATCAGGACAAGACAAGCCTACAGGAGAAGAAGAGAAGACCTCGGCGGCATAGGCAACAAGACGAAAACTAGAGTAGAAAAATAAGGCTGTAAAAGCCACGAGTTATTCCAGGACAATGCCCTCTAGATCCAGAACACAGGTCATTGGCCGGATCTCTTGTGTCACCCCATATATCTTACATTATAAGCATAAATAAAGACAACAGTTCCTCCTATTCGAGTTTACGTGTCTTTAAGCAAAAATTGTGGCAAACGCACCGAAATCCGCAAAAGTAAAATGCCCTGAGAATAATTTTTTTGACAAAAGAGTCAGAAAACAAAAAACTCTCACGTTCCACACCCAAAAACATACAAATATCACAGTAGTGGCTGATCAGAATCATCTACGCCTAAAGGATCTAAGTAATGATGCTCACGAAAAAACGCGGCATCCTGCTGAAGTAACCTAGCTATGAGCCTCCTTGCTGGTTGGAGAGTAGCATCCATATGGACTCGCAACATAGCTCCCCCTGGAGGCAAACCTAGTGACATGGAACTATAATTAAGCCTTGGATGCCACTTACGTGTCCAACCAAGCGCAAAATTGGCACCAGCCACTAAGTTGAGTTCTATCAGTCAATGAATTCGCTGACTAGATCTAAAAGCATCGAGTGGTTGTGGAAAGGTTCCAGGAAGAGGATTACGAGGGAGCATCACGGAGTACATGGTAGTCAAAGATCTCCGACAACCATCAACAGCTTCTCCAATGTGCTGAGCACGATCTTGAAGAAGCACAATAGCACGACGACGCCGGGGATCAGACCAAAAACTTTCGACTCCCTCTGATGATTTCTCAAGAGCCGCGATTCGTTCAGAAACCCGATGAGTCTCACCAACGAAGTCCAAGCAAGTGCCTGCAATAATAAGAAGTCATTGGCCAGCATTAATGGAGTAAAAGGGAAAAAGAGGAAGGTTACAAGGAACCTTACATCGCAACAGCTCACAAGCAGATTCAACTATACCAACAAGGAAGGAGTCGCATTCTTCCAGATGCACAACTCTGGCCGTCAGACCCGACACCTTATCCTCGAGTATGGATATCTGTTTCATAAAGCCGCAAGATTTGTTGGCTTTATCCATAGCCATCTGTGCTTGACGCTTCGTCAAAGACAAACGGATTTCAAGGTCTGAAATCCTTAGGGAATACTCAGTACATTGACAAGAAGGACGAGGAGGCGAAGAAGCTCTGGAGTCAAAAATATTGACAGGAGATGAAGCCCGATCGCGACCCGACGACCCACCAGCATGAATAGGCTGGAAGCCAAAAGAAAGGAAAAGAGAAGCATCTCAGAAACTAAATCAAACACGACGTTTCAGAAAAGAAGAATATTTACAAAAACACAAGTCTTCTGACTAGTTCTCGGGCTACATGCGACTAAAAGTTCACTACATTAGAATAAACTAAGATTACAAAGGGAGGCTAAGTCTACGCCACCTCAGCCTCAGGGTCCGCAGCGGAAGTAGGCGTGGCAGAGGTAGCACCAGCATTGGGAGGAGGCACGGATCCACTTGTCACCGGAGTCGAAGAAACTGGCGTAGCAGAGGTCGTAGAAGCTGCCGAAGGAGAAATTATCGATACGATGCCTGGCGCGTACCTTTTTGCCTTCTCGAAGAAAACCTTCAGCTCCGAAAGGGGTCGACCGCGGGAAGAGCTCACCTTCTCCCAGTTGACCTCCTCGCCATGTGCGTATGAAAGCGCAATGGCCCCCTCGGCACCTCGCTTCACAGAGCGGCCCTTCATAAGAAGGATAGGATCATCGGGGGTGTCAAAGGCCTTGGCAAGTTTCTTCAAATCATTATCTGGCACCTCCGCTCTTTGCTTGGGCCACAACCCGACGAAAATCTGCGTGAGCACGCGGCTAACCAACTCGAAGATCTCCTGAACAGAAATCTAGTTCGCTTCCAGCAAGTTAACTGCGGCCATGAGAGAATCATCATCTGGATGCAAAGATGACGCAGACACTCCAGTACGTTCTACACAACCAAGGAAACAAAGGCAGAAGAAAAAGCACATATCAGCAACCATAAGAGCGGGCAACTCGACAAAAAAGAGAAAGGCATGGTATGCACCTCCAGCAAGAGCAGACATTTTATTAAGCCAATCAGTCACGGCCTGTTCCCGCTGGATGTGCTCCTTATTCGCGTCAGAGAGGGCCTTCCCCGTTTTCTTTGCCTTAACCAATGCTGATTTAGTAGACTTCTCAGCAGTGGCTTTGGCAGCAGTGGCGGCATCAAAACCTTTTCTGGAAGCTTCGAGTTCAGCTTCTAGAGACAAAATGCGAGCATTAGCTGCCGCCAAAGCATCTGCAATTCAAAAAGGAAAAGAAAGTCAAATAAAGCAGCAAAGAAAGGCACTCAAGACAAGCAAAGTATAGGAAAGAAGATTACCCTCGGAAGCCCTAGTAGCTTTCAAATACTCGACACATTCAGTGCCCAAAGTGACAAACATCTTCATCAAGATCTGTCCAGAAAAATTACGTGAGTATGAAGATCACGCAGAAAACAAAAGGAAACATACCAGTATCAACACGCACATCGCCGGAGGAGCTCGTGGACTGATGGGCCTCAAGGGAAGTACCGGCGTCTGTCGACTTCTTCAGACGCTTGGAACCACGAGTAGCGACAACCTTTTTAACAGGAGCCCTTGGAGCCTTTGGAGATTTTACCACTGGATCAACCTCTTGTGTAGGTGGTTCCTCGGGAACAGGAGTATCAGTAACAGTGGCAGTAGCAGCAAATCTCTTTGGGTCCTCCTCGTCACTGAAAATGAAGCAAAAGGTAGAGTACTCTATCCAAGTCGACAAGGAAGAAAAGAGAGTATATGAAAACAGCAGCAAAACACTTATGAGTCCAAGAGGTCGAAAAGCTCTACTCCTTCCTCCAGCACAGAGGTCTCCCCGATCACATTCTTGTGCGCCGAAGTACTCGAAGAAAGGAGCTCCATCACATGCTTCCTCTTCTTATCAAGACCAAGGTCTTCGGAAAGTGCAGGAGGAGGCGACGTAGTCGAGCTGGTCCCTTCCAAAGAATCTTTGGCTTCGTCTCCTTCTTGGCTGTCCTCAGCCTCGGGGGCTTCGGAGGCAGCGGAAATGGGCACATCCTGAAGGGCTCCTCCCTCTGGAAGAGGAGGGCGAGAAACAAGAAATTGGTGATCCTGAAAGAAAAACAAGCCGAGGGTTACAAGACAAAACAATGATAAGGTCAAAAAAGGTGAATAAAGATAGCAAGCATACCGCAGGCAAGGGGTGCTTGGAGTCGAAGTATCTAGTGGCCAAGTCCGCAATTTCATGATCTTTAGTGAGAGTAGTAAGAGCTCTCACTCGCTTGTCGAGGTCCTTCTTCTCCATAAGATCTTCAGATAATCGAGAAGAATCTCCCAAGCCAGAAAATGTCCACAGTTTGGAAAGACGATGCTGCAGAGGTTGAACTCGACGTTGCAAGAAAACCGCCATAAGCTGAGTACCCGACAGCGCACCTCCTTTACCACCCTTCAGCTCTGGGATGCGGGCTAGAAGTGGTTTGATTTCATCCATCTCAGCTTCCGTGGGAGGCGAATCCCATGAGGCCAATTTCTTCACTTCTTTGGAGGCATCAAAAGGGGCAATGCCGTATTGATCAGAGGAAGAGACCTTCCGATCTTTGATGTAAAGCCATTTCTTTCTCCAACCTTGTACTGAAGCAGCCATGGAAAACTCCAGGTACTGAGATTAAGCGAAATAGAAATAACAGCTCTGCCCAGTTCAGGCTTTTTTGATAAAGCGACACTGGGACGGAGCCGAAAGAGGAATTTCCAAACAAGAAAGTGGGGTTTGATCCCCAGAAACGATTCGCAGAGGGTGATAAAACAAGCAATGTGAAGGATTGAGTTTGGTGTGAGCTGATGAAGCTGCACACCATACACAAAAAGGAGCCCACGAAGGAACTCGTGGGCTGGGAAAGAAAGACCGCGTAAGAGAAAAGCGAGGAACATCACCCGGAAGCCGCTCGGGGGCTTGGGGATGCGATTGGTGCTAGGGAAGATGACCTGATCATCATCGGAGATGAGGCCATCAGATTGGGCCTTTTCCAGATCCTTCTGCTTGAAAGCAGATGGCACCCAGCTGGTCACGGAGTTCGCAGTGATGCTCTTGCCCATCTTGTGCTTCTGCGCGCGAGTCTTGACGCGCATCTATGGGTTGCGCACGGGGGCTATGCAGAAGCTCAGAGGGGCGCAAGGTCAGCAACAATGGCGGCGGCGGCAGAAGCAAGGAAGCTGGTAAATAGTAATTTCCCCACTCTCCCCCTTATATAGCTTCCTGAGGAAGGAACGTGGGCTGAGACATGGCGCAAGGAGCGGAAACGTAGCCCACTAACGGACAGGGATATTGCGAAATTACCGCGCTACCCATGGATAATGGTCAGCATCAAGTCACAATTACAAATAGATTAATTGTATTAATGACATCACACACATTCGAGTAACGGGAAGTAAGGACTATGACAGTGGTGGACACTACTAGTGAGAATTTTCAAAAAATGTCTGATGTGCCATATCTGGGTACTGATGATGACCAAGGAAGCCGATGAAACATTGGTGGAAAGAAGCAAAGAGATCAAGGATCCAAACTAATTCTTTGAGTCTATATCCGAAAGTATTCGACTATAGCCTCGGGGGCAACTACCATCGGGAGCGCTGAGCGCGCACCCGATGATATTATTATAGCGAAGCTACGATTTGATGAGATGAAAGTAGGCACAATGTCTTTGAGCCTATACTCAAAATAAGATTTTTTCGACTATAGCCTCGGGGGCTACTCCCATCGGGAGCGCTGGGCGCGCACCCGATGATGTTTTTTCTGAATAATGGAGCCAACATAAAAGACGAAGGAAGATTTGGGAAGCGTCATCACTACCATCGGGAGGGAGTTTTTTTTAATCAAGGTTGAATAACCCGAATATTTTGCACATTGAAACAGTCAAACAAGGCAGCGACATATGATTCTCGAGTTACATCATCGCGACAAAACTTGAATGCCGTGGTTGAAATATATCACGAAGGTAAGACCCCAGGATCCGTCCTGTGTGGCCCGGTATACACACATGGATGCGCTCTGCTGGTACTTATCCGTGTCTACGACGCGAAGAAAATCCTAGTGGACGCACTGGGTACCCTGAGAACCACTGGGATTCATTCTTTGCAAGACCTAAATGTGGCAAAAGAATGGGTTTGACCGGTTTCTCGAATTCAAGTCCAAGGGGATTGAATTTGAAGTAGGTGACAAGTATCTGTTCCGGCAGTTAACTGGCCTCTTGATCCGTCAGAGTTGTCAGGCTTGTTCATCAAAACCCCTTGCAAAATATTATAATAAAAAGATAAGTCGAAAGACCAAGTCGAAGATTCGAAGATATGAAGAAGAAGTATTGATCAAGTCGAAGATTTGAAGATTTGAGATTCAACCCGAATCTGCAATTCTGGTAGAATCTCGGGGGCTACTGACAAGGGTATAGACCATAGAACCCGACAGTTGAGTACCCCTGAGGCCCGTTAAGCTAGGCCCAATTGTAACGTTAGTCGAAATACGAGTTCATATCGTATGTCGATATTGTAATCTATATCGGATCCCTCCCGATCCCAGAGACCTGGCCACCTATATATAGGGGCCAGGAGGGGACGGTAAGGGACAGATTGAAAGCAAGCCAGGTTCTACACCCACGTTTACTTTCGATACGCACCTTTTTTGACTGAGTTTACCTTCGAGTTCATCCAACGCCCTATCTTCCCGATTCTAAGTCCTTCATCTAGGACATTTGTCGAGTTAACCCTCGTCACCAAGACTTCAGCCTATGATAGCATGTCAAGCTTCATGCACTATCCAACACAATCAATAGTCCGAACAAATAAAAATGCTAGGCAATCCACATATACTATAACACCCCTCTCACGTGTGACTCAGGGAGGCAAACACGTGCATAGATGAAGATAAATCCCACATATGAATCAAGAGGACAATACGTGGATAGAGAGGGGGGTCAAAGAAGCAAATTGCCCAACAAATTTTAGTACATTGCAAAAGCTGAGACTTGAACCCAAAACCTCAACCTCTGATACCATATGAAGCTTCATGTGCTAGCTAACGCAACCAAAAGTTCGAACTGACATGGGAAGTCGGCATGTGAATAGACTCAAAGGTATCACTCAAGAGATCTATACATGGACACGAAGAGGGACAACAACTGTTTTTAAATAAATTGTGCAAGAGGAGACTCAAAATCAAGACCTAGGCTCTCATACCATGTCACGCTTTATGCACTAGTCAACACAACCAAAATTCCAAACTAGCTGAGACTTGAATTCGAGGTCTTGACTCTAATACCATTCAAGCTTCATGCACTAGCCAACACAAAAAATATCTAAACTGATGAAAAGAGCTAAGAAATCTACACATACTACAACATTACCATCTACCTATATGTATGTGGACAATTGAGGAAAAAGTGTCACCTCGTTTTAGTGGATGGTCAGGGCTGGGCGAGGGTTAGGGCGGTCTCTGGGTCAGGGTGGGAGGTGTGGATTTTTCTCAAGCAGGGTGGGGGGTATGTGCAACTTACTAGGAACAAGCCTTTTTGTGCACCATAACCATATCCCAAACTCCCTTTGTGATCTTGCGTCATGAGCGGCATCTAATTCCTTTGGGCATGTGGCATATCTATTATTTCCTCCTCATACTCATCATTGAACACACACTTGATTGCCATCTTAGGGCCCCTTTGATTCATAGGATAAGAGAAGTGTAGTAATAGTCATCACATTGGATTGGGATGTCATGTCTTTTTGAATCTTATCAGAATAGAATTTCCCTTTGATTGTGGTGAAGGAAATTTCCAGGAGGCCTAACCTCATGCTATTTTCCTATGAAATTAACAATAGATGATTCCTATAGGATTATTTACTATGAGAGATAATCCAATTAATCAAATGGCTTCTGAAGAAATTTCCATACGATTTCAATCCTACACAAATTCTTTAAAAATCATATGAATCAAAGGAGCTGTAATATTCTTTTCCTTGGCTCGGAGCCTATACATCTTAGCAAAGGAGTTGTGAAGTCACCCAGAAATATCTCAGGAGAAGACACTACACACAAACCTCAATAACTTATACTTTAACAGGCAAACATAAAAATGTACATATATATATTTGCCTATTTGGTGATCGTAAAGAAAATTGACACAATATGGAAATGCACCATAGGTTGACTCTTATGAGATGAGTATTTTAGTAAATCAACTTAACTCGGGCCATGTTGTGCGGTGGTCACTTAGTGACAAGGGTTAACTCGACAAATGTCCTAGATGAAGGACTTAGGATCGGGGAGATAGGGCGTCGGATGAACTCGAAGGTAAAATCAGTCAAACAAGGTGTGTATCAAAAGTAAACGTGGGGAGTAAACCTGGCTTGCTTTCAATCTGTTCCTCACCGTCCTCTCCTGGCCCCTATATATAGGTGGCCAGGTCTCAAGGATCAGAAGGGATTCGATATAGATTACAATATCGATATACGACATGAACTCGTATTTCGACTAGTGTTATAACTGGGCCCAGCTTAACGGGCCTCAGGGGTACTCAACTGATGGGCTCTACTGTCTATACCCTTGTCAGTAGCCCCCGAGATTCTACCAAAATTATAGATTCGGGTTGAATCTCAGATCTTCAAATCTTCGACTTGATCAATACTTCTTCTTCATATCTTCGAATCTTCGACTTGGTCTTTCGACTTATATTTTTATTATAATGTCTCGCAAGGGGTTTTGATGGACAAGCCTGACAACTCTAACGGATCAAGAGGCCAGTTAACTGCCGGAACAGATACTTGTCACCTACTTCAAATTCAACCCCCTTGGATTTGAATTCGGGAAACTGGTCAAACCCATTCTTTTGCCGCATTTAGGACTTACAAAGAATGAATCCCAGTGGTTCTCAGGGTACCCAGTGCGTCCACCAGGATTTTCTTCGCGTCGTAGACACGGATAAGTACCAGCAGAGCGCATCCATGTGCGTATACCAGGCCACACACGACGGATCCCGGGGTCTTACCTTCGTGATATATTTCAACCACGGCATTCAAGTTTTGTCGCGATGACGCAACTCGAGAATCATATGTCGCAGCCTTGTTTGACTGTTTCAATGTGCAAAATATTCGGGTTATTCAACCTTGATTAATAAAAACTCCCTCCCGATGGTAGTAATGATGCTTCCCAAATCTTCTTTCGTCTTTTGTATTGGCTCCATTATTCATAAAAAACATCGTCGGGTGCACGCCCAGCGCTCCCGATGGGAGTAGCCCCCGAGGCTATAGTCGAAAAATCTTATTTCGAGTATAGGCTCAAAGACATTGTGCCTACTTTCATTTCATCAGATCGTAGCTTCACTTAATAATATCGTCGGGTGCACGCTCAGCGCTCCCGATGGTAGTAGCCCCCAAGGCTATAGTCGAATATTTTTGGGTATAGACTTAGAGAATCAGTTTTTCTTCGTTGATCTCTGTGCACCTTTTACATCAATTTTTCGTCGACTTCCTTTGTCATCATCAATACGCACATATGTCACACCAGACTTTTCACTGTCATAGTCTTATTGCCCTTTACTCGAACTTTCATGACGTCATTAATATAATCACCCTGTGTGTAATTTTGACTGGGCGCTGACCGTTACTCGTGGGCAGCGCAGTAATTTCGCAATTTCCCTACCCGTTAGTGGGCTGCTGTTTCCACTCGTTGCGCCACGTCTCAGCCCACGTTCCTTCATCAGGAAGCTATATAAGGGGGAGAGTGGGGAATTTACTGTTTACCAGTTCCTCGCTTCTGCCGCCGCCACCATTGTTGCAAACCTTGCACACCTCTGAGCTCCTGCACAGCCCCCGTGCACAAGCCGTAGATGCGCGTCAAGACTCTTGCGCAGAAGAACAAGATGGGCAAGAGCAACACTGCTAACTCTACGACCAGCTGGGTGCCTTCTGATTTCAAGCAGAAGGATCTGGACAAGGCCCAGGCTGATGGCCTCATCTCCGACGATGATCAGGTCATCTTCCCTAGCACCGAGCGCATCCCCAAGCCCTCGAGCGACTTCCAGGTGATGTTCCTTGCTTTTCTCTTATGCGGTCTTTCTCTCCCTGCCCACGAGTTCCTTCGTGGGCTTCTTTTCGTGTACGGTGTGCAGCTTCACCAGCTCACACCAAACTCAATTCTTCACATTGCTTGTTTTATCACCTTTTGTGAATCGTTTCTGGGGATCGAACCCCATTTTCTTCTCTGGAAATTCCTCTTTCGGCTCCGCCCCAGTGTCGCTTTATCAAAGAAGCCTGAATTGGGCGGAGTTGTTGTTTCTATCCGTTCTGAATCTCAGTACCTGGAGTTTTCCATGGCTGCCTCAGTGCAAGGTTGGAGGAAAAAATGGTTTTATATCAAAGACCAGAAGGTCTCTTCCTCTGACCAGTACGACATTGCCCCTTTTGATGCCTCTAAAGAAGTGAAGAAATTGGCCTCGTGGGATTCGCCTCCCACGGAAGCTGAGATGGAGGAAATCAAACCACTTCTAGCCCACATCCAAGCTCTAAAGAGTGGTAAAGCAGGTGTGCTTTCAGGTACTCAACTTATGGTGTTTTTCCTGCAACGTCGAGTTCAACCTCTTCAGCACCGTCTTTCCAAACTATGGTCATTTTCTGGCTTGGGAGATTCTTCTCGAGCATCTGAAGATCTTATGGAGAAGAAGGATCTCGATAAGCGAGTGAGAGCTCTTACTACTCTCACTAAGGATCATGAAATTGCGGATTTGGCCGCTAGATACTTCGACTCCGAACATCCCTTGCCTGCGGTATGTTTACTGTCTTTAGTCGCCTTCTTTTATCTTATCATTGTTTTTCTTGTAACTCTCGGCTTCTTTTCCTTCCAGGATCACCAATCCCTTGTTTCTCGCCCTCCTCTTCCAGAGGGAGGGGCCATTCAAGATGTGCCTATTTTCGCTGCCTCTGAAGCCCCCGAGGCTGAGGACAGCCAAGATGAAGATGAAGGCGAAGATTCGCTGGAAAGGACCAGTTCGACTATGTCGCCTCCTCCTGCACTTTCCGAAGATCTTGGCATGGACAAGAAGAGGAAACGTGTCGAGGAGCTTGCTTAATTGAGTGCCTCCTCTCACAAGAATGTGGCCGGGAAGGCCTCTGCTCTAGAGGATGAGGAAGAACTTTTCGACGCCTTGGACTCGTGAGTTTTTTTTGCTGACTGGAATTTTTTATTTTTACTTGCTTCCTTTATTTTGACTTACACGAAGTCTCTGCCTTTTTCTTTCCTTCATAGTGACAACGAGAACCCGAAGAAAGTTGCTGCCACTGCTCCCTTTGTTGAAGCTACGATCGCCGATGAACCTTCCTTGCAGGAAACTGCTCCGGTGGCTAAGTCTTCAGAAGCTCCTGTTAAGAAGGTCGTCTCTACTCGTGGTTCCAAGCGTTTGAAGAAGTCGACAGACGCCGGTGCTTCCCTCGAAACCCATCGGCCCACGAGCTCCTCCGACGATGTGCGTGTTGATCCTGGTATTTTTGCTTTTGTTCCTTGCGTGATCTTCATACTCACGTGTTTTCCTGGACAGATCTTGATAAAGAAATTTGTCACTTTGGGCATGGAATGTGTCGAATATTTGAAAGCTACTAGGGCTTCTGAGGGTAATCTATTTTCCTATATTTTGCTTGTCTCGAGTGCCTTTCTTTGTTTCTTTATTCGACTTTCTTTTCCCTTCTTTGAACTGCAGATGCTTTGGCGGCATCTAATGCTCGCATTTCGTCTCTGGAAGCTGAACTCGAAGCTTCTAGAAAAGCTTGGGATGCCACCACTGCTGCCAAAGCCACTGCTGAGAAGTCCACTAAATCAGCATTGGCTAGGGCAAAGAAAGCGGGGAAGGCCCTTTCTGACGCTAATAAGGAGCACATCCAGCGGGAGTAGGCCGTAACTGAATGGCTTAATAAAATGTCTGCTCTTGCTGGAGGTAAATATCATGCTTTTTCCTTCTTTGTTGATTTGCCCACTCTTATGCTTGCTGATGTGTACTTTTTCCTCTGTCTTTGTTTCCTTGGTTGTTTAGAACATACTAGGGTGTCTTCGTCATCTTTGCAGCCAGACGATGATTCTCTCATGGCCACAGTTAACTTGCTGGAGGCGAACTGGATTTCCATCCAGGAGATCTTTGAGTTGGCTAGCCGCATGCTCACGCGGATTTTCGTCGGGTTGTGGCCCAAGCAGAAAGCGGACATGCCAGATAATGATTTGAAAAAGCTTGCCAAGGCCTTTGACACCCCTGACGATCCTATCCTTCTTATTAAGGGCCGCTCCATGAAGCGAGGTGCCGAGGGGCCATTGTGCTTACTTACGCACATGGCGAGGAGGTCAATTGGGAGAAGGTGAGCTCTTCCCGCGGTCTACCTCTTTCGGAGCTGTGGGTTTTCTTCGAGAAGGCGAAGAAGTACGCGCCAGGCATCGTATCGATAATTTCTCCTTCGGCGGCTTCTTTGACCTCTGCTATGCCGGTTTCCTCGACTCCGGTGACAAGTGGATCCATGCCTCCTCCCAACGCTGGCGCTACCTCTTCCACGCCTACTGCTGCTGCGGACCCTGAGGCTGAGGTGGCGTAGACTTAGTCTTCCTTTGTAATCTTCGTTTATTCTGATGTAGTGAACTTTAGTCACATTTTGCCCGAGAACTAGTCAGAGGACTTGTGCTCTTTGTAAATATTCATCCTTTATGAAATGTCGTGCTTGATTTAGTTTCTGAGATGCTGTCTTTTCCTTTCTTTTGGCTTCTAGCCTGTGCATGCTGGTGGGTTGTCGGGTCGTGATCGGGCTTCATCTCCCGCCAATATGTTTGACTCTGGAGTTTCTTTGCCTCCTCATCCTTCATGTCGATGTTCTGAACATTTGTTGAGAATTTTGGACCTTGAAGGCCGTTTATCCTTGATGAAGCGCCAGGCACAGATGGCTATGGACAGGGCCAGCAAATCTTGCGGCTTTATGAAACAGATATCCATACTTGAGGATAAGGTGTCGGGTCTGACGGCCAAAATTGTGCATCTTGAAGAATGCGACTCCTTTCTTGTTGGTATTGTTGAATCTGTCTGTGAGATGTTGTGATGTAGGGTTCCTTGCAACCTTCCTCTTTTCCCTTTTACTCCATTATTGGTGCCTAATAACTTCTCATTATCGCAGGCACTTGCTTGGACTTTGTTGGTGAGACATATCGGGTTTCTGAATGAATTGCGGCTCTCGAGAAATCATCAGAGGGAGTCGAAAGTTTGTGGTCTAATCCTCGGTGCCGTCGTGCTATTGTGCTTCTTCAAGATCGTGCTCAGCACATTGGAGAAGCTGTTGATGGTTGTCGAAGGTCTTTGACTACCATGTATTCTGTCATGCTCTCTTGCAATCCTCTTCCTGGAAGCTTTCCGCAGCTACTCGATGTTTTTAGATCTATTCAGCAAATTCATCGACTAATAGAGCTCAACTTAGTGGCTGGCGCCAATTTTGCTCTTGGTTGGATACGTAAGTGGCATCCAAGGCTTAATTATAGTTCCATGTCACTAAGTATGCGTCCAGGGGGAGCTAGGTTGCGAGTCCATATGGATGCTACCCTTCAACCAGCAAGGAGGCTCATAGCTAGGTTACTTCAAGAGGATGCCGCGTTTTTCCGCGAGCATCATTATTTAGATCCTTTGGGCGTAGATGATTATGATCAACCACTGCTGTGACATTTGTATGCTTCCGCGAGAGTTTTTGTTTCTGGATCTTTTTATCCGAAGCTCTGTTTTGTTCTCAAGGCATTTTACTTTCCCATTGTTGGTGCGTTTACCGCAATTTTGTTTAAAGACATGTAAACTCAAACAGGAGGAACTTTGTCTTTATTTATACTTATAATGTAAGATACATGGGGTGTCCCAAGAGATCCGGCCGATGACCTGTGTTCTGGATCTAGAGGGCATTGCCCTCGAATAGCTCGTGGCTTTTACAGCCTTATTCTTCTACTCTACTCTTTTTGTTCTTTCTTGTCGCCTATGTCGCTTGAGTCTTCTCTTCTTCTCCTATAGGTTTCTCTTGTTCTGACGGCTGTACCCGCGGTTTCTTCACTTCTGGCTCTGCTGGGTGTCCTTCGAGTTACTGTGTGACTCCTGTAGTCGCACTTTTTGCTTTGTAATTGGGTTCTCCGTAGCTTGCCATCATGCCAAAGTTTTGGGTCATCTTGTGAAATTCCTTGTCGCATAGATCTGATAGCTCGAAGCTTCCTTTGACTGTGATAACTCCATTGGGTCCTGGCATTTTTAGTACCAGGTAAGTGTAGTGAGGTACTGCCATAAATCATGAAAACGTGGGTCGCCCGAGGATCGCATGATATTGTGATGGCCAGTCCATGACTTCGAAGTCGAGTTTCTCTCTTCTGTAGTTTTGCCGATTTCCGAAGCAAACGTTGAGTGCTATTCGACCTAGTGGATAGTTTGCACTCCCTGGGACTATTCCGTGGAAGGAGCAGTCAGTTGGCTTCAGGAACTCTAATGAAATATGCATTGCTCGTAGAGTTTTCACGTAGATCATATTTATTCCACTTCCTGCATCCATGAATACTCTGTCGACATCGTACGTCCCAATTTGAGCTTTGAGTACCAAAGGCACGTTTCCTGGCCGAGGTACTGTTATTGGCTGATCATCTTTGCTGAATTCTATGGGTTGCTCTGACCAGTGTAGATATTCCGTTATTGCTGGAGGCGAAGTTACTGCGAGGTTAACTTGTCGAGTTATGCTTTTCTCCTCTTTGTTCGACTTGGGCACTGGCAGTATCATTGCTGTGATGTGCCCTTTAGATGGAACATATCCTTCATCGTCATCGCATCCCTGGTTCGGCTGGTCTTGACCTTGTAGGACTCCATTGTTTCCTTGTTGACTTGCAGGCGTGCTGTTTGTGTTTCCTTCGTATCCTTTTTGTTTTGCTTCGGCTTGCTTGTTTAGTGCTGCTTCCTGTAATTTCAAGAACGTTGTGCAATCTTTCATCGCGTGTCTGGATACTCGTTTCCCATCAACAAACGCGGAGTGTATATGACATGGTCCGTTTAGCATATCTTCTGGCGATGGGTTGTACTCTCTGGATTCTCTTGTCTGAAACTTTTTGTAGTCTTCTTTTCCATAACTACGATATCCCGAGCTTTTACGGTCGTTTCCTTGGTAGCTATTGTCCTTGTACCCTACGGCTACTTGGCTGTGAGAGCCATAGTTATCGTAATTGCGGGATCTCCTCCTTTGGCCTCCATATCTGTTTCCTCTATCATCCTCTAGCGATCGTGTCCGTTTGTTGTTGCACGCATCTTCTCTATCTGCGAATCTGTTTGCTATATCCATTAAATCTGATACTGTTTTTGGCTTGATTCTGCCCATCTCTTCGACTAGGTCTCCTCGCCTTAACCCAACTATGAATGCATCTATTGCTCTTTCGTCTGAAACTTTGACTGCCGAATTTTTGATGATGCTCCATCTTTGGATATACGCCCTTAATGTCTCACCGCATTGCTGTACGCAGGCTTTGACTTCTTCTATGGATGCTGGCCGCTTGTATGTCGACTTGAAGTTGCTCGTAAATTGTTTTGTGAGCTCCTCCCAGCTCCTGATTGTTTCTTTCCTAGTTTGCTCAACCATGACCTTGCTGCGCCGGTGAGGTGTAGTTGCAAACTTTGCATTGCTGTTTCCCTGGTTCCTCCCAGTAATTTTACTGCTTGTAGATAATCTGAAAGCCATGACTGTGGCTCCTGTGATCCATCATATTTTTGCTGATCGTGGGGTAGTTTGAAACCTTTGGGTACTGGCGTGATGCGAACCCTATGGGTAAAGCATGGCGCCCCCATCTCCTTTTCGTCGTCTTCGTAGTCATATGCTTTGTTGGGAGTTCTGGATCGTCGGGTTCCTTTATGCTTTGGACTGTTGTGTTGCCCTGGTGATGGCGTTCTAGATCGTCGACTTCCGCTTCTGTGCCGAGGACTATTGTGACGGCGTGGTGATCTTGGCTTGTGAATTCCTTTGTTGTGGTATGCCTCCTCCTCTTTTGCTGATAACTTGTTGCCTACCATCTTTAATCCCTGCAGTGCTGCCCGATGCATATGTTCCCTTGGATCTCCTGGACTTGGTCGCGTTGTGTGCAGGTATGCTTGAGCTGCCACCAGTGCTGCTTCGGGTGTCTTTGGTATAATTTTCCCTTGCTCGTCGACTGATAAGAAAGACGAGTCGAGGTTTTTGGAGAGACTTTGCCTATCTGAGTTTTCAAGGTTCTCGTACCTTGATCCGTGCCGACGATGTCTTTTGCCGTTTGTGTATGATGCGTCGTTGCGTGCTCTGCGAGCAGCGTCGCTTGCTGCAATGGCTGATTCTTTTCTCTTCTGTATTTCAATTCTTTCTTTTGCTAGTAGCTTTGACTGCTGTCTTAGGGCGCAGTGGTACCCCAAAAGCATATTTTTGCTAGCATTATTTGGTATTGGCGTGCAGTGCTCCACAGCTGTTTTGATTGTCCTCCATTCATCGACTGATAGTCAAACTTTTTCCTGGTTTGCTAGGGAGTCTACAGTTTCTCCTTCTGCCAGGTGGTTTGCCCCCCTGTTTATGATTGCTGGGTTGAGCACTGGATTGTTGTTTTCATCAAGCTCTTCTAAGTTGTCTTCTGTAATAGCAAGTACTTGGTACCGATTATCGAACTTACTATCGAAGCTTGAGAAGATTGAATTTTCATCCTCATGAAGCTCTAACCCTGTCTTCTAGGTGTCCATTGATTTATCTGAAGTATCGTCATGGCTGATCATCAGATCTTCGAGTTGTACCTCTAAGTCGAAGTTTCCAGTGGTTTCGTCGCCTTCTGTGAATTTTCCTTTTTCTGTTTCTATTTCCATGAAGCTGACCGGCGAATTTACTTTGCTGGAAGAGCCCTCTGACGATTCTGACGTTGTTTCTGCCTTGGACTTGCTTGCCGATGGACCCGGTTTCGCCGGATCTGAAAGGCAAATCGAACCTAGTGATCCGACGCGAAAGTTTATACTTCCGATCGTCAAATTCATATCTTGATCCATGCTCTCGAATACTTGCGTGAAACTTGACTGGTGAGGTTGAAAATCGACGGTTCCGAAGGGTATCTGGATTTCGTTGACTTCTAGACTGCTGTTGGCTGAAAGCGAAAAAGCCGTCGAATTCATGATTCCAACGCCCAGAGTCCCCACGGTCGGCGCCAATTGGCAAGGGTTAACTCGACAAATGTCCTAGATGAAGGACTTAGGATTGGGAGATAGGGCGTCGGATGAACTCGAAGGTAAAATCAGTCAAACAAGGTGTGTATCGAAAGTAAACGTGGGGAGTAAACTTGGCTTGCTTTCAATCTGTTCCTCACCGTCCTCTCCTGGCCCCTATATATAGGTGGCCAGGTCTCAAGGATCAGGAGGGATCCGATACAGATTACAATATCGATATACGACATGAACTCGTATTTCGACTAGTGTTATAACTGGGCCTAGCTTAACGGGCCTCAGGGGTACTCAACTGACGGGCTCTACTGTCTATACCCTTGTCACTTAGGGAGTGTTTGGTTGTTCTCAACCATTTTGGGAATATGGGAATCCTAGCCCAGTGGAGCCATGATTTACTTGGCCAAGTCCAGATCTTCCATATGCATGATGCTTGGTTGCCTGCATTTTATCCAGGGATCATTTTCTACATCGTATTTGGCTGCGAGGAAAGGAGGATTATGGCTAGGAAAATGCAAATTCAACTTGCTTGGTTGCAAACGGCCTAGTACCATGGTCGCCACTTCTCACAAGTGGTGAACTTACCATACACTACTACACATATAACATGCATCAACAAATTAGTGTCATTTTAGCCCTAACTACTAACCAAATACCATCTTGATACTATAGTTCCTAGCTACTAGCAAATATAAATTGTATGCACCATACAAGGTTGTTCATAGAAAGGGATAATTCATATAACAATACAACATCACCATCTTCATCTTCTTCACATCTTCTCTAGACTCTTATTTGCGCACATCTGGTCACCCACTCCTACCTCTTGCTCTTTCAAGCTTCATTATTATATAGAGGGACACCATGGCCTTCATCAGCGGTGTGAGGTGTAATCTCACTCTCTTTCAGGAAAAACTCATCCATGCCAAAGCCTAAAATTCAGTTATGGAGAACGCAACATGCAAGGACAAGATTAACTTGGGAGGGGAAAGGATGGAATAACTTCTGATCACAGATCTTACATCTGTTCTTTAGAGCAACGAATTCCCTCTAAATAGTGACTCTAAGGCTAAAGTGTCTAAGATTGAAAAGTTCCTTAGGTGTCTTGGGATAGTTCCTTGTAGAGAAATAATTAAGATGGTACCTCGTTGACTAGAATGGTGGAAGAATACCAGGGTGGCAAGCATATCCTGCATTTCCTAGATTGAATTTACCTTCGAGGATATTCATCTCATCAGGACGACTCAAGCTGTCAGCAAGAATGCTTGCATCATCAGTAATTCCTTCCCATTATTCTAACACATATGTGAACTTCAGATCAAAATTAACAACAACAAGCACATTCTGGTTGTTGTAGTGCTTTCTCCCTCTGTGCTGAAGCTTGGCTTGTAGGCACTCTATCTGTCACATGAGTACCATCAATTGCCCAATACAATCATGAAACATGAACAAATTTTTAGGTTTCAATGCAATGCAATCATGTCATGAACAACATGCTAGAGTTGCTCACCTTGAAATATGGAAAACACCGGTAGTTATCTTGTATCTTTGTTGGAGTTTGACAACATGGTGCTTTGATCATCGCCCCTCCGAGTTCACCAATAGCATACAAGACTTGATTGAAATTCCTAGATATTGTACTAGTGGATCTCCTCCATATTTTGTGAATCACTCAAAATCTCGGTTTATGTCCAACAACATGAATGAAAATTGTTACTAGCTCTTCATATAGGTATGAATGCTATCTTGAAGCAACCTCCTAACCCTAAATGTGTTCACAAGGTGGTTAAAAGAGGTTCTTCTTCACATCACTACATCATTGTTGTTGTAGATGTAGTTCAGATTTGAAATTCTCATCTACTGCATTCAAACATGGGAGCATATGTGACCGCGGGCATATCTATTGTAGATCAAAAGGACCCATGCCTGAATTACATCTATTAGGGCAGCTGTCAGAATGATGAGCTTCATTCGTGGGTCGTAGTTGAATCAATGTTGCATACAGCCATAAGCCTAACTAACGAGCTAATAGTGAGGGGTGAGAGAGGTTATAGGTTCTTACAGCCATGGGAGCCATAGGCGACGACTTGCCAGAGCCGGAGACGATGGGGATGAAAGGGTGACACAGAAGAAGTAGACAAGCATGTACTTGAGACCTACGGGCTCCATCGCTGGCAAAGACAGATGAAAGGATGCAATAGCCGGTGTTGGAGATCTTCAAAATAGGAGCAATTGGTGCCGCGGATCAAAATTGTCGCCGCCCGGGCCGAGAAAATGAGGATGGATTTGTTCTCCCGCTAGAGGTAACCGGTTAAGAGAGAGGTGACCCTACATTTGGCGCCATACCGTGCGGCCAATATTTTTTCTGACGCCATCTGCCCATTTCCATGGTTGCTCCCCGTGCAGTTATTCTTTCCTTTTCGCCCGATAGGGCCTACCCAAGTAAAAACAACCGATTTGAGCGTTTCTCAGGAGCCTGTCTGGACACTACTTTATATTCATGTAAGCCAACAATGCGGCCTCATGAGAGCAACCAAACGGACGATTTTTTGCACCCAGTTGGCCTGTTTTTAGATACTGCAGGCTATCAAACACGCCCTTAGCTTCGGCATACATGTTCATCCTGTGTCTCCGAGCTAAAATGAAATCTGTAAAGAAGGGCCGTTCACTGGAAGCCCAATAGGCCCAACCCAACAGCTCGCCAGTCCGCTTCCGCTGCTTATATACAGGCCCCCATTCCTCCTTGCGATCATCTGGGCATCTTTCTCTCCTCCTTGTCGTGCTACTCTTGCTGCTTCCGGCGCGAGCGAGCACGAGGGAAAAGCGCGGGAGATGGAGGCGAGGCGGGAGATCAGCAAGCGGATGCGCACCGCCGCCACGGTGAGAGCTCCACTACTCACCCCCTCCCCCTCCCCCTCACCATCTCGCTGTTCGATTCGTGTTCCCGAGCCGTCTGCGGATTTGGGGGCCGGTGTCTCGTCTGTGTTAGGGGTTTGGGGCCGCGCGCGCGCTGTGGTTGTTCCCCCCGTTTTTTTTCCCTGCGTAGGGTTAATCGAGAGGCTCGACTTGCTTCACTGACATGCTCTGCTTGCGGGCGGCCGCGTCGGCCACGCGATTCGGTCCCGAGTTGTTCGTCGATTCCCTGGTCCGTGAGGGTTTTCGATTTTGTTTGGGCCTTTGGGGGATCTCGAAGTCGGTTCCGGCCTCGCTATTTTAGGTGGATGGGGCTGCGTTCGAGTCGAATTGGGGCTTCGAGTTCCTGTTCGAAATTTCACACTGATCGAGTTGATGAAATGAGGTGCCTTGATTTGGGTTTGGGGTTTGTAAAGGAAGCCTGGCACTTGCGATTTTGTACCGTACATTAGGAGCTACTACTGGTGGTATGTATGTGGAATTTAATCATGAAATCTTATTTTGACTAACTGGAGTAAAAGCTTTCCACGCGCGTTTGTGCAGAGCAACGATGACGACACGGCGAGCCAGGGGAGCGCAGGAGGGGGAGCGGCGGCGTCCTCCGCGGTCGCCGTGAGCACGGCCGCGACGGAGACAGACGGGGAGGAGATGGCCATGGTGGCGGCGTCGGAGGCTGAGGTGGTGG
This sequence comes from Dactylis glomerata, assembly GCA_007115705.1. Classification (NCBI taxonomy): domain Eukaryota; kingdom Viridiplantae; phylum Streptophyta; class Magnoliopsida; order Poales; family Poaceae; genus Dactylis; species Dactylis glomerata. The sequence goes on along the minus strand of QXEO01000905.1, from coordinate 1,286,764 downwards.
GTTCGGCGGAGACGGAGGAGAACGTCCAGCGCATCCTCGTCGCCATCGACAACTTCACCCGCAAGGTCCGCCTCTTCGTCCCACACCAATCCCTGTACTTGTGAATGTGATGGCCGGAGAAGTGAGGTGACATGAATGAAAATGGCGGCTGGCATGGCAGGTGTCCGAGATGCTGGAGTCCGGGCGCGCCATGTTCAAGGACCTCGCCACCGACTTCGAGGACCGCCTGTGCACGTAAGGAGCAAAATAATCCTCGCCGCAGCAATGCAAGCACCAATGCAGCATCATATCATATTATCATCTGATGCCCACTCATCTGCTGTTGGTGCGGAAATTGCAGGATTCACAAGGAGAGGCTGGAGAAGTGGGAGGAGGAGATCAGGGAGCTGCGCGCCCGCGACGCAGCCAACGAGCAGGTCCGCGCCGTCCTCCACAACGCCCAGCTCCAGCTCTTCCACATCCGCCAGTAGTGGAGTTGCTTCCCTCTCATCTCATCTGCTTCAGCTAGCCGTTCCACAACATCTTCAGTTTAATTCAGTTCAGGCAAGGCGAACAACCCGTCGGTCTGCGTGCAGCAACTCCCTGTTTCTTCTGCTTTTACCTTCATGAACTTATGTCAGCACAGCAGCGTTAACAAGTCCAGTTTGATGTACTAGTACTGTATGCCCGTATAAATCTGCCACCAACAGTGAGGTGCCACACTACTGAATCCGAACATGAACTTATTCTGAATGTTAAATGTCTTCTAGAGTCACTAGTCTGTTTCTTCAGGAACTCTTTCATGTTTGCGATGCGTTTCGCTTGTCCAGTGCAGCATGGAACTGTAAAACCTTGATCTGCGAAGCTTTTGTGTCCAGCGGTGTCAGCACACTTTCAGCCTTTCTACGTGTTTCAGTCTGGGAACGGAAAGCATTATCTAGTTGTCAGCCACTGGTTCTTGGTTATTGTTTGACATAGATGACAAGGAAACCAATTGTTTTACGAATCAGAGATTCCTCGACAATCTTTTCAAGTGCTGTTTTCTTGTTCGAAAAGGCTGTTTCTGTTCATATGCACATGGAGCCGACACACCACCTCCGTTCACCATAGGTTGTATTCTTATCGCACTAGGTTTTTATAGCAAGTACAAAAATTGTTTACTCTCCTCATATTATCCTCACAAATTTTTTTGAGGAATTATTCAAGAATCAAGATGATGCGTTTGTAAACAAGAAATATTTTATGAACAAGAGAAGTGTTAGAATTAGATTAACACCAGCATCAATCGCTAATCAGACAAAGGATATCGGTTGTTAGTGTGCAAGCGCCCTTTCTCCATAGAGGTGTCCCGTCTGCTTGCATAAATAGTAGATTCATCAACTGAAAGAGTACACGATTCATCAATTATTTCCATTGATCACAGTGTGCACGTTTTTTTATCGTTGCCATCTTCCACCCTTACGGACACATGACAGGTATTATGTGGTATTTAATCCAAACAGAATCAAAATTGGGACTACAAAAGGATGATTGTGATTGACACATTAGTAGCATTTACAGGAATGGAAGCTCACGCTTTCGAGCTGACTACACTTATTTCTACAAACTAGAGCAAAAATGGCAGGGGAGCAGAGAGAAACAAGTAAATATATACCGCTTATCACCAATGAACCAAGAAGATGGTAAAGGAGGAAAGAAAAACCTATGGCAATGGCCCATTAACATCTACTCTAACCTAATTCATGTATTTGCGACAGTCAGTAGTCTGGCATAGGCAAGGAACTTTGCAATCATCAGCCTCATCAGGGTCAAACAGGTAATCATACCTACAAAGGGAACAGAAGATAAAACTTGATTAGTCTCCTTGCAGAAAACAGAGATTTATCATGATTTTCTGAGACAATCTGCAAATATAAGAAATTATTATATGCAACGTACGTTAGCTCTTCACCAGCGGAAACATTTCTCTTCGCAATTAGAACAATGCGGCTCTGATCATGCCCCACGCTCATAATCCTCGCATAGAAGTTTGGCGTGCACTGCGATGGAAATAAATACACATCACACACATTCTATTTAAATCTTAAGCAAATTTGACATTAAATATGTGATCCTTACAGAATGGTTGATCAGACGTGCCACGTTTCCTTTGTCCGTGGCATCAACAACCACTTCCTCACTGATTTTGAAAAGCTGTGTAGTAAAAAGGACAGCATAGATGTAGTTATGTCAGATGAAAATATCAGAGTATATTCAAATAAGTCATCATAAATGCAGAGTAATGTATATGGCACAATGGCGCATGTTTCTAATGCCATGCCTATCTTTGATATGCATATAAAAGCTGAAGAATGGAGAATCGGGCATGGAACCTTCGGTATACCTAGTCCCCATGGTCTAAATTGGCTTGAATACGTGATCAAATGAATAAAATAAGCTAGCCAGGAAATATATCTAGCATTTGGCATGGCCAAATAGCATATGCTTTATTTCATAGAAAAAACACCAGAGATCTGGTGAACAGACATGGAAGACAACTCACATAACAATCTTTTCCTTGTCTACGATACTGTGCTTCCCGCAAATCGGCAACACTTCGCCTGACCTGCTCACCGCGGTACTCAAGAACCTGATGAAAAAGGCTAACCATGAGCAAATTGTTGAATGAGAGCAGCGGCGCATTAACAAGGACCCACATGTAGTATTGTGAAATGCAAATATGGGAATTGGGGCATATGTGGGTACACAAAATAGCTCGAGTGCTTACACAGCAACCGTGTATCAGAAAATATAAATGGACCTCTAAAAAATAATATAGACTGAACCTTATTATGATGTACAGAAACTAAACCATGTCATAAAATCAAGCACATCTATATTTCAAGTGCGCCCTACTTCTGAAAAATATTTCGATGGCATATGATAGTGTTTGTGGGAGTACCATTTCTCCTTCTTGAATGTCCCTACGAGCAAAAAGTCCCCACCTATGAATTCCTGAATGACCAAAGCATACTCTACTGTGTTCCGTTTTCTGAAATAAGAAGAGATTAATTAGATCTAAACTACAAATATAAACAGTACAAAGGAAAGCCAAGGACATACATACTAACCTGAAGATAACGTAGACGCTCCTTGAAAGTAGAAAATGATTGCGGATCCCTCTCTTCCTACAGAGAACAAAGTTTTCTTCATAAATAATTTGACTAAAGGATTGGAACATCTGTTGAATAAGCATGCATACATTAAGCACAAATCATAAAATTACCCTAGGTGGATTTAAACTGTCAATTTCATCCCAGGGGTGCTGACAATATCCCCTTACACGGTGTGCCATTGCTGCCTCCCGAGATCTCTGCATCCCAATGAAACTCCAATAAGTCGCAATGCGCAAAACAAAATAGGTTATCAATACAGGAACTAAACCAGCAACATCATTTATATTTTTAAAGACAAGTGACTAGAGCACTACTTAAGCAACACCATATGAGCAAATCCTAAACATCACAAAAGTTAGTAAAAACAGAGGTAACAGTTGAACATTAAAATTCCTTCAGCTAACTATATTCCACAGTGCAGCACAACAGAGAAGAGCAACCACAAACTTTCTGGTAGTAACACAGAAAAATTCGCTGCCATTATCATCTTCTAATGAACCTAGTCGCTCATTCTTGAGTAGCACTAGCATTAGCATGAAATGATAATGTCCATATCCTTAGAATAAACAAGTACTTTCCCAAACTATCATCAAAAGTTTCATATGTTACCATGCTACATGTAAGTATTGTGGCTAACCTTGTAGCTAGCAGAAAGTTGCATAAATTATTCATTCAACTGTAAAGTAAGTCATTCTGTTAGAAAATGGTCAGAACATATAATCTAATATACAGGCATACCTTTAACTCTTTCTTAGCATAAACCCGACATCTTGCAGAACACAGATTCTCCACAGTTTCAACTTTGGTTGCTGAATCCTTGGGAAGATCCTTCCTAATCAGTCTTGAAGCAGCTACAGTAACACTACTCTGAACAAGCCTTTTTGAAGAGAAAGTTCCAGCGGGAGTTTGAATTATCAAGACATTATCAGGGTTAGGTTTCCTGCACATTAATAAGTAACCCAAGACCGTAAGACAAAAAAAAACGAATTATATACTTTGAAAGACTTCTCAGCTGTTAAAGACAATAAGGTGCACAAAATGATGCAAGTAAATTATAACTCTGTGGCTGCTTCCACTTATTAAAACCTACCGATGATGAGCGCAATACGAAATCTTCTTTGATGTATGTTTGCCATTTTTCTCAAAGCAGTGCAGCTGCACAACATGGAATACATAGTAACGTTCAGCTGCCTTAAAAAAGAGATGCAAGGGAAATAAATGAAGTTGCAAACTTCTTTCATCAATAAATAGCATAAGTAATATCTGCTAGCAGGAAACAGTATTAGTTGTACCTCCATTCGATAACCTGCCCTTGATGCACAGGTGGCATGGTAATAAGTCGAGCACCTGTAGCATTGTGTACAAGAACCATGTATTTGCCTACAAATGACGCACATCTGGAGCAATGGACGAGGAAGGAGCGTATTAATACCAATGTAGTTAACATATGAGAAATGTAGTATTTATTGAAGATCAATCATCTTAAACCACTTAAAGCTAGAGCATAAACATATATAACCTTCATAAATAGCAAAGGTGCAAGGCTCAGTATTCCAATAGCAGGTTCCATGAGCTCATCAGTAAATGCCACCTGTGGTTGAAACCATGCGCATGACACGTGCACCCACAAGTTATCAACATTTGTTGGCTTCAACGCACCACCTAGTGTTGAAGTCAGTAAGGAACGGGTTAACGATTACCAAATGCTCAATCAAACAGAATATCACAACTAGATTTTCAGTGAAAAACTTATTTTACTCAGCAAGGTGCTGTCACTACTGTTATTTAGCAAGAGACCTAGTTTAAATATTAATGGCAGTACCAATGAATTATCCTGTTATGTATCAAATTCTTCTGGTCAATATCGAAAGGAAGAACTAAGAGTTCACAAATATAAGAGGATGTAACAGGTACATACCTTTTACAGGGCAAAGGCAGCACTCCCTCTTTTCTTCAGGTGTTTCACAAGCCCTACAAACCCATGAGGTGAAGTCTTCCTTACTACTCACGCCGTAGCACTCCTGGTGAACAGCTATCTGGCATCTGAACGTGAATGTTGTTAATTGCATAATTTAGTATATATATATATATATATCTCAAAATGATTCACTTCAAAGATAAACATGGTGAGCTTAATTACCTGTTACAAATAACAATCTTATTGTAATCCCAGTCTTCAACCCATCTACACACTGCACACCTTTCGGTTGTCCATTTTGCATTTACAGGATCATACGGTTCTGTAAAATGACAAATTCAAAGCCCGTCACTTTAAATTCCTTGGAGACGGATCTAGTACTAGAGGCAACCAAAGAAATGCCTGTTTACCATTTAACAAGTCAAGTAACTGCTGTTTCTTCAGTTTCTGAGAGGAGCGTTTTGAAGGATTTGTGGAGTTCACGCTTGGTTGATGTTGATCTATCTGTAAAGTCAGGCAAACAGAAGCAAAAACATAAACTACAACACTACAAGACCATAGGACATGAACTATCAGCATCTATATTTGTGATGGAAAAGGTTGAAGCAAAACTACAAAAGTGTGCTGTGGTTATTGTACAAACCCATTTTCCAAATGGCATCAGAGTACCCTTCATTTTGATACTGGACTTCCAGTTTTTACTTCTGCAGCCAGCATGTCTCTCCCATTCATTAAAGAGGAACTTTTGTCCCTTACAAGGGGCGCAATGGCAAGAAATCCTGCAAAAGGAAAAATTCTAGAGGTCACAAGTAGGTTCAAACATATATGAAAACTAAACATCAGAGTTACATGCAGACAAATGAAAATAACCTAAACAATGAGCAAGTGCAAGCAGATATATAAGTTCAAGCAATACAAATAATAATTGTGAGAAAAACTAAAAATAACTATGGTGGTGCAGGCATGCAATACCATTCACAAGTAGGAATAACTTAAATAAGCAATTCAGACAAGTGGTGCTTACAGCTCGAGGTTTGGTATATAAGTTCCTTCCATATCAAAACAAACAACTGCAACTCTGTCAGGCTTCCTTCCTTTCTGTGTAGAATTATCATTTCTGTTTCAAAAAGGGATTATACATGTTACTCTTAAATCATAATTAGAACTTCCAAGTACGGAGTTGCAGTATAAACAAGTGGTTCTAGCCTTCTAACTCACCTGTCATCAGGAGAGTTTGTCTTCTTACAGGACTGACCTGAGTTACTTTTAATCCTACAGTAAAGGCAGAAATAACTTTTGTCGCGTAGATCCTATAGAATTAAATTGAGCATGTTAGTGATGGTAAATTACTAAAGCACACAGGAGAATTGTGAGAAAAGGAAAACCTTTAGGTTGCTGCACTTCTTGTCACATTCTGCGTGAATCCAACTTTCACAACCATGACAGCAAACCTGGTTAATCACCTCCCCACTTTAGAACTTACAGGCTTGGAAACATAAATAATAATTTATTACTCTAATAGCTACATTATGTCTTACCCATCTTTGGCCAAATCTATGTTGCCAACTTTTCATGCATATCCCACAGTACGCTTTTGATCTCAAGATCTGCAGGTACATGAACTAGTGTAAGGCGCAGGGACAAGACACTACAAATGAAGTAGGTTTGGGGATACATACCCTAGCACAATGTTTGCATGCAAGTTGCTCCATAACATATACCAACTTGTTTGACTCTTTGTCTGGAAAGCAATTTCCACAACTTTCACACTGCAACTCTCTTTTATAGCGCTGTGTACAACAAATAGGCAAACATAATTAGGCTACTGGGGCAATGTATGATAGGTGCAGTAGTTTCAGTTCTGTTTTGCTTATGATACCATAGAACGTGAACAACACTGAAGTGTTATGGCGGTATTAACAATAATCAGTCATCAACTGACCTAGAGTTTAACCCATCTAGGGCTAACAAGTAGAATGACATTGATACTCCGCAGCAGATAAACATGCTGACTATTATCATTTTGCTTATATGCATGCAGTAATATATTTGCTAGATTTTGTTTCTTAGAAGATTATGCAAATAGACCTGAACCATATACATCAAACTAATGCGTAGATTGAACACTAATAATTTGTAAAGGAAACCAGCAGATAGACAACAAAAGACTGAACCTAAGATATTTGTAAAGTTCTGAAATTTCCTTTGCATACGAGTCTCCTTAGTTGTGCATCAGACAGACTGAAAAAAAAAAATCAACTTGCCTTAATTTGTGCCGGGCACTCTACCTCATTTGAGCCAGTAACTTCGTCTAACTCGTCTGGAAAAGATTGACACACGACAGGCTGCCCTGCTGAGCTGTCATCTATCGGCACTTCTGAGAACCCCTGATCAGCCAGAAAGGCCTCTTCTAGTGCCCTCTGGAAATCACCAGGTTTGCAACTGCTTAGATCAGTCTGCCCTTGAAATCTGAAACGGAGATACAATAATTTCTTAGCGCACATGTGGGTGCTATTCTATAGCATGGCACAATTACTTCTACTTCTTACCGACAAAGAGTCCTTCCAGATATTCTTTTCCGGCATTTCAAATGAAATATTAAGTTAACTTTAGTGAATTACTACTACTTACTGGTCAATATAGTCCACAAAAGGAAATATCCCCCCTTGGCGCGCCCAGACGTACTTCTGCAACCCACAGCATCATCAAATGATCATCCAGCAGCTCAAAAGAGAAAGTTGCATTTAAGCCAGTCAGACCTAACAAGGCAGTAATTAAAATGTACCTTCTCATCGTCGAACTCCGGGCACCAGCCGAACAGCATCACACAAAGCACTGAACCCCCACGAGGCTGGGGCGGCATTGCCTCGGGAGCAGCCTGCCGAGCAGGGTCGACGACGATTCCCGGCCACACTGGCTGCCGCTTACCGAGCCGTGCCCACACAATGTCGCCATACAAAAACTGTTTGCTCCAATGGAGGACCTCCTTCTGCTCCTCTTTCTCTTCTTCCTCTTCCTCCTCGTCTTCCTCGTACCGCGTTAGCTCCTTTCGACGATAGCCGTTGCTGTACGGCTCGTCGTGCAAGGAGGTGAGCGTGCTGAGGGACATGGAGTACTTCCTGGAGGCAACAAAATTCCGGCACGCTCGGTAACGGTCTGTCTCTTCATCATCATCATCCAGCTCTGACAATGAGGAACTCCTATCCTCCGAGATTGGACCCTTACGGTGTAGCACCTCTGACAATGCGAGGCTCCTATCAGCTAATGTTGCAGCTTTAACCTTGGTTTTGGGAATGAGCTTGGGCGCCGGTGCAGGCGGCTTGGCCGGCTTCTCCTTCTTCCAGGGGTCTGTGAGCACCGAGTCACTGAACCGCGAAGGCCTCACCAGGGCACGCCCGCGCGACGTGCGAACGACAGGTGGGCTCGTGGCGGCGGCCTCCTCGGCTCCGGCCGGCGAGTCAACCTCCGGCTCCTCGCACCAGCGGAACCCGGCGGCGGCGTAGGGGATACCGGAGTCCGGCACGTGGCCGAGCAGCTCTACGGGGAAGAACTCGTCGCCCCTCTGCTTCTTCCGCGGCCGGTCGCCGCCGTCCTCCCCGCCCCCGGCATTGCAGCGCTTCAGGGAGAGGATCTCCGACCGCTGGCTCCGCTTGAATATCATCCCACGCGAACCCGCCCGAATTCACCGGCCCGGCGGCGGGATCACGGCGGAATTCGGCGAGGGCCGCAAACCCTAACCCTGGCCTCGCCGCGGCGGATTGGGGAAGTGGGGAATTCCTCTCCCTCCCCGCGAGCCGCCGCGGAGACGGTGGAAGGAAAGGGAGCACGGGAAGAAGAAATCTTGAAATCTCGCGCGGCGAGCACGGGAGACGGAGGAAGAATCGGTTTTGGGGAAATTTTTTGGGGGGTTCGGCTGTGTTCTTTGTGTGTTCTAATCTATTGGGCTTCCGAAGGGAAAGGAGGAGGAGGAGACTCGGTGGAAACGGATCCTGATTTTTCTCGTGGGATTCGGTAGTTTCGTGGGGGAGGAGGAGGCGGTGGTGGTGGCGGATAGGGCTTGGAGATGCAAGAAGTCGTCGTCGTCTTCGTCGTGTGTGCAGATGGAGTTGCTGCCGTCTCGATTCTTCTTCGTCGTTGGATTTGGCATCGAGTTTGGAGTCGGCATTTTGGCATCGTGGTACGAAACGATGATGATGGTTGCCTGCTCAGCTAATTTTTTTCTCGCTTCGAATTTCTTGTGGATTTGTGTGATTCTGAGCTCGAATCGAGAGTTGTGGTTCATTTGTTGGCGAAAGGGAGATGCGGTGTGCTTGGGACTATGCGAGTTCTGTGAATTTTTGGTGATGGGTACGACATGGACGGAGGGAGAATTCAAGCTCGCCAAGAACGAGTTTTGTGAGTGTAGGTAGGAGCTACGACCTCCGTCACGACGAGTAGGTACTGATGCCTGTGGGGATTTGTGTGATTTTGGAGCTCAAATCCGGATTTTCGTTCGGGTTTTCCTAGGCTGTGGGATGTGCTTGGGATTTTGGAAGTTGTGATTTTGGTTGGAGATGGTTTTGGCGTGGTCGAGAGAGGAGATCATCTGAACGAGTTTTGTGCAGTGTGTAGGTTGGAGAGCCTAGACCTCCGCCAGGGAGGTCGATGTCACGACGAGTAGTAGGTACTGATGGATGCCGGTGTTGATCCCAGCTGCGACTGTCTCGGGGAAAGATCGATCCATGATTTTGTCGCATGCTAACGATGAATCTTGATTTTTCGGGATTTTTAATTGTTCTTGAATCTTGATTCGAGTTCGTGCAGCTTGGTCCCGGTAGTGATGTTCGATTGAGCAGCGAGTGGATTTCTCAGAGTATCCATGCCGGTCTCCTTGGTCGAATCGCGAAACAAAATAAAAATCGTGCACGGGGAGTGGCAGCAGTCGTGGTCGATCTTGGTCGCAGCGAGTGTGAATCCTAGCAAGACGAAAGGATTAATCGGTGTTTTTTTTCTCCGATTGAGTCGTCGTCTAAGTTGGAATCGTGGCCGCCGTGGTCGAATCCACCGGCGGCCGGAAAGGCGTACGGCTTTGGCCGGATGCGAGTTGAGGGTCGACGATGGAACCTCCGCCGTACATTCGTGTCCCTGCTTCGGCCACGATTCGCCGGAGTTGGAGGATAGGCAAATGGGGGAGAGAGGTAGGAGGCCAGCCTCCAACACGCAAAGGCACGGGTACGGGCACGGACTTGTCTTTGTTGATTTCTGCGCTGGTTTGGAGTACTAATTTTTGGTGATTAGTACTGTAGGTTGACCAGGTTCCTACTCGTGGTCGTACCCATCGTCGGAGATGGAGCTTCCATGGCCACCGGAGCAAGAGTCCGCGTCGTGCACAAAACTTACAGAGGACGTTTGTCCATGGCCATGGAGAGCGAGGGCGATGGCGAAGGAGCTGTTCTAGACGACGGGTCGGTACAAGAATTTATTGGGGAATGTCTCTTGGTTCCTGTGCGTGCAGCTTTTCTCCTCATTATTATTTTTCTTGTGTGAGGGAATTTTTCCTCGTTAAGATCCACAGCCAGATCCGAAATGAAAATGCTCCGGTGAGGTTGGGGTTGCGCCTGCACAAGTTTGGTAGAATTGAAAGCACGATCATTCCTCGCCGGATTTATTCGCAGTCCAGTCCACCGATCCGGCAGATCTCTCATTTTTATGTTTCGACCCTCCTATCCTAGAAGAGCGATGTTCTTTCTTCCTTTTTGTGATCAGGCACTTTGTTTTGGTCGTCTTGTAGCTTGGAACGGCCATGGGGGATGGGGGGCGACAGACACGGTACACAGAGATAGGTGTCTTTCCATGGAGGAGTCGGCTACAGAGAGATGTCTGGTTGGACTACAGAGGTGAGGTGCCAAAGTGGCAAAGTGTCCATGGAAGCCATCAGCCATGTGCCTACGCGTCCACACTCCACAGTACACACCATCTTCCTCGCGACACAATCTGCGGCGCGGCGTTCCTCTCTCGTCGGCGACGGCGAAGGCGCCGGTGATCGGTCCCGCGTGGCGTGCGCACGCCGCCGGCTTTGCTTCCTGTGACCGAGCCCGGCCGACGCGCCGCCACCGAGACGATTTCGTGGTTCGCATGTGAGCCTCTTCCAGTTCACGGCTGTGGTCTTGTAGCATTTCTTGAGAAGTGTACATGTCAGTCGGCTTGTGTTTCTCTCGTGCTTCCCTTGTGTTTGATTCAGCTTTAGACACGGCCAACATGGCCTCATTCTCTTGATCGGATTTGTCTTGCATCTTGATCTTGCTTGTACTAGCCTCAATGCTTCTCGTTGCAAGAAAACGTGTACTAGCCTTGTAATTTCCCCTCTTCTGTGGCTTGTCACATCACAGAGAGAATCGGCGATGGGTTGTCACAACGCCGTCGGCCGCTGGTCGCCGGAGAGAGCTGCCGGCGGCAGCCTCATCGGCATGCATAGCTCCAACAATGGCCGCCGCTTGGGCCCTTCATCTTCCACGACCCCGGGCATCGAGAGCATGTTGTGGCTCTGAACATGTCGTCTCACTTCAGAGTTCACACCAAGAAGCAACCCAATCATGCAGTAGCTACAGGTGAATGAACGTGTGCTTGAACCAAAGAGGGCACAAGGATTTGCCAGGGCGCACTAGCTTGAGTATCGGCGAGAATCAAGAGTTCAAGACCGCAGGGACCTTTGTTTCAGCTTAACGCCATCTCCGGCGGGCCGACCTATTACGGTGTTTAAATCGGTCTGAATCGGTTTGTTTGTGTCAGGCCGCGGACAGCATAATATGGCCTGTTCGAATGGGTGATACGTCTCAAACGTATCTATAATTTTTGATGCTCCATGCTTATTTTACACCATTTACTTCGTGTTTTGTTTACACTTTGTGGCGTTTTTATGTGATTTTTAGAACTAACCTACTAACGAGATGCCACAGTGCCAGTTCCCTGTTTTCTGATGTTTTGTGTTTCAGAAAAGCTACACAGGAAATATTCTCAGAATTAGACAAACCGAAGACTGAAACTCCTATTTTTCCCGGACAAAGGACGAGAACCGAAAGAGAGCCGGAGGGGGGCTAGAGGGCAGCCTCACCATGAGGGGGCGCGGCCCAGCCCCTGGCCGCGCCCACCCATGGTGAGAGCCCCCTGGTCCACTCCTGACGACGCCCCTTCGCCTATAAAGAGCCTCCCGACGGAAAACCCTAAAACAATCGGTGTTTTTCCCAGAACAGTTCCGCAGCGCCGCCGCCATCGAAGACAAATTTCGGGGGACAGAAGTTCTCTGTTCCGGCACCCTGCTGGGATGGGGAAGTGCCCCCAGAGCCGTCTCCATCGGTCTCCATCGCCGTCTCCATCGACCTCACCGCCATCTCCATCGCTGTTGCTGCCTCCGATGATGAGGAGGGAGTAGTTCTCCCCCGGGGCTGAGGGCTCTACTGGTAGCTATGTGGTTCACCTCTTTCTCCCATGATGTGATTTTTATGTGATCGTGAGCTTTGTATCTAGTTGAATAGGTAGATGCTATTATTCAGATATTATGCTACTCCCGTGCTTTATTATTGTAAACTCCGGAGACACCTTGTATCGTAATGTGAAGGTGATTAGTGTGCGCATTACGTGTGTCTTTTTGGTTAATGTCTCTATGAATTGTTGGTGTTTGTTGGAATCATCTAGTGCGTTCATGATGATAGTGTGGGACAATCTAGTTTGGGGAAATACGAACTTTGAGGAGTGCTTCGTAGCCCTACGCATGATTAGTGTTGGTTTTCCATTGGAGAATTGTTTAGAGTGGCATATTGATGTTAGTATCTATTGGTTCAATTATGTTATATTTGTTGAGAGTGTGTCCACTAGTGAAACTATGATCCCTAGGCCTTGTTTCCAAGCATTGCACATCGTTTCTTTTTAGTTTTGTTACATGTTTGCTTGTAGCGATATTTATTTCAGATTATATTTACTACTTATAATCATCACTACTACTTGTATTTTACTATCTCTTCGCCGAACTAGTGCACCTATATATCTGACAGGTTGATACGTCCATTTTGCATCACTATTTTGTATCATAATTTACTGTTATTCATTGATATATTTCATATTTAGAGATGATACTTATGTTGTTTCCTCTGTTTTTACATGTTTGATGATCATTGGAGGATTTGCTGCCGGAGTCAGGATTCTGCTGGAAAAAAGACCGTCAAGACACCATATTTCGGAAGATCAGGAAATTTTAGAAAAATACCAGAAAATTATATTTTACCAGAAGATGAAAGAAGCCAGAAGGAGGAGTCGAGAGGAGCCACAGGGCAGGCTCACACACAGGGGGCGCGGCCTGACCCCTGGCCGCGCCGGCCTGTTGTGTGGCCACCCTGGCCCACTTCTGCCATCGCCCCTTCGCGTATTTCATCGTCCCCGAAAACCTAAGTCAAGGGGGGGGGGGGGGTCAGAGATAGACACCGCCGCCTCTACGGGGCGGAAAACACCAGAGAGAGAAAAGCTCTCCGGCAGGCAGAAATCTGCCGGGGAAATTCCATCCCGGAGATGGGAGATCGTCGCCATTGTCATCATCATCGCGCCGGACTTCATCAGGATCATCATCACCATCATCCTCATCACCAGCACCTTCATCTCCACCATCACCACGCCATCCCGCTGTAACATCTTGAGTTGAATCTTGTCAAATTCTTAGGGGAAACTTTCCCGATGTTGATTACTCTTGTGGTTGATGCTATTGAGTGGAACCGTTGAATTAAGGTTTATGTTCAGATTGTTATTTACCATTATTTCACCTCTGATCATGATCCATATGATGTCTTGTGAGTAGTTCGTTTAGTTCTTGAGGACATGGGAGAAGTCAAGTCGTTAGTAGTGGAATTATGTTGAGTAATATTTAATGGTTTGATATTTATTTATTGTGGTGTTATTTCACTAGTGGTGTCATGTGAACGTCGACTACATGATACTTCACCATTTATGGGCCTAGTGAGATGCATTGTGTATTTGGCTACCAATTGTGGGGTTGCTGGAGTGACAGAAACCTAAACCTCCATTGGGAAACCATTGCACCAGGGAGCGTAGGATCTTAGAGTTTAAGGCTGTGGTTAGATTTATCTTAATTACTTTCTTGTATTTGCGGATGCTTGCAAGGGGTATAATCACAAGTGTATATTTATCCTAGTAAGGGTAGTGCGCTAGCACAGGTTCACCCCCATAACACTTATCAAACCAATAAAGATTATTTAGCGGCATGAAGCGAAAGCACTTGACAGAAATTTCCGTGTGTCCTCGAGAACGTTTGGTTATCATAAGTTACACAACCGGCTTGTCCTTTGCTCTAGAAAGGATTGGGCCACTTGCAGCAATTATTGTTACTGTCTTTTATTTACTCGTACTTTATTTATTTGCATTACCAAATACCCCTGAAAACCCGTTTGCTAGTATTTACAGTGAATCCTTGATCAAAACCACTTGTCAACACCATCTGCTCCTCGTTGGGTTCGACACTCTTATTTATCGAAAGTACTACGATACACCCCCTATACTTGTGGGTCATCAAGACTATTTTCTGGCGCCGTTGCCGGGGAGTGAAGCGCTATTGAAGAGTGGAATTGGTAAAGGTAACCGTCGCTGTGAGTATTGTTTTTATTTTTGTCTTTTATTTTTATTTTATTTTGCTATGGAGAGTTCTCCATTTGGGTTCCTATTCAGGAACACTACTACCACTGCTGCACATGTGGATGAACCACCACCACCACCACCTGCTCAATTAGATCCTTTTAAAATACCTATGAAAATTGTTGAACGTGTTATGGATAACTGCTATTCAGGAGATGGAACTGTCCATCCGGGTGATCACTTACTCTTTATACATGAATTATGCGAGTTGTTCAAGTGTGCAGGTATTTTAACAAGCAAAGTTAAGAGGAAGCTATTATCTTTATCACTGAAAGGCAGAGCTGAGGAGTGGTATCGGCTGCTTAAAGATGGTCCATCTATTACGTGGGAGGAAATTGTACCTCTCTTTTATTCCAAGTTTTATCCTCCAAGTGAAATTCATAAAGATCGTAATCGAATATATAACTTTTGGCCTCATGATGGAGAGAGTATTGCCCAAGCATGGGGGAGATTGAAGTTACTAATGCTCAAATGTCCCATTCATGAGCTCCCCAGTAATATTGTTATTGATAATTTTTATGCGAGGCTCGCTCTTCATGATAAGGATTATTTGGATGCTTCCTGTTTTGGATCATTCACTCATATGAAAGAAGATGCTAAGTGGAATCTTCTTGACCGTATTCAAGAAAATGCTGAAGGATGGGAAAACGACAAAGGTAGGAGGTCAGGTATAAATTATGATTATGAATGCATTAAAACTTTTATGGGAACTGATGACTTTCATAATGTTAGCACTGCTTATGGTCTTGATTCTCAAATACTTGCTAACTGTTTTAAGGCTTTTGCCTCTTATCTTGATGTTCCAAAGAAAGATTGGAACAAATATCATGCACCTTATAAAGATTCTATTAGTCATATTCCTGCTACAGCTACTGAAGTTTGTACTGTTGATAGCATTTTGCCTGAACCTTATTTTGAGAAGACACCTTTCCCTGCTAAGGTAAAAGAACATTCTACTTTGGTAAGTGTGTCTAATAAAAGTACTAAGAAAGCTGTAGAACCTGATGAGCAAATTACTATTAAGTCTCATGTGGCTATAGTGAAGGACCTTGTTACTAAAGATGTAGGGGATAAACATATTATCTTTTGTGAAGATGCCACTAACATTGTTTCACATCCTAATAGGCGTAGGAAAACAAGTGTTCCTGTTATTTCTGTTAGGATTGGAGATCATTGCTATTATGGTTTATGTGACATTGGTGCAAGT
The DNA here is from genome assembly GCA_007115705.1 of Dactylis glomerata. Taxonomy (NCBI): domain Eukaryota; kingdom Viridiplantae; phylum Streptophyta; class Magnoliopsida; order Poales; family Poaceae; genus Dactylis; species Dactylis glomerata. The sequence continues at coordinate 1,270,833 of QXEO01000905.1, read as the reverse complement.
TCAAGTGTCATTCCTTTAGAGCTTTACAAAGAAATCGTGCATGAGATTGGCCCTCGTGAATTAGAGGACATTGATGTGGTTATTCAGCTTGCTAACAGAGAGACTGTTTGGCCTCTTGGTATTGTTCGAGATGTGGAAGTTTTATGCTGTAAGACTAAATATCCTACTGATTTTCTAGTACTTGGTAAGGAAGCTAGTAAAACTTGTCCTATTATTTTTGGTAGACCCTTTTTGAATACTTGTGGTGCTGTGATAGACTGTAAGAAGGAGAAAATTTTCACTAAGTTTAATGGAGAATTTTATGAGTTCAATTTTTCTAAGTTTGCTAAGACTTCTTATGAAAATGAAATGCCTAATGAAAATTTTCGAGTTGAACAGCTTGCTTCTATTGCTCTTGCTCCTAATAATGCTTTGCAGCAATTCATGGAGGACCATGAAAGTGATGTCTACAGGAAGGAAAGAGAAGAGATTGACGATATTTTCCTTCGTCAACCACCGTTGATTAAGCACAATTTACCTGTGGAGGATCTTGGTACCACTTTGCCACCTAAAGAAGATCCTGTTTTTGAATTAAAACCTTTACCTGATGATCTTAAGTATGCTGATAAGAAAATATATCCTGTTATTATCAGTTCTAAGCTTTCAGGAAAGGAAGAAGAAAGGTTATTGGAGATATTGAGGAAACATAGAGGAGCTATGGGATATACTCTCGATGATTTAAAAGGGATTTCTCCCACTTTATGTCAGCATGCTATTAACATGGAGGAAGACGCAAAGCCAGTAGTTGAACATCTGAAAGGATCGGTACGGGCGACTAGAGGGGGTGAATAGGTGCTAAGTCAATTTTTAATCTTTTTCAAATTTAAGGCTTGACACAAAGTAAATTCACTAGATGTGCAACTAGGTGAATTTCCTATGAGTGGCAAGCATGCAAGTAAACAAGTAACTAGCAAGATACAAGTAAGGGAAAGAAATAACCGAAGAGTGGAGACCGGAGACACAAGGATGTATTCCCGTAGTTCCTTCCTTTTGAGGGGAAGTATGTCTACGTTGGAGAGGTGTGGTGACACGGAGTCTACCAACGCCACAAAGGCTCACCTTGTTCTCTGGTGAGCAAGCCACGGAGGCTAGCTCATTTCCACTAAGCGGTGGTATTGGGGGAACCACGAATCCCTTACATGGAGCTTGGGGCACAACTCCACAACTCAATTGGAGGCTCCCAAGAATGCTACGGAGGCTAGAAACACCACAGAGATGAGTCAATAAAACACTTACAATACCTAGGGTTCCAAGAATCCCTAGGCTCAAATCCTCCAAGCAAATGGAGGGGGAAATGAAATTCCTTCGGTGAAGATGATGAGCTAGGTCTCCTCCTTCGAATCCCCAAAGGGATTCAAGTTCTATTGGCTAGAGGTGGAGATCTAGAGCTTTGAAGCTTGGCAGCAATGGAGGTGAGATAGTAGGAGCCACAGCATTGACTTGAGGTTGAAGAAGCCTTTATATAGTCCTTGATGTTGGACTAGCCGTTGCTGCCTTTTTAGGTCGGAGACTCCGGGGTCCAGAGGCCGGAGTCTCCGGGCTAAGTGACCAAGGGCCGGAGACTCCGGCCAGAGATGAACTCCAGCCAAAGTTTCTAGGGTGAGTCTCTGCCCCCATATCTGGGAAGAGCGACACCCGTCGAAAAAGAGGCCCGGAGACTTGGACCGGAGTCTCCGGTCCCAGACCCAAAGCCTCCGGTGATAACACACCGGAGTCTCCGGTCTGGAGACACGGAGTCTCCGGTTCAGTCAAGGCAACACTTTAGCAAGCTTCAGGACTTCACCTAAAACTGAGATAAGACTGAGACAACATGGTTAGATACCTAAGTATTGACAACAAACACCCAAAAATAGATTTTGCAAGAAAATGCTCTTTCAATCTCCCCCTTTTTGGTGTTTGATGACAATACTAAGGTTAAAGGAAAAGGATCAACAAGAATAGGGTGAGCTCCCCCTAGACGTGTGCAACATACAACAAAAGTTGCACACATACTAGAAACAAAGCTCCCCCTATAAGTAATAGACCAAGGACATGTGCATAATACATAGAGAACAATATGAAGCAATAAGACATGACCATTACAATAAAGCAAACCACAAGTCTCACACTATATTAAGATAGGTACCACAACGGAGTTCAAGATTTAAAGAACTAAGTACTAGAAGAGAGCACAAGCATAGGCAAATGAAAGCTCAACAAAAGAAATGCTTGTGCCCGACCCTTGCAAATCCCCGATAACATACTAATAGAACTCTTCTCTCTCTTTGGCATTGAGACACCAAAAAGGGAAAACGAGCGATGCTACATGTCCCAACAAGTCACTCATCGTCGTCCTCGTCGTTGCCCTCATAGGAAGGATCTTCATCATCACCCAAAGGACCCTTGCCACGACTGGAGGAGGACGGATAATTGGGCTTGGACACTTCATCGAAATCTCCCCATTGGAGTGAGCTGCCCATCTCTTTGTTCCAAGCACCATAGCTGAGAGTGTCTTCTGAGTCTGAAGGAGGATGCTCAGGAGGAGGAAGGTTGCGAAGCGCACGAAGATGATCGACCATCAAGCCTTGGTTGTGAGTGATATGCTTGTTCTGAACATAGATGTTGTGTTGCTCCTTGCGAATATCCACTCCCATGCAAAGCAAGGTCCTCTTGAACCATGAAAGTTTCTTGATCTCCTTGTTGACTTCTTCTTTGTTGCGAGATGGAAAAGGCACATTGCTAGCATTCTTGCTTCTCCTCTTAGGTGGGAAAGGAGGAGCAGTCTGAGTTTCTTCAATCTCTTCCTCACCTTCTTCTCCTTCCTCATCAACATCATCCTCACCACCTTCCATATCTTCATCTTCTTCATCTTCACTAGAGGCGGCAAAGGGTTCATTGGACACACCCGGTGCCGGTTTCTTTTGGGGCTTCACGGTTTTGTGCTCAACCAACTTGGAGATGTCAACACAAAGAGTATAGTTGGGTGACTTCCTCTTGATAAGCTTCATCACATACGGAGCATAGACCGGGGCTTTCTTGGATAGGATGCACTCATACATTTCCCGGTGAATGAAATCCATGACATCAATGGGTTCAACTTGAGCTTCTTCGCCTTTGCAAAAGACTTCATGAGAGTAGGCAAGTAGGTTGACCAACCCACCACGAAGAGCATCCAAATTACCCGCACTTGGGGCAATATTCTCACGGAACAAACGGAGGAGAATGTTGTATCTTGTTCTCAGACCATAGGACTCTCCAACAACAATCTTTTTGCCTTGATCAATGGCATCTTTGGTGAGCTTACCATAGAGGGGGGCAAGCGCCTTCTTGTTATAGGCAACTCCGGAGAGATGCATCCTTGCACCACATGGCACATGGTTCCCCTTGAATGGGTACCCAAGCTCTTCGGCAAACTCAATGAAGTTGGATTGGATAATCTAATCACCGGTCATCCATGTCATGGGAAGCTCTTCTCCATCTCCAAACACAAGAGTGGCAAAGAATTGGTGCACGAGGAGAATGTTGTAGTCTTGCTTGATTTGCATGAGAGGGTGTAAACCAAGCTTTCCGGTGATCCAAAGGGCTTCCTTGAAGTAGTCATTCTTCCGAAGATGTTCAAAATCAACAACCTTTTGAGGGCAAACTTTGTGGGTGAGGTTGGCATAGAGCTCGATGCAAATGAGTTCTTGCTCCCTTCGATGAAAACAGAGATCATTGGTGTTCCTTGGCAAATCATACATCTTCCTCTTCCTCATATCCGCAAACTCGGGAAGTGACAAGTCCTTGAGAGACGGCAAGCGATCAAACTTGGCCTTTTTGGCCCTTTCTTCCTTAGCTAACTGAGCCAAACGAGCTTTCTCTTTCAGAGCATCCCTAGCAACTGCTGCAGCACTCTGCCTTTCCACATAGCAATCTTTGGTCGGGTCGTAGTCAAAGGTATGCTTCCGAGGGAGATGTTTGCGATGACCACCTGCACTGCTACCTGTGAAAGTGAAGGACACGAAGTAGCAAGGGAAGAGTCAAAAACATGCCCAGACGAGGGAAAAGAGCATCTTGTGGAGCCAAATGAAAAACTATTGATCTACACCGGAGTCTCCGGTCTCTGACACCGGAGTCTCCGGCCTTGCAAGGGCGGAGACTCCAAAGTCTCCAGTGTGTCAGCACCGGAGACTCCGGGCAGCCGGAGGTCAGACAAAGGAGACATGGTGTGGTTCGAAAATTTGTACCAAAATGGTTCCACAAGATGCTGGATACCCTAATTGCCGAAATATAGTCATTCCATAGACAAAAACTAGTAAAAACTTCCAATCCCTTGAATCTAGAAGAAACTAGATGGGAAGAGGAGGAATGTACCAGATGGTTCCATGGAATGGCAAGCAATCCGGAGGAAAATGTCTTCGGAAGCTTGAGGAGGAAGAAGGCCGGCGGCAAGCGGCAGATCCGAGGCTGGGGAGGCGCCCGGAGGTGACCTTGAGGAGGCGGCGGCGCCCCTGGGGAGTTTGAGGGAAGGGGGTGAATGAGGGAACCGGTAGGGTTTCCCTCACCCCGACCCTCTTTGATCCAGGGCGAAACCGCTAGGGCCAGAGTCTCCGGGGCTGGTCACCCGGAGTCTCCGGCCTCCAGACACCGGAGTCTCCGGGGTGTAAACCCCAGAGTCTCCGGCCTGCCTCGACTAGATCACACAGCTGAGCAAATGAGCATGTTTCTTCGAAAGATAAAGCAAGTTTTAGATGGAAGGGATAGGCTTGGGTCAGAAAGAGGTCACAGAGTGGTACTTAGTGTTCATGTTTGCAAAAATGCAAATAAAACTCAAATAAGGCCAAACATGAACACATTCCCATTGAAAAAGGCAATAAAATGCAAATGAACCTCAAATGGGAACAAACCTCTACTTAGGAGGTCGGTGGCCGAAGCCACCATGTTTGAGTATAAAGGTATGGCACCGCGAAGATATATCTTGGGCCCAAGACCAAAACTCATCAATTAAGCTCAAAATTGTCACAAAAGACAAAAAGAACACATTGCTTACTATTGGCATTATGGGGGGAGGGATAGCCCAATTAATTAGGACCGCACTCCCCCTATCTCCATGCCCATATCTAGATAGGAACACACACTAACATATGGGAATGAGTGCACACGATCAAGCCACATTGCAAGAGTCTAGGATATTCAACTCATGCCTCAACTCTCAGAATCTTGCTTCGTCAAGGGGCTTCGTGAAAATGTCGGCGAGTTGGTCTGGTGTACCTACATAAGATAGGTTAATCTCACCTCGGTTGACATGGTCACGGATGAAGTGGTGGCGGATCTCGATGTGCTTGGTCTTGTTGTGTTGAACCAGATTATGGGCAATCTTGATGGCACTCTCATTGTCACACAAGAGTGGCACCTTGTCGAAGTGAATACCATAATCCTCCATCGTTTGCCTGATCTAAAGGAGTTGAGCACAACAACTTGCGGCCGCCACATACTCGGCTTCGGCTGTGGAGAGAGAGACACAATTTTGCTTCTTGGAAGACCAACTAACCAAAGACCTACCAAGAAATTGGCAAGCCCCGGAAGTTGACTTCCTATCCACTTTGTCTCCCGCCCAATCCGAGTCCGAGTACCCAACAAGCTCAAAGCTTGCTCCCTTCGGGTACCAAAGGCCAAAAGTTGGGGTATCAATCAAATATCGAAAGACTCTTTTGACCACCATTAGATGGCTTTCCTTAGGGGCGGCTTGATATCGTGCACACATTCCCACACTAAGCATGATTTCCGGTCTAGATGCACAAAGATAGAGCAAAGACCCAATCATAGAGCGATAAAGTTTTTGATCCACCTCTTTACCATTAGGATCGAGATCAAGAGTAACCTTTGTAGGCATGGGAGTCTTGGCTCCCTTCACTCCGGTGTCCATCTTGAACTTCTTGAGCATGTCTTGGGTGTACTTGGCTTGATTGATGAAGGTGCCACCCTTCAATTGCTTTACTTCAAAGCCAAGAAAGAATTTCAACTCCCCCATCATAGACATCTCAAATTTATCTGTCATTAGCCTTGCAAATTCATCATTGAAAGATTTGTTAGAAGAACCAAAAATGATATCATCTACATAAAGTTGGCATATGAAAAGCTCCCCGTTTACTTTCTTAGTAAAAAGAGTGGGATCAATGAGGCCTATCTCAAACCCACGGTCTACAAGAAGCTCTCTAAGATGCTCATACCATGCACGTGGGGCTTGTTTAAGGCCATAGAGTGCCTTATCGAGCTTGTAGACATGGTTCGGAAAGTTAGGATCCTCAAAGCCCAGGGGTTGCTTTACATACACTAACTCATGCAAAGGACCATTTAAGAAAGCACTCTTCACATCCATTTGTTGCAACTTAAAATTATGATGTGATGCATAAGCAAGAAGGATACGGATGGACTCAAGGCGAGCCACGGGTGCAAAAGTCTCTCCATAATCAATGCCTTCAATTTGAGAGTACCCTTGAGCAACCAAACGAGCCTTGTTCCTCACGACAATTCCATTTGCATCTTGCTTGTTCTTAAAGATCCACTTGGTTCCAATGACATTGCGGCAATCCTTGGGCTTCTCCACTAATGACCACACTTTGTTGCACTCGAAGTTATTGAGTTCTTCGTGCATGGCTTCTACCCAATCCGGGTCTTCAAGCGCTTCAAACACCTTTTGAGGTTCCACACAAGAGATATAGGCATGATGGCTACTAAAGTTTGCCAATTGCCTCCTTGTGGACATCCCTTTTCTCACACTTCCAATCACACTCTCCAAGGTGTGGCTACCTTTCCAGAGAGTTGATGCTATCTTCATAGCACGGCGAGCTTGAGCTTCTTCAAGAGATTTTTGAGAAGCCACTTGGTCATCACCACGGTTTTGGTCCTCGCCTTGACCTTCAATCCGAGCATGCTCTTCAACTTGAGCTTGCTCTTCATCTTGAGCTTGATCTTGATCACCACTTGGTGAAGAATCACCATCATGCTCATGGTCTTGATCTTGATCATGCTCACTTGGTTGAGGGGCTTGAGCTTGTCTTTGGCTAGCATCAAAGGGACCTTGTGGAGCTTGTTGTGTTTGAGAGGGTGAAGGCTCCACTTGAGTAGAGCATAGTCCTTCTCCTTTCGCCAAAAGGTGTCCCTCAACGGGTATGAGATGTCCCACACCCATTCTTCTTATGGCAAGAGGAGGTATTTCATCACCTACATCAAAAACACCACGTTGCTCCACATGGGAGCCGTCATTCTCGTCGAATCTCATGTTAGAAACTTCAACAACTCGAGCGGAGAGTTTGTCAAAGATTCTAAAGGCGTGAGATTCGGCGGCATAGCCAACAAAGGTACCCTCAAGAGCTTTTGTATCAAATTTGGACAAATGGACACCTTTCTTAAGATAGAAGCACTTACAACCGAATACCCGGAAGTACTTGATATTAGGCTTCTTTCCAATGAGGATCTCATAAGGAGTCTTGTTCAAGCCCTTGCGGAGATATAACCAGTTTGACGCATGACATGCGGTATTAATGGCTTCGGCCCAAAAGTTATACGGAGACTTGAATTCTGCTAACATGGTCCTAGCCATATTAATGAGAGTCCGGTTCTTCCGCTCGGCTACACCATTTTGTTGGGGAGTGTAGGGAGATGAGTATTGATGGCGAATCCCCTCATCACTGAGAAAATCATTCAAGGTGTAGTTCTTGAACTCGGTGCCATTGTCACTTCGGATCATCAATATGTCTTGACCATATTGGCGTTGCACTTCATTGGTGAAGTCTTTGACGGTTTGTTGAGTCTCACTCTTGTGTGCCAAGAAAAAGACCCAAGTGTATCTTGAATAGTCATCGATAATCACCAAGCAATACTTCTTTCCTCCAAGACTTGCATAAGTGGGAGGGCCAAAGAGATCCATGTGAAGGAGCTCTAGGACCCTCTTAGATGAAATGATGGTCTTGCTAGGATGAGGAAGTTCATGCATCTTTCCTTCAATGCAAGCTCTACACACACGAGCTTTTGAAAAGGTTAGATCGGTTAGTCCTAGGATGTGGTTGCCTTTGTGGAGACTTTGCAAAGTTCTCATATTGACGTGGCCTAGCCGGCGATGCCAAAACCATCCCACGTCAACTTTAGCCATGAGGCACGTCGCGGCTTTAGTGACCTCCTTCGAGAAGTCAATCACATATAAGCCATTTTCGACATGCCCAACATGAGCTACATTAAGAGACTTGCTCCACAAAAGAACTACAATCCCAACATCAAAGAAGGTTGCAAAGCCCATATTAGCAAGTTGAGCAACGGAAAGAAGATTATATGAAAGGGACTCAACAAGCATGACATCTTCCACGGTAACATTGTGAGAGACAACAACCTTGCCGAGACCCAATACCTTTGACCTTGAAGAATCCCCATAGGTGACGTAGCCCGCATGGGATGAACCGGTGTGAAGCTCCTTCACCATTTCTTTGCTCCCGGTCATATGATTTGTAGCACCACTATCAATTATCCATTGACCACCACCGGAAGCAAAGCCCTACAAGAGATTAAGTCTTGACTTTAGGTCCCCATTTCTCAATGGGTCCTCTCTTGTTAGTGACAAGGGTCTTTGGAACCCAAATAGACCATGCAACATATTCATTTGATGAACCAACAAATTTAGCATAAACATGTCCATCATGTGCACGGCAAAGAACATAGGAAGGATTATATTTTCCCGCAAAGTTATTATGGTTAGGCATAGCCTTTTTGCCATTCCCAATAACTTCCCTCACCTCCTCCTCAAATACATTACCATTCTCATCATAGCATATTTCACTAGGAACATGCTTCTTTAATGAGGGAGGAGGCGCGGGGACACTCTTCTTCTTCTTCTTGTTCTTCTTCTTCTTGTTCTTCTTGGACTTGGACGCATATCCAAGTCCCGTCTTGTCACCATGTTGCTTTTGAGCATTCAAGAGCTCATCAAGCTTCTCATTTCCCTTTAGGGGAACTTTCTCACAAGAGGGGTTAGTTGAGCATGAACTTGCAACAAATGTGCTAGAAAGAGACTTGGTTGCTTCATTAGCAATTATAAGATTTAGTTTCTCATTTTGCAACCTAAGTTCATTAGAAACGGATTGAGCAATATCACGATCACTTTTAAGTTTAGCAATATCCAAATTGTGAGATTCTTCAAGACCCAACATGGATGTCTCAAGTGCCACCCTTAGGTCATGCTCTTCCTCAAGAGATTGAGTAAGAGAAGCAATTTCATCGGCATAGTCACGAGCATGCCCCTCAAGCTCGAAAATGCGTTCATCATTTTTATCATTTATTTGGATGGCTTCATTACATTGATCTAGGAGAATCTCAAAGCAAGGTTGACATGAAAATGTCCATTTCATTTAGATCATCATTATCACCAACTTGTTCAACACAATCCATCAAAGATAGGCTTTTAGGTATGATGGGTGTGAGAGGAGGTGATACCTTTGTAGCGTGAGCCATGAGACAAGTCGCATTATGGTTGGTGCGCTTTGATTCATTTGCAGAAGTGAATAGGGATGATGAGGGGGTAGGTTGGGCAATGGCGATGGCGGCCCTTCCTATTTCCTCATTATCACTTGCATCATCCCCGGAGAGGTACTCTTCTTGAGTTATCAAAGCGTGAGTTGGGAGGACTCTCTTCTTGTCGGAGTTTCTAGGGTAAGACTTGGACTTCATTTCCTTGCGGACAAGCCTTCCATTGTGATCTTCAACTCTTTCATAAGGACACTCCGCAATGAAGTGGTTAGTGTTACCACAATTGTAGCAAGTCCTCACTCTACTTGTAGCCTTGGGCTTGGAGGGGCTAGATGACTTCCACTTCTTCATGAATGCCCTTTGAGCAAGAGCCATGTGCTCGGCATGAGCATACTTCATGTCCTCAGGGCTTCCACCCATTATCTCTTCCTCTTCCACCAGACTTGATTCTTCATGATATGTGACTTTGGCCTTCAAAGCAAGGTTAGGAGCACGAACACCACGAGCTCGTGCAAGAGCATCATCTGCATTCTTCTCGGAGATCTTTCTTGCCATCATCTCTTGCAAGATATCATGTGCGGACATCTTCCGGAAGTTGGCATTTCCCTTGATAGAGTTCACGGTCTCCTTGTGGAAGGGCAAGAGAGCTTGAATGAACTTCCTCTTCATCCAACTTGGATTCTTGAATGCTCTCGTTCCCAATGAAGATGTTGGTGAGAACATCCCAAGCTTCCTTGGTAGAGGTGATGTTGCGGACGAATGCCTTGTCCTTCTCGGTAAGAGACATGTGAATGAGATGCAAGGCGGAGGCATTGAGTTGCTTGTCGATTTGTTCCCAAGGAAGCAAGTTGGTCAAGTCCTTGGAAGTTGGATGAAAACCCTGCTCAATGATCCTCCAAAGCTCAATAGACACAAAGTTTATGTGAGAGCGCATGTTATCTTGCCAATTGGCAATGCTTGAAGCATCAAGTGGTGGCGGTGGGCCGCAAGAAGCAAGGTGTGGCATTTGAAGGTGTCTTCCGGAGACATAGCTCATAGGATGTGGAATTTCTGTGCTATGTCCCCGAGAGGTGTCATCTTTCTTGGGTGGGTCATCATTGCTCTCATCCCCATCCTTGCCCGGATCATCCTCATTTAAGGATGGCTTATCCTTATCCGGGGTGTCAACCGGGGTTGGAGGAGTGGTACTAGACGTTCCACTAGTGAGAGCATCAAGTAGAGATTTTTGGCTTTCCATGGCTGCCATCATAGCATCCATTCGTGTCATTATACTATTAAGATCCGCCTTAGTGGCAGGCTCCTCTTCGCCCATAACCTCTTAGGCGGTTAAGCCCAATCAAAGAGCACTAGGCTCTGATACCAACATCAACGCCGCTTAATTCCCAAGATGAAGGAAGTGGTAAGAAATGAGGTATTGAAGCTCCTTTGTGACGCCCCAAAATCGGCACCTTGCGAATTACAGCAATCACGCCACAATTCGCACGATGTCGCTTTGGAAACGCACCACCAAGCAAAATATGCACGTCACAACATACACATTATGCGGGTGGAATCAAGGTAGCAACGTTGCACAAGTTCACGATGGAACCCACAAAAGAATATATAAAAAACCACAACGACTCCACGAGTCAAGAAACCAAATACATACAAAGATTCAAATCATACATAAAGCAAATAGTATCCGAGTACGGACAAGAATACAAATGGGCCTAAGAGGCCTGAAGATAACGATGGCGTCCATAACCCTGCCCAGGCCAAGCCGGAAGGGTAACCTTGCTAACGTCGTCGCTCCCATGTACCTGTCTTCAAACCTGCTCCGGCGAGAAATCCGAGACGAGCAGCAATAAGTACGAAGTACTTAGCAAGACTTCAAGACGTATAAAGCGTAGTCAACAAGTCGCCTTTGTACGTGAGGTACGCAGACAAGCTCGAGAGACTCAAAAGGACGTCAGCTGTATGGTGGGGGTTAAGCGGCAGCAAGCAAGCACTAAAGAACCTATAGAGACACTCTACAACTTCCGTCTAATCAGAATAAGATAAGAGAGCGCATAAAGGAACCAACTAGAATACTACAGCAAACATAACCCAGCCAATGGATCACCTCATCGCAACCACACGAAGAAGCAATATCAAAGGCACTCACACGGTTGACAATTTTATAACAATTTAATATTGTAGTAGAACTATTTACTATGCAACTTTTTATCATCAATTAGGTGCAAGTTGTTCTATGATCGAGTAGAACGGCTCCAAGTCGTCCATAACCGCGGACACGGCTTTTCAAAAAGATTTACCCTGCAGGGGTGCACCAATGTACCCATACACGCTCGATCAATCCAACCTAGACAAGGGATGGATATCACGACGAGACCGTTGCTAGTTCTACGAGAGAGTTTAGGGGGGCCACCCTACTAAGCTACCCGTAACGAAGTCGGCCGAGCTCCGAAGACGGACTCAGAAGTTTGCGTCGGCGGCTCAGTCTGGAGGAAGACTCTATCGAGAGGCATCAACCAGCTTCACATAAAAACGTCCCACAGTCAAATAAACCTGCCACCTTTCGAGGCGACACAACCACACCTGTCGAGGGGGGCTTAGAGACTCCGCCACCATGAAAGGTGACTCCACCCAAATCCAAATCCAAATGTAAATACGGTGTTGTGGCCCCCGGTAAACTAACTCGAGAAAAAGTAATAAGTCAAGGGAGATCCCACGGCATCTCCACGAGTGGTTAGTGCGCTCAGCTTAGAACGGTTCATGCGAACTCGGGGTCCTAGGGGACACAAGTGAGCCGTCGTAAAACGGGCAAAATGACTCACCGATGCCTCTGCTTTAACAAGTGTAGTTGTAACATAATTAAATCATGTTTATCTCCAACATCTAATATGCAACTTATCTCCAATTCATATCCATCTCATAAATCAAGTAGAGCATGTGATAAACTTCCCAACAACCCGATGAGATAACACAACTTGAAACAACCTAAGCATGCCTACGACTTGCAAGGCCAACTCAAACAACAAACAAAAGGTAATAGGCGAGAGGTGGCAAGTGTATAGTTTTGCTTTGGGGAAAACAGGTGGATAGGATACGTGACTCGAACAAAGCATCGGAACACAAGGCTAGCATAAAGAATAAGAGAAAGCATAAACACAAATAGGTAATAAGTACCCCTATAGGTTGACAAGGGGCGGGAGAGCTTGCCTGGCAAGATTGTCGAAGAACACCCGAAGAACTTGTCGTTGCTCACAACACCACGAAGCGTCCTATCCGAGAAGAAGCAAAATGCTACAACAAACAACGGATGCAACACTTACTACTACGGAAAAAGAATCGGCATGATCATATGCAAGCATGCATGACATGGCAATTATGATGCAATGCAACTTATCCAAATTAAGCGGAATCGGAATCCCGGCACACACATATAAGGTTCAAGTTATTTTACTAAATGACAATTTAAATGTTGATTAACATGGCAAGGCAAAGCATGGGTGAGCTACACAAAATTAAATGAAGTGGTGAAACCATAATTGGTATCTCACAATTACTTCATATGTTACTTAATAGTTGTAATGCAAACTATCACGGCATGACATGATGCGGTATGCAAACAAGCATATGGATGACAAATTCAGATTCTATGCATTTTTCTGATAAACTTTCATATAAAATACTTTGTATTCCGAGTTATGGATCAAAAGATATTAATTTTGCAAGATTCAATCATTTTCTGCCATTTTCAGAAAAACAGAGGACGGACCGGAACTTTTCTCACCGAGGGCTCACCCAGCCACAGCGGCTGCCGCATGGGACCACGCAGGTTGACAGGGCGCTGACAGGGCAGGGAAGCAGAGCTGGCGCCGGCTTTGACTGACGGGCGCGGCCCACCTGTCAGATCGTAAAAAGGAATAAAAAGGGTGAGGCTTTGCCTCAAACAGAATTCGAACCCATGACCTCGTGCTGCGAGACAAGGAACGAACCAGTTGGGCTACTGAATGGATGTTGGTAAGCATGGGTCGCATGCCCTTTTTACCCATATTGTTGGCGAGGAAGCAAGCTGGAATAACTCTGACGAAACTGAAACTTCAAGCGCTCGTAGCGAGCTTGGGAAGACGGAGATGGCACTGGGGCTTGCAGCTGCACGAGCTCAAGCTCGTTGCCAAGGGGAAACAGATGGTTACAGTGAGAACAACGCATACAGACTACAGAGCGCGATGGAAAGAAAGAGGAAAACACGGTGTACTCGCCATGAAGTCACGAGAATGCTCGGAGAAGTTGGAAGAGAAGGGCGACGAGCGCGCGTTGGCGAAGATAGAGGCGTCGCGCCGGAGCTCGTCTAGTTACAGTAGAGAGGCGGACGTGCGCGACACGGGAAGCTTGACGGCGTCGTCGACCGGAGACGTTGTGTCGGATGCAGTCGGGGAAGCGGTGCTTGCAGGACAGAGGAGGCGCGACCGGGGTGCTTGGCGTCGGGGTCCATGGCGGAGAAGCACGCACGGACATGGATGCGCAGAGGCGGACGTGGTCAACATCCAACGCTGAGGCAGAGCGGCCGACGTCTGGTCGATGTCGACGGCCTCGAGGAGACCTACGTGCACGCGCGTAGAGACGGCGAGGACGCGGACGAACACAAGGTCCTGAAGGTCATGGTGACGGAGCGGAGAAGAACAAGGCGCCGTCTTGCAGGCAAAGCTTGGCGGCGTCAGGACATGCTGATGCGTCTCCGACGATGAGGAAGCAAGCGAGGTTGGCGACGCGAGGCTTCGAGATGGCGCAGAACCGAAGCCGGTCGAGGACGTGAAGCAGCATGGAGGGCGAGATGGGGCTTGGGAATGCCCGAGACTGCAGGGAGGCGAGATTGCGACAGCGTACGCGCTCGGCCTCAAGCGAGAGAGTGAAACGAAGGAGAGGAAGAGTAAGTGGCGGCGGTGGGGAGTAGGGCTAGGGTTGATGGGACAGGAGGCTCTCTTATATAGCGTTGGGGAACACGCTCGTCCATCTGATCAAGGAGGGAGGCGACGTGGACATGGCCATCATGCTGCCGTACGAGGAAGACAGTGACCGGAGGAAGGCTGCGCTAGGTGGGCTGCAAAGGGTCCGGTTGGGCCTCTTTTCTTCTTTCCCCTTTTTTTCTGAGATGACTTCTTCTTTTCTTGCAGCAATCTTTTAGGGAAAAACAAGAGAGGGTTTGAAAACATTTGAAACAAGTTCAAACAACATTCTGGAAACAAGATTCATTGTCTCAAAACAATTTCAAAGGCACGCACATGTTTTTGGTTTGTTAGCTTTAATTAAAATGAGACAAGACGAGAAGGGTTTATTGAGAAACCGTACAAGATAATAGAAAGTAGATTTTATTCTAATAATTTTTATTTCACAAAAACATGCAATATGTTAAATGCAGGAAGATGCACAAAATAAAATAACAAACAATTCTAAAAAGGGGATCTTTCTGGGCCGTTACATCCTTGATGCTGGTATTATTTATCCTATTGCTGATAGTAGATGGGTTAGTCATGTTCATTGTGTTCCTAAGAAAGGAGGTATGACTGTTGTGCCTAATGAGAATAACGAGCTTATTCCTCAAAGGGTAGTAGTTGGTTATAGGATGTGCATTGATTTTAGAAAGGTAAACAAAGTTACCAAGAAAGATCATTATCCTTTACCATTTATAGATCAAATGTTAGAGAGGTTGTCTAAGAAGACTCACTTTTGTTTTCTTGATGGTTATTCCGGTTTCTCCCAGATTGCTGTTAGAAAATAAGATCAAGAGAAAACCACTTTTACTTGTCCTTATAGAACTTATGCTTATAGAAGTATGCCGTTTGGTTTATGCAATGCTCCTGCTACTTTCCAAAGATGCATGTTTGCTATTTTTCATGGTTTTTGTGAAGAAATTGTGGAGGTTTTCATGGACGATTTCTCCGTCTATGGAACTTCTTTTGATAACTGTTTGCACAATCTTGATAAAGTTTTGCAGAGGTGTGAAGAAACTAATCTTGTTCTTAATTGGGAGAAATGCCACTTTATGGTGAATGAAGGAATTGTTCTTGGACATAAAATTTATGAAAGAGGTACTGAAGTTGACAGAGCGAAAGTTGAAGCAATTGAGAAAATGCCCTATCCCAGATATGTTAAAGGTATTCGTAGTATTCTTGGTCATGCTGGTTTCTATAAGAGGTTTATTAAAGATTTCTCTAAGATTTCAAAGCCTCTTACTAATCTTCTTCAAAAAGATGTACCATTTCTCTTTGATGATGATTGTAAGGAAGCTTTTGAAACTCTTAAGAAGGCTTTAACTACTGCTCCTATTGTTCAACCACCTGATTGGAATTTACCCTTTGAAATTATGTGTGATGCTAGTGATTTTGCTGTTGGTGCTATTCTCGGACAGCGCGTAGATAATAAGTTGAATGTTATTCATTATGCTAGTAAGACTCTTGATGCTGCTCAGAAGAATTATGCTACTACTGAGAAAGAGTTTCTTGCTGTTGTTTTTACATGTGATAAGTTTAGACCTTACATTGTTGATTCTAAAGTTACTATTCATACTGATCACGCTGCTATTAGATATCTTATGTCTAAGAAGGATGCTAAGCCTGGGCTTATTAGATGGGTGTTGCTTTTACAAGAGTTTGATTTGCATATTGTAGATAGGAAAGGTGCTAAAAATCCTGTTGCTGACAATTTGTCTTGATTGGAAAACATTTCTTTTGATCCTATTCCTGTTAATGATAGTTTTCCAAATGAACAGTTGGCTTCAATAAATGTAACTTCACGAGACCTTCCTTGGTATGCTGATTATGCTAACTTTATTGTTTCCAAGTATTTGCCTCCAACCTTTACAGCTCAGCAAAGAAGAAAATTCTTTTATGATTTGAGGCATTACTTTTGGGATGACCCACACTTATATAAAGAAGGAGTTGATGGTATTATGTGAAGATGTGTACCAGAATATGAGCAACAAGAAATATTGAGAAAATGCCATGGAAGTGCTTATGGAGGACATCATGCTGGAGATAGAACCGCACAAAAGGTTCTACAATCAGGTTTTTATTGGCCAACCCTTTTTAAAGATGCTAGAAGGTATGTTTTATCTTGTGATGAATGTCGAAGAGTTGGAAATATTTCTAGACGTAATGAAATGCCTATGAGTTACACACTTGTTATTGAACCATTTGATTGTTGGGGATTTGACTTTATGGGTCCTTTTCCTCCTTCAAAAGGTTATACTCATATACTTGTTGTTGTTGATTACGTTACCAAGTGGGTAGAAGCCATATCTACAAAGAGTGCCGATGGTGAGACCTCGTTAAAAATGCTTAAGGATGTTATTTTTCCTAGGTTTGGTGTGCCTAGATATCTTATGACTGATGGAGGTTCTCATTTTATTCATGGCGGTTTTAGAAAAACTCTTGCTAGATATGACGTTAATCATAGAATTGCTTCTGCTTATCATCCCCAAACTAGTGGGCAGGTAGAACTTTCAAATAGAGAGATCAAGTCTATCTTGCAGAAGACTGTCAATAGATCTAGGAAAAACTGGGCTAGCAAGTTAAACGATGCTTTATGGGCTTATAGAACTGCTTATGAGAACCCCATGGGCATGTCCCCTTACAAAATGGTTTATGGAAAAGCGTGTCACTTGCCTTTAGAATTAGAACACAAAGCTTTTTGGGCAGTGAAAGAGCTTAATAGGGATTTTAAACTCATCGGTAAGAAAAGGTTGTTAGATTTGAGTTCTTTAGATGAGTGGAGAAATGAAGCTTACGAGAATGCCAGACTTTTCAAAGAGAAAGTCAAGCAATGGCATGATAAGAGAATTCTTAAGAGAGAGTTTCATGTTGGTGAGAAAGTTCTATTGTATAGGTCTCGTCTCAGATTTTTTGCAGGAAAATTACTCTCAAAATGGGAAGGACCTTATGTTATTGTGGAAGTGTACCGCTCTGGTGCAATAAAGATTGCCTCATTAAAAGATGACACTACATAAGTGGTGAATGGGCAAAGACTCAAACATTATATTGCTGGAGATTCCTATAATGAAGATGTTGATGTTATTCAAATAGTTTCTCCGAAAGAATTCATCCAGGGCAATATGCAGGAACCTACAGAGTTCGTTTTTGAATAGGTAACAGTTCTAGTCAGAAAAGGTTCGCGTTAAACTTTTTCAGTTATATTTTTATTGTTTTTGTTAAATATGAAAAAGCACGAGACGAAAACGGGCAGGAGAGGAGTCCTGAGTGCCCTCACACATAGGGGGCATGGGCCTACCCCTGGTCGCGCTGCCCTGGTGTGAGAGCACCTCGGAGCTCGTTTCCGTCCCGGTTTCCTCCTGTGACTTGGTTTCGATGTTTAATTTTCGCCTATATAACCCCCCGGAGTACCTGACGTCTGTATATCGTTTTCTCGTCGTGTTTTCGTTTCGAGCTATTTTTGTCAGGGGATTGTTCTCAGCTTTGAAGTTGCAATGTCTTCGTCCGGTCCATCCGAGGAGAACCCTCTTGTGGATACCATTAATCCGTATATGAGGGTGCTGAAGATGCATCCGAAGGAGTTGTTACTCAAGGATGGGGAGTTGTAGATCAAAGATGTCCAAGACCCTAAGGGAGAAGGGAGTCTCAAAGCTAGGATGGAAGCACTGGAACAAGAAGTTTTTAAATATAAGAAGATGGCGGAACGCGAGGTGGACATCATCCATAGGATTAATCAAGAGCTTGTCGCCAAGTACAAGAAAGAGACTACAGAACTCTGGAAGGACATCTTTTCGCTCCATGAGACCACTAACCAATTACAAGCACAACTCTACGACTTGCAGAACCAAAATTGTGAGTATGAAGCTAGATTTCAACAAATGAGTGCTGCTGCAAGTTTTAGGATATTGGAGACCAAGACATCCTTCCTTGACGGGGGACCTCTGCCATGGAATTATGATGATGATAAAGACTCACCACCACCGTCGAAGGAGTAATTCGTCATTGGTATAGGCATCCCCTTGGCTTGTTCCAAGCTTGGGGGAGTGCCGCGGTATCACATCATTACCTTTTACTCATTTACTTTTCAAGTAGAGTCATATCATGAATAGAGAAGTTATCTTATAGAATAGTTTGCAGTGTGGAAGTATCCTCCTTAGTTGGTTATCTATGTATCCCTTGGTGTGAGTTGCGGTAATGAAATATTAATGAGAAGTTTTATCGTTTACTTTCCACACACTTTATTTTAGTTTGCAATGTTTCTGATATGACTAGTCTTGTTGATTAGTATTGGTATCACCTTGGGAGCATGAGTAAATTTAGTTGGTTTTGGCAAACTTAGCTTGGTCAGTAGCAACATTACCTTGAGGTTTGAGTAGAAAAGAAGAAAGAAGTGCATGTAGTTACATCACTTCAGTTTTCCTTCATGTTTGGCTTATAAGCATTATTATTCTCAAAGTTAAAATCGTTGTACCTTCAAGGAAGTTTGCATGATTGTTCCTATTATATGTATGTTTGTTTGTTTCATGCAACTCTTATGCTTGCTACCCAGCCTTGCTAGCCAAAAACCTGTACTGAGAGGGAATACTTCTCATGCATCCAACTCTTAAAAGCCAAGTTACTTCCAAAGAGTCCACTATAAATCCCTATACATGGTATTTCAAGCCATTCCAAGTAAATTTTCATGTGCTACCTTTCAAAAACCTTCAAATACTTCTCATTTTGTGCCACTATTTTTAGCTCATGAGGACGTAGTGGATGGGTTTGTTATCTTCCATACTAAATTAAGTACCCCTCGACTAGGCAGCTTCATCTGCTCGTCATTAATTTTGCAAGGGAGCTGGTCAGACCATTGTAATCTCAAAAAGAAAATAAAAAGGCACTCCTCCATGGTATGTGAAAGTTGGTTGGCACCCGATGGAATCGGTTAGCCATGGTTTGAGAAAGGAAAAGGTGGGAAGGAGTGCAAAGCTATAAGAGAGCACAATTGTGCCAATTAATCAAACATCTCGGAACCGCTCTCACTTGTTTAGTATGGAAGATATCAAGAACTCCGTTGCTAGTCGTTGACAAAATCAACCACCTCTCAAAACAACTTTTACCTCTGTTTTACAAATGAAAAGCTCTAGCACATGTTTAATCCCTGCTTCCCTCTGCGAAGGGCCTGTCTTTTACTTTTATGTTGAGTCAACCTATTCCCTTCTATCTCAAGCAAGCATTTGAGTTGTTATGTTTCATTCATCCATATGTTGATCCGTTTAATCATGTTTACTAACTTCTTTTGTTAGTACAATGCTTTTATCTGAAGGAATATATCTTTGAAAGCTTTCTATGATCGCAAAAGTTTGTTTTATTGAGCATATGGGTTTTGCTATATTAGCTCTGTTTTAAAAAGGCTCCATTCAAAAGCAAGTATAGTTTGTTCATTGTTCTCTGACCAAGAACTAAGGTTTGCCACCACCAATTATAGTTTACCTTGTGCATCTTTGTTTGTGATTCCCTTTTACTTATTGCAAGTCTATATCATATAAAGGGAAGTTGCTATCTATTATAATTTGTGCCTTGGTGAATGTGATGCTTCTTGTCCGTATTTTGATTATCGACACTTCACTCCATAAACCTGTGGTCATGTTTACCGAGTTTAGTTTTCGCTTGGGGACAAGCGAGGTCTAAGCTTGGGGGGGTTGATACGTCCATTTTGCATCACTATTTTGTATCATAATTTACTGTTATTCATTGATATATTTCATATTTAGAGATGATACTTATGTTGTTTTCTCTGTTATTACATGTTTGATGATCATTGGAGGATTTGCTGCCAGAGTTAGGATTCTACTGGAAAAAGGACCGTCAAGACACCATATTTCGGAAAATAAAAAAATTCCAGAAAATTATATTTTACCAGAAGACGGAAGAAGCCAGAAGGAGGAGTCGAGAGGAGCCACGGGGCAGGCTCACACACAGGGGGCGCGACCTGACCCCTGGCCACGCCGGCCTATTGTGTGGCCACCCTGGCCCACTTCTGCCATCGCCCCTTCGCGTATTTCATCATCCCCAAAAATTTAAGTCAAGGGGGGGCTCAGAGATAGACACCGCCGCCTCTGCGGGGCGGAAAACACCAGAGAGAGAAAAGCTCTCTGGCAGGCAAAAATCTGTCGGGGAAATTCCTTCCCGGAGAGGGGAGATCATCGCCATCGTCATCATCATCGCGCCGGACTTCATCGGGATCATCATCACCATCATCCTCATCACCAGCACCTTCATCTCCACCATCACCACGCCATCCCGCTGTAACATCTTGAGTTGAATCTTGTCAAATTCTTAGGGGAAACTTTCCCGGTGTTGATTACTCTTGTGGTTGATACTATTGAGTGGAACCATTGAATTAAGGTTTATGTTCACATTGTTATTTACCATTATTTCACCTCTGATCATGATCCATATGATGTCTTGTGAGTAGTTCATTTAGTTCTTGAGGACATGGGAGAAGTCAAGTCGTTAGTAGTGGAATTATGTTGAGTAATATTTAATGGTTTGATATTTATTTGTTTTGGTGTTATTTCACTAGTGGTGTCATGTGAACGTCGACTACATGATACTTCACCATTTATGGGCCTAGTGAGATGCATTGTGTATTTGGCTACCAATTGTGGGGTTGCTGGAGTAACAGAAACCTAAACCTCCATTGGGAAACCATTGCACCAGGGAGCGTAGGATCTTAGAGTTCAAGGCTGTGGTTAGATTTATCTTAATTACTTTCTTGTATTTGCGGATGCTTGCAAGGGGTATAATCACAAGTGTGTATTTATCCTAGTAAGGGTAGTGCGCTAGCACAGGTTCACCCCCATAACACTTATCAAACCAATAAAGATTATTTAGCGGCATGAAGCGAAAGCACTTGACAGAAACTCCCGTGTGTCCTTGAGAATGTTTGGTTATCATAAGTTACGCAACCGGCTTGTCCTTTGCTCTAGAAAGGATTGGGCCACTTGCAACAATTATTGTTACTGTCTTTTATTTACTCGTACTTTATTTATTTGCATTACCAAATACCCCTGAAAACCCGTTTGCTAGTATTTACAGTGAATCCTTGATCAAAACCACTTGTCAACACCTTCTGCTCCTCGTTGGGTTCGACACTCTTATTTATCGAAAGTGCTATGATACACCCCCTATACTTGTGGGTCATCACAGGTGTATTGGGTGTGTTGGGGACACAAGAGACTTTCTGTATCATAATTGCCGGGTTGTTTGAGAGGGATAGCTTTTACCTCTTCCTCACTGAGTTTGATAAACCTTGGGTGATCCACTTAAGGGAAACTTGCTGCTGTTCTACAAACCTCTGCACTTGGAGGCCCAACACTGTCTATAAGAACAGATGCGTGCGTAGACATCAAGCTCTTTTCTGGCGCCGTTGCCGGGGAGGTAAGGTAAAAGGTACTCACATCCTTTGGTTACTAAGTCTTTTAGTTGCTGGTGAGTGCTCGAAGTTATTTCCTTTAGATTCTGCAATTCTATCTTTTTGTTTCTTGTTTTTATTTTCACTAGTTAGTCTTAATGGAAAATAAAGAGTTTTATAGTGCCTTTCCTGATTTTAGATTTGAAGTGTTTGAAAAACCTTTGGAGCTTATTTCGCATAGCAATGTTATTCATATGGATTCTTTGAACACCGTTATTGCTAATGCTTTAGAAAGGTCTAAGCTTGGGGAAGCTGGTTTTGCTAAGCATGATATTTTTAGTTCCCCAGCTTTAGTGGAGAAAGTTTGCTCTGATGATATTTTATCTCCCATATGTGATGTTTCTAATGATATTTGTGATCCTCGTTCTTTTAAAATACCTATTAAGAACGTGTTTTGAATAACTGCTATCTAGGGGATGGAACTGTCCATCCCGGCGATCATTTGCTCTTTATACATGAATTATGCGAGTTATTCAATTGTGCAGGTATTTCTACAGGTGAAGTTAAGAGGAAGCTATTTTCTTTGTCACTGACGGGCAGAGCGGCAGAATGGTATAAGACGCTGAATGATGGGCAACCTATTGGTTGGGAGGAAATTGTACCTCTCTTTTATTCTAAATTCTATCCTTCTAATGAGGTTCATAAAGATAGGAATTATATTTATAATTTTCATCCTCATGATGGAGAAAGCATTGCCCAAGCGTGGGGAAGATTGAAGTCACTAATGCTCAAATGTCCTATTCATGAGCTTCCCCGTAATATTGTTATTAATAATTTTTATGCAAGGCTTTCAGGATATTACAAGGACTATCTAGATGCATGCTTTGATGGCTCTTTCACAAGCAAGGATGTTGACGTCAAGTGGAATCTTCTTGAAACAATTCAAAACAATATTGAAGATTGGGATAACGACAAAGGTAAAGGATCAGGTATAAATTATGAGTATGATTGCATTAAGTCTTTTGCTGAAACTACTGATTTTCAAGAGCTTAGTGCTAAATATGGTCTTGATCCTCAAATTATGGTTGATTGCTTAAAGCCTTTGCTTCTCATATTAATGTTCCCAAAGGAAATGGAGACGTGTATCATGAACCTTTTAAAGACACTTGCATAGATAGTGATATTGTTATTGATGATTGCAATAAACATGCTCAAACTTCTAAAAGTTCTACTTCTTATAAGCATGTTAATTTTTGTGGAGTACTTAGACCTTGTGAACAGAGTCACGACAAAAAAGATTATTGTATCCACCACAGGAATGAAGAAACCCGAATGTGGGATAAGGCTCTAGATGAGCTTGTTAAAAAGGTTTGTGAGCTTTATCCTTTTATTTATGAACTTTGCTATGTCAAGGGTCATTTTAATTTTCAATGCTCAGGCCATAATAGTGACACGTCTAATCGAATGAGTACCGCAAGTTTGTATTGTGATGACAAGATCACTCTCAATCAGCATGATGAGCTTACTTTGTTTTTGGGGTGTGAAGAGTTATCTAGAAAAACTTCTTTGGTAGATATGAGCATTTTTTAAAATATTAGCATCCTGCAGGGTTGTCGTCTTTATTGTGTTAAAGATTGTCGCGTGAATACTTACTTACAAAATGTTATAAAACATGATGTTTTGCCAAGCTATGACAGGACTAATATATGTTTCCATCTTATTAATAGAGAGGAGGAATCCTCCAAAGTTTCTTCTGTTGTTTCTGTCAGTAAACCAGACTATGTGGAGAAGATGCCTTTCAAGCCTCTCCCTCCTAAAGAAGAGAGTAAGAAGAAGAAGAAGAAGAAGAAGAAGAGGAGGAGGAGTAAAAGGCGAGAGGAAACGGTATCTTCCCCTAAGCATGTTGCTACTATTATAGATTATGATGATTCTAAACTTGATGATGTTCTTATGCCTGTTACCTATGTTAGTGATCATGATTGGGAAAAGCACTCTACTTTTGATATTGAAAATCTTTTTGGTACTAATTCTAAAAATGTTGATGTTAATAATTGTTGTACCATTAGTGCTATCCATGTTCCTTCCTATGATGATATGTTTGATGAATACGCTTTGGAAGATAGCTATTCTATTGCTTATGATGATTACAATGATAAGTATAATATTTTCAGTTCACCTACTATTGAGGAGGAAACAAGGTATGATTACAATATGCCTCCTATTTTTGATGATTATGGTGATGAGAATAGTTATTTTGGTGAATCTGCTCCTACTATGATTGTTCATGTGGGGAGTATTAATTCTTTTGTGCATGTGGCTCATGATAGGGATGTTTTATGTGATAGTTATATTGTATATTCTATTCATGATGCCACTGAAAGTTACTATGAGAGAGGGAAACATGTTTTGATGGACCTCAACAATATTAAGTTTCCCCTCTTTATGCTGCAAATCTTGAAGTTGCAATTGTTTTATCTATCCATGTTTGTTACTATGTGCTTAGTTGATTTATTTTCTTACAAGATTCCTATGCATAGGAAGTGGTTTAGATTTAAATGTGTTTCACATTTGCTTTTTGATGCTCTCTCTTGCTTCAAGTTCTTATATGGCGCCTTTGCCTTAAGCTCTTTTATGACGCTTACATGAGTATCTTCTCAAATTACTGCGCCTAGCTCAAAGGCGTTAAAGAAAAGCACTCTTGGGAGATAACCCAATATTTTATTTTCAGTACTTTTTCTTTTATTTGAGTCTTGGAAGTTATTACTACTATAATGACCGCTCCTTATTGTTTTTATTTCATTGTTGTGTCAAGAAGAACCTCTAATTTGAGGGAGGTAAGATTTGGGGAAGTTGCTGTCTTGAAATAGATTTTGGTGCTGCACCGTAAAAATTCGTGACCGTTCTCAGAATATCTTTTTGTCCTGCGATTTCTTGTGCATATGCCCCAGGTTATATCCAAACTTTCATTAGTTATGCACTTTTCGATTTGAGCAACAGAAGGTCCTCAAAAAAATCGACCTTTGTCAGATGTTCTGTTTTGACAGATTTCTACCACTATTTGTGTTTGCCTCTCGATCGCTTTCTTTTTGAGTTCTTTTGATCACGGAAATTTTGGGAAAGTTGCTACAGTAATATATGCTTTATATGTGGTGTTTTTGAGTTGAAACCTGAACCAAAAAGGGTTGATCTACTAATATGTTTATGCTAACGTTGCTAATAGAATTGTGTGAAGTTTTGTATGAAGGAAGTTTTCAAGTGTAGGGATTGGAGAATGATGAGATGAGATGAAGAATGGAAAAAAGCTCAAGCTTGGGGATGCCCATTTCACCCCAAGAAATATCCAAGAGGTAAAAGCGTCAAAGCTTGGGGATGTCCCCGAGGCACCCCTTCTTCATCGGCAAAAATCAGGTCACCTTTCAAGACACTATATTTTTATTGCTTCATATTCTATGCGTTTTTCTTGGAGCGTCTTTACTTTTGCTTTCAGTTTTATTTTGCTTTGTGTGCTGCAATAAATGGTTGGATCACATCATGTTTGTTTTGGAGAGAGAGACTTGCTTCGTTTTTCATTGCCAAGAACACTCTAGTTTTCACTCTTATTGTTCAATGAGTGTCCTCTTTTTCTCGAACTGCTTTTAGCTTTCATTTTTCGCCTTGATTTTTTGTTCAGATCTTGTTATATCTTTGCATCAAGGTGTATTTAGACCACTGGTCTATGTTGGTTTTCATCAAAAGAGTTTTTTCGAAAAGGTTTGAATGGTGTTGGAAAAAAGAAAAAGTTTCATGCAAAAAAGTGGTACAAAAAGGAGCTTGTTTAGACTGCGGCTTAGACTTTTGCATGCCATGCTTGATATCGTTTTGATAGTATGCTTAGTAGTTTTTGCTGTAGCATGACTTGTCTCAAATGACTGAGACTACTTAATGCGGCTTAGACTTTTGCATGCCATGCTTGATATCATTGTCATGCGTTGCTTTTATTATATGGAAACATTTATTTGGTTTTCTCCTTGATGCTTTATTTGGGTTGACTTGGCGCATTCTTACAACATGTTTGACTCATACAAAGTCACCATAAGCCTTTATGATCATTTAGTTTTTGACTTTTGATGCCATCTTATGCTTCTCTTAATGATGTTTTATCGCTATGCATGATTATAGCCGTTATTGCTCTCTTAGTTGGTCGCTCTCAGTCTTTTGCTAGCCCTCATTTTGTACTGAGTATGAGCTCTACTCGTGCATCCAACTCCCAAAAACCAAATTATTCCAATGTGTCCACCATACATACCTATTAGCAATTTGCTATTCCAAAGTACATTTGACTTGCTTTTATCTATCCTTTGAACTAAGCTCTTTTGGTGTTATGCGAAAATTAGTCAGTAAAGCTCTCAGGAACCTGATGGCACACTTTACTTTTCTCGCTTTTAAAATTTTGACATTGTGGCTCTTTTATGTTGACGTTATGCTTGCAAGTTGTAAGTTGGAAATTAGCCAAACCATGCCGTCATGGGGTAAGCTTTCAACATTGCACTTTCTCTTATTTGAGTTGATATCGTGATCTTTTGTTTATGGATACTCGTGATGTGAAATAAGTTGGGAATATTGCGAGATCATGGAGTTTGTATATGTGTTAGAGAAACGCTTGGGCCACTAATCTAAACCATGCATCATTCATGGTGGAAATTTACAGGATGCCCATAGTGGACATTCGACGACGCATCTCTAAATAAAAAGCTATACCAATGGTAAATAAAAGAGATGCCGAGGTGTTCATTATCTGTTTGTCCTGTCATTTTGATGTGGGATTTTTCCATGTCATCGGGCAAGGAGGTACCCCATTGGCGGTTCTCGATGATACGTGTATACTTACAATGATAAGAGCTTGCTTGGGACCCTAAGTCGAGTAGCATGAGGTTTGGGTATTCGTACTTCACGGGACACGAGGTTTTCAACTTATGATTTGTCAAGCATATGCTCATAAACGTTCTTGCATTTACTTTAACCATTCAAGATGCCTATGATGGGGGCAATGAGAGCTCAAAGCTAGTAAGTACCAAAAGTTTTGAAGGTTTATAAAACTTGTAATCACTGCTTCCCTCTGCGAAGGGCCTTTCTTTTACTTTTATGTTGAGTCTCAACCTTCTACCTTTATGCACCGTCTAAGAGAGCATAGTTGCCATTCTAAGTTTAATGTGCATTGTCCCAAAGTTATCATTGATTGATTTATGATTTTGGTTTCACTTGTTACTAAATTATTTGTATCTAGTCGCCCTTTTAAACTTGAAGGTGTCGTATGCATTTATGTTTTGCTCTTCCATGAAGGACAAGCTAAAAACCATTTGCTATGTTTTTCCATATGATTTGAACACACATTTGACTTTCATTATTTCATTATTCATGATCTTTCGTTTGTGTTTCTTTTCATGTTATAACATGGTTGCTAAGTCCTTATTGTCAAGATTATGTCTTTTATGCCCATGTTTTAAGTTCTTTGATCTCAGCACTCAATGCCTACTTAGATGATCAAGATTGTGATGGTGCATGTCACCTCAAAAATTATTCTTTTGTTATCACTTACCTACTCGAGGACGAGCAGGAGTTAAGCTTGGGGATGCTTGATACGTCTCAAACGTATCTATAATTTTTGATGCTCCATGCTTGTTTTACACCATTTGCTTCGTGTTTTGTTTACACTTCATGGCGTTTTTATTTGATTTCCGGAACTAACCTACTAACGAGATGCCACAGTGCCAGTTCCCTGTTTTCTGCTGTTTTGTGTTTAAGAAAAGATACACAGGAAATATTCTCGGAATTGGACAAACCGAAGACTAAAACTCCTATATTTCTCGGATGAAGGACGAGGACCAAAAGAGAGCCGGAGGGGGGCCAGAGGGCAGCCTCACCATGAGGGGGCGCGGCCTAGCCCCTGGCCGTGCCCACCCATGGTGAGAGCCCCCTGGTCCACTCCTGACGACGCCCCTTCGCCTATAAAGAGCCTCCCGACGGAAAACCCTAAAACAATCAGCGTTTTTCCCAGAACAGTTCTGCAGTGCCGCCGCCATCGAAGACAAATTTTGGGGGACAGAAGTCTCTGTTCCGGCACCCTGCCGGGACGGGGAAGTGCCCCCGGAGCCGTCTCCATTGGTCTCCATCGCCGTCTCCGCCGTCTCCATCGACCTCATCGCCATCTCCATCGTCGTTGCTGCCTCCGATGATGAGGAGGGAGTAGTTCTCCCCCGAGGTTGAGGGCTCTACCGGTAGCTATGTGGTTCACCTCTCTCTCCTATGATGTGATCTTTATGTGATCGTGAGCTTTATATCTAGTTGAATTGGTAGATGCTATTATTCAGATATTATGCTACTCTCGTGCTTTATTATTGTAAACTTTGGAGACACCTTGTATCGTAATGTGAAGGTGACTAGTGTGCGCATTACGTGTGTATTTTTGGTTAATGTCTCTATGAATTGTTGGTGTTTGTTGGAACCATCTAGTGCGTTCATGGTGATAGTGTGGGACAATCTAGTTGGGAAATATGAACTCTGAGGAGTGCTTCGTAGCCCTACGCATGATTAGTGTTCGTTTTCCATTGGAGAATTGTTTAGAGTGGCATATTGATGTTAGTATCTATTGGTTCAATTATGTTATATTTGTTGAGTGTGTCCACTAGTGAAAGTATGATCCCTAGGCCTTGTTTCTAAGCATTGCACACCGTTTCCTTTCAGTTTTGTTACATGTTTGCTTGCAGCGATATTTATTTCAGATTACATTTACTACTTATAATCATCACTACTACTTGTATTTCACTATCTCTTTGCCGAACTAGTGCACCTATACATCTGACAAGTGTATTGGGGTGTTGGGGACACAAGAGACTTTCTGTATCATAATTGCAGGGTTGTTTGAGAGGGATAGATTTGACCTCTTCCTCCCTGAGTTCGATAAACCTTGGGTGATCCACTTAAGGGAAACTTGCTGCTGTTCTACAAACCTCTGCACTTGGAGGCCCAACACTGTCTACAAGAACAGACGCGTGCGTAGACATCAATGGGTAGGGGGGTGCGCCCAGCGGGCGACGCATAAATTTTTTTCACGCCCTGACAAGCGGGCCTAAGATGCATTTATAATAACTAGCTGGGTGGCCCGCGCAAATTGCGCGGCTAGAAATGAGATTGTTTCAATCTTCACATCTAATGTACTTATATTCTTACTTATACCATTTTTTAGAACATCTGGTCTCAAATAAGTAGTCAAAATAATCAAGTTAATTTATGCTACTCAATTTATAGTGGCTCCCTACAACCCGACCCGAGTGATAATTTTGTTATGCATCCTTGAAGGTCAAAACAAAATACTACTTCTGATTTCTTATGAATCTTTTTGAAATATTTTACCCACTCTAGTATAAACCACAATTATTGAGATAAGCATTATAAACTGATGTTTTTTGTGAAATAGTTTAGTTCTTTAGTCCTAAGCGTATTTTACTATATATATATGAAATATCTGAATGATAATTTTGTTATGCATCCTTGAAGGTCAAAACAAAATACTACTTCTGATTTCTTATGCATCTTTTTGAAATATTTTACCCACTCTAGTATAAACCACAATTATTGAGATAAGCATTATAAACTGATGTTTTTTGTGAAATAGTTTAGTTCTTTAGTCCTCAGCGTATTTTACTATATATATATATGAAATATCTGAATGTTTACTCCATGTAATCATTTTCCATGTTGATGGGAGAGCTTAATTAGTACGAAGCAGTCGATTCCTCCTCAGCCAAGAGTCATCTGAAACAGGAATACATATGTCACATGCATATTAGTACTTCTTCAATACTGGGATTAGTATTCTTATATTAATTTCATGAAGCTATATGTAACAGATGTAGCTCAATTTTGCAAAGAATTGGATGAATTACCTCAGCCACCTCTAATTTAGTATAGTGCGACCGAAGATCAATAGTCGACCAAGCAAGATGAAGAGTGGTTTCACCTGGCCGATGAAACTACCAAGAATGCAAGTGCTCATATTAGTATTCTTATTGCATGTATTCCACAAACCATTATCTAAAACGTCGGATCTGAAACCTGCAAAAACAAAGAAGAGGTGAAATACTAAAAACAAATATTGTAATATTTTAGGTGAACTGAGCAAGCACGGGATTTATGTGCAACATACTCATCAAAAATAGTGATTGTTAGAAAATAATGGCGTGATCTAAAAACAAAATAATACTATGTACTATTTCCACTAAGAACTGTTCAAATTATTACACTTAATGCTGAATTTTTTACCTTGTAGATTCAGACACATCTTCTATCGTGCTTCATGCCAATTCACCAGGCCACCATGACTCTTGTGAGTAATATCGGATAGATACTCAACAGTAAAGAAAAAGGTGTTCCTTTATTTCACTTGTCGTTCTCTCCATCTGGTCCTTGCTTTGATGCGCGGATCATCCTTTCATCATGGACGCAACAGTCTTGTGCAAGAACAACACAATGGCTACAGGTAACATGCAGTGATTCTACAGGCTCATGCTATGATCGTCAGCTATGATTTTAAATCCAGAATTATGTACGTTGGTTCTATTATTAAAAAGCAAATAGATGAAAGCTAACCAATTAGAAAATAAGGGAAAAGGCTCAAGAGGATAACCTCAACATTGTATCTCCCTGGTTGCTGAAGATAGTACTGATGTACATGACACCTTCTTGACCACTTGCCTGCTTATCATTCTATCTTGCAAACAACAATATATATTTAAAGTTTAGCCACAAAACCCGAACATAATTTCTGCTTCCCTAGATAGGGGATACACACATCCTACTGTATTATCTGGTGAGAGTAAACTGAAAGTACGCTCGTACGTATCCTAGTAAACAAAACCATGACATTTTGCTTTTAAAAGAAAGACAGATCTTTGGTGAAACTGAATCTCCTGAATGAATCAGTGAATAATAAAGAACCTATCAAACTTGTTTGGACGACCTAGCCTTGCATGATGGAAATTTATATGTATATACGTTATAAATACCATTGTGCATGTCAGGTGATTCCGTAGCTCAACACACACATATCTTTATTTATCCTGGCCCAAGGATGCAGATTAAGGCATGTCGTGCGAGTGTCAACGACATCGCTGCTCAAGTTCGCCCGGAAGACAGCAGTTCATCCTCGAGCAGGTCCTGCCCGTAAAGATCTATCCTAGATGGCCTCCATGCTCCATGACATCTAGAGCGCTTGATGAATTGCAGCTATAGGCCGACCGTCGGCGCGTTGTATCAGCCTAAACTTCGTCTTGTACTTTTGCAGCAGCTGGGCGCCGGCCACCAGCGCCTCCACATTAAAGACCTCGAGAGTGCTTGAGGAATTGCAGCAATAGGCCGTCCGTCGGCGGGTTGTACCAGCCTAAACTTTGCCTCGTACTCTCGCAGCAGCTGGCCGCCAGCCGCCGGCCGCTGGCGCGTCGTAGGTTTTCGTCTCGTCGATTGGTACCATGGCGGCGGGACAATGTCCCTTCCTGGGCTCTGCGGTAGACATTTGGTATTGTTAATTCGAGGATGTTGGAAGCCGACGTGTACGCCGGACTCCTGCAGAGAACCGTTCTGTTCTGTTTCCTTTCCTTCTAACTGGGATTGCTTGTGCGATGAAGGTTTAATTTTGGTATTGTTATTAGTTCCAGGAAGCTTGAAGGCGTCGTGCGTATCCTGGACTGCTACAGCTCGAAAGCTGCCTATTTCCTACCCTTTCGTCTGTTCGGGATAGCCTATGCGATTGTCTTTTTTTAAACATAGATCTGAGCCGTTGCTTATTGTAGTTAAATCTCAGCCGTTGGTTGTTAGTTGTTTTAATAATATAATAGATAGATAGATGTTTACATACAAAGAAAAAGGAAAAAAGACATAAAAATATACACAAAAAACTCTAGACAAATCTAGGGTTGCACCGGTGCCACCGTGGGCCTATGGACGGCCGTCGTCGTCTTCATCGAGGGTGAGGTCGATGAAAGGCCCCTGTGGCCACGGCCAATCCGTCATGGGTGGAGGGGGAGGTCCTGGCAGCGGGGGTGGCAGCTGAGGCAGCAGGCCGATCGCCGGAGCATCGGCTTCGGGCCACGGGTCCATGTCTCTACGGCCGCGGCGTGGCCAGGACGAGCCGGTGTGTGCAGCGGCAAAGGAGGTGGCTGCCTTCGCGGTGGAGGCGGTGGCGCCACTGAGAGGGCGAGGGCGTCCTCGATCCCGAGGAATGCCCGCTTCTCCTCCTCCTCGCTGACCAGGATTGCCACCTGCAACTCCTCGTCCCCCGTCAGCTCCGGTGGTAGCACGTAGTGCTCGCCGTTCTCTCTGGCGAGAAGGACGTTGTAGGCTACGTTGCCTACAAACTCCTCCGTGTCGTCGTGGACAACCCTGCCGTCGTGGACGCGGCCGGAGATGTCACAGCTCCCTGTCGGCGCTGGGGGAGAAGGAGGTTGCGACTGCGGCGGCTGGCAACCGTCGTCGAAGATGGAGAAGTCGAGGTTGTCGTCCTCGTCTGTGCCCTTGTCGTTGTCATCCTCCTCGAAGGCCTCATCCTCGTCGCCGGAGGAGTAGTCCTCTGGGACCTAGGCGCGGTCCCAGTCGGTGTCGCCGAGGTAGCCGGCGCGCCGCTTCGCGTTCCACTCCTAGTGGGCGAAGGTGTCCCATGCGCCCGACCCGATGGCGAACGCGGGATCGCGCCGCAGCGTAGGAGGCAGGAGGGCACGGGGCCGGCAGATCTCGAGGATACGTTCTTGGCCTTCTCGCAGCATGGGCGGGACTGGCACCCGCCTGCTGTTCAGATGCCACCTCCTAGGGAGGTTGACATCCGGCCACGGCACGGCCTGGTTGCGCGCATAGAGCCGCCGTGCCATGCGCACGGGCACGTAGACTCTATCGCGCGAAGGCCGCTGGACTGGACGCACAGGTGTTGGGCGCGGCGTGGCCGAGCGGGAGCGGGCTGGAGCCACTCGTTGATATGGTGGCGGTGGAGAACGCCGGCGGCACGACCCCAATGCCTCGTCGTTGTTCTTGCCCTTGCGGCCGATTGGCCATTTCCCTCCGGCCATGGCTCTGGTCTGGTTGTGGCTGGCGATGTGGACGCAAACTGCACCGCAATCAGGCTATTTGTAGACGGGCCTAGAGACTGTTGTCCTATGTGGTCGCCGAGGTGTCGGCATTGATCACCGGTGAGGACTGGAACGCGCAAACAACATCAATGCTCGGTGGCGCGAGGCACAAAGCGTCGGAGACGATTGAGTTTAGAAGTCGTCTCACTGCCAGGTGGGCTAGGGAAGGACATGAGGAGGCGCTCACGGACACGCGCGGCTGTCCAGGCTGACCCAATTCTCTCCCACATTTGGGCCAGGAATGGGTCGACCGGACCGCGTATGTTTGTTTGCGTCAGCCCGCTGGGGTGCGTTTTCCCCATTTTCCTGTCCGCGCGGACGCGTTCGGACGTGCAATGCTCGAATGGGTCGGCCCGCTGGAGATGCTCTAAGTGTCGCAACTCGCAAGGCAGCATATTGTGGATGATGCTTTGGTTGGCCTTCCTGAGACAAACAAAGGTCTTCTTGGAGAAGAGAGCAAAAGAACTTGGATCTCTGGTCCCTTTTTTTGAAACAATACCATGATATATTATAGCAACGAACAGTATATAGTAGAGATATATAAGCTGTCTCCAGCGATTACAAAATAATTAAAGTCTAAAAAAAATGAGCTAATCTTCGAGGCCTTCAAACTCTTCTTCTTCCATGACACAATCTTGTATTTTCCTGAAGCCAGCCAAAAGATAATGGCACAGATATCAAACCATAAACCTGTAAATACCAATAGTGGTTCTCTCTTTTTTTAAATTTGAGCCACAGTACCAAGGCTACGTGCACGCACGCAACCATTAAAGCAATCATACCACATCGGCAAGAGTACCAACACCAGTATTCCAGGGAAGAGAAACCGAACATCCTTATCAACGTCGCTGGAAAGCCAAGAGTACGAATCACCATTGTCGAAGACGTAGCAGTCGGGACAAATATTGCAAGGATAACCCTCCTCGCGGCAACCAGGAGAAACAATCCAAAACCGATCTGGCGAAGCAAGATCTTGAAGACCGTACCTAAAGAACTATAATCTTATAGCACCACCATTGACGCCGGGAATAAGATCTCGTCGCCGAACGAAGAGCTGAAGGTCACTTATTATGAACGATGACATCTCCATTGACGTAGAAGAAAACGAAGATGGCTACCAAAACACTAACCTAATCTTTGGAAAATATTACTTTTATTGAAATCTCCACCCATATATCGGGTTCCCCACCCCTCCCAACACCGGCGAGGCCGGCCGGAGGAGGAGGAACCGATCTATGAAGGAGGCGAAGCTTGGAGGCGGCGGCTGGGAAAACAACTCCGGATCTCTGGTCCCTTTGCTAAAGAGGTATTCATGCCAACTTTTATTTTAAACGAGCCACCCAACAGACTTATCATTTCTGTTTAGAAAAAAAAGTTGACCGGTTTATTAGCATGAAATTGGCCGAGGAAAACAAACGGATCACTTACGGAAGTTGCCAATGACATTTTTGATGTAGACACGAGATTATTTTTACAATTTACCTTAATTAATCGCGAGAAGATGTATTATTCTTTGGCACCTAACATCTAGTGTCGTGCGTGCAATACCTCTACGGTATCCACACATATGGAAGAAGTGTTGTCGTGTCGAACGTGTGATGAAGCACACCGACTATGCGAATTATGTCAATGAAGATCCGGCTGTGCTTCCACAATACTCGTCTAGATTAGATCTAACAAGAGGTAGAGATCTAATTGTTCATCAATGTCAAATAATAATATTTCATCCTCATACCGTATAGGCTGATTTCAAATTCTACCTGGGTTTTTGTAGCACAATTCAGAGGTAGAGTTAATTATTATCTAATTAGAGTGTCAAATCTAATAACCTGAGCACAAACCTAAAAACAAAACTTTAGTAAAAAGGATTTTAAAACTGAAAGTAAAGTCCCAAGCAGAGTAAAGAACATAAAAGTAAAAGTGCTAAAATATAAAGCTTTGTTGCTGAGATCAAGTAGTGGTTCAAAACGCAGCTATGGGGTGACCAATGGGATGTTGCATGGATGAGATCATTTATATAATAATATTTGGGAAATAGCCACCTGTTCACGGATATAGCTGTGCATAGACATCCAACCATCCAGTTAGATATAGATAGCATAGAAATGTTAGTAGTTTCACGTCAGATTTCTACTCCGTCTCTATATTGACGTTAGTCATCTGGCGTCTGCACCATGCTTGTTCCAACCATAGACTCCCGTCTCCATCTATATCTATTTTTTACCAGTAAGATAGAAGTCAGAAATGCCACATGTTTGTCACTGATAACTGTAAGTAATCATAGTGTAGTCAATTGTTTCACCAAAATCCATGATGTTCTTTTACCGGTAAGAGAAGTAATCATAGTGTAGTCACAAATGTCACATATTTTTTACTGGTAAGAGAAGTAATCATAAGGTAGGTTTTGTTTTGTTCACTTGAGATGATAGCCTTCCAGTTGTAGAGCGTGTATACTATGGACTAAACGTTTCTGCCTAGGAAGCCACATTTTACAAACAAAACCAAAAGATTTTAATTGTAGCACCGGGGTAGACATGGAAATTATTACCCGTAGTCTGCGCTGCAAACCATTTATACTGCCATCAGTTTATAAGGCATGCATGTGGATTAAGGTAAACTTTGATCATTAATTTTTATTAACAGATTATGAATTATATGTCATAAAATTATATCATTGGAAACTTTTTTTGAATATGAATCCAATGATATAATTTTTATGATATATATATCTCATTTTTGTTGAAAAAAAATGGTGTTCAATGTTTTTCTTAAACTGCGTGTGTGCCTTGTAAACAAAACCGGAGGGAGTAGTAAAAATGGAAACTTGGAAATTTGGAATCCACTGGCATGACCCGTCCTTTGCGCCTCTAAGAAAATTTTACTAGTAATAACCCAACTATGAAAGTGATCCGCCGTAACTTCCAGTTCACTCTGTTACATAGGACAAAAAAATGATCCATGAAATTGCACGACGAGGCATCATATGAGCCTGACATCCAATTGATGGTAGCCTATGCGCAGCTATCCCATAGGCAGAAAATCCGTATTGAATAATATTTATATCAACATAAAGTAGTGGTAACTTATTCTAGACTATTTGTGTGTAGGCATAGGGTGACCACATATAATTCTATGTGCTTACAAAAAACATGTATAACATCTTTAGTCCAACCCTCTCATTTCACCAGGCCATAAAGAAGCTGACAAGGGTATAAATATCAAGACCCACGATGTTGGTACCCCTGAGGCCTGTTCGGGTGCTAGTCTACGAAAGCTAAGCCCAAGATAGAGATTGAAGCATAGTCATAGTCGAAATATGAAGTTGTATTACAATCCATCTTGTATAGAGTAATTTGTATCGAACCTGCCCGGTTCCTCGAGACCTGGCCACCTATAAATAGGGGCCAAGAGAGGCCGGCCAGGGACACATTGAGATTGAGCTTGTAATCCACATTTATCTCAATAATCATCAAACTCCGCCTTGTTTGCCCAAATCTTTACATTCGAGTTCATCCGACGCCCTCTCCCCCGATCCTAAGTCCTTCATCTAGGACATTTGCCGAGTTAACCCTCATCAATTGGCACCGACCGTGGGGACCCTGGGCGTTGGAATCATGAATTTGATGGCTTTTTTGCTTTCATCCAAGAATAACTCGAAGATCGACGGAAACCATATCGCCTTTGGAACCATAGATTTTCAAAACACATCCACCCACCCTAGCTCCGGTCTTTGCAGGTTTAGATTAGGAGATGGATCTGACAATCGAAAGCTTCAACTTTCGTGTTGGATCTCTAGGCTCTGTACGCCTCTCAGATCAGATCAATTTGGGCCCGTCAGCAGGAAAAACCGCAGCTGCGACAACTTCAGAAACATCGGTTGGCTCCTCCAGGAAGGTCAACTCGCCAGTCAGCATCAAGCCGACAAAAGGAAGCACAGTCGATGAACTCGACGAAATCATGGAAAACTTAGATCTAGAGGAATCTTTGGGTTACTCGAATAGGAGTTCCAATGAAAACCTCGACAGGTCACATAGCTATTCAGAAGAAGATTTCATGGTTTGCTACGACAGTATCTCCAACAACTCTGAAGATACATGGAAGTCAGGATTAGAACTCTACAACAACGAACAGACAATCTTTTCTTTGGGTTCTAGTGGAGACATCCACAGTCAGTACCAAGTATATGCGATAATTTACAAAACATCAGAGGAATATGATGCCAACAACACCCCCATCATCAACCCAGGGGATGTCAGGAGAGGTGCAAATCATATGGCAGAAGGAGACACCAAAGAAACTATAGCAGCAAGAGTCAAAATCCAACTCACGATAGCAGAGTGGGAAACAATAAGAGTAATAGTGAACAACAGAGCAGCCATACCCATTGACGCAAGAAGGGAAGTGTTACTGG
Organism: Dactylis glomerata; assembly: GCA_007115705.1. Taxonomy (NCBI): domain Eukaryota; kingdom Viridiplantae; phylum Streptophyta; class Magnoliopsida; order Poales; family Poaceae; genus Dactylis; species Dactylis glomerata. The sequence goes on along the minus strand of QXEO01000905.1, from coordinate 1,233,390 downwards.
GATATCATTACGCCCTGTATTGACAAGCACAATAGCTAGAAAAGGATAAAAGTGAAATAAGGAAGAGGCAAGAATCAGTCAGTGCAGCAAGTAAAGCCTTTCAAGAAGAACACAGCAATGCGTCGCATACCAACAGCGCCAGGCACCACAGGCACGGCTCTCGGATAAAAAATATTGGGCATACCGAGCGGAGAAGCTTGTCGCAAAACCTCGACTCATGCTTCTTATCATTCGATGAGTGAGGCATTATCATACCAAAAACACCAGAAGCAGCGCTCATAGCAGCCCAGGCCTATCTATTCACCACACAGCAAACACCTGGAGATCCCAGGGAAAGCATGCATCAGGACGCACTACAGGGGTTAGGATTAGTAGGCAACAGGCTGAAACAGAGAGACGAAGCACCTCGATGGCATATCAGCCCTAGACGTACAGAAAGGACAAGATGATCTCAATCCCCACAAGTCGAAAAATCACCACGCTGTCACAACAGTCCTCGGTGCAGGCGCAGAGGCCAACGATCCAGATCCCCATCATCGTGGTATTACAACAGCCCACGACATGGAGGAAGCCAGAGATCTAAATCCCCAAGATACGCATACGACAATGAAGACGACGAAATAGAGATGGGAGTGGCATGTTTCACTCGAAGAGTTCGCAGGACACCAGTACCCGATGACCCACAAGTATAGGGGATCGCAACAGTCTTCGAGGGAAGTAAAACCCAAATTTCTTGATTTGATGCAAGGGGAGCCAAAGAATATTTATAAGCCTTAACAAATGAGTTGTCAATTCAGCTTCACCTGGAAACAGACTTGCTCGCAGCAGTTTATCAGTAGCAACAGTTTTATAGTAGTGGTAGTAGTAAAATAGCAACAATAGTAAAATAAAGATAGTAGCGGTATCAATAGTAAACAGTAGGATTAAATATTATTGACATAGGGATGGATGAACGGGCGTTGCATGAACAAGATAATTCATGTAATAATCAAGACATGGGCAATTGCAGATAAATAATGATAAAGCATTCTAGTACTAAACAACCATAGGCATGTATTTCGTAAATAGTCGTACGTGCTTGCAATGAGAAACTTGCACGACATCTTCTGTCCTACCAGCCCGTTTGCAGCGGGGCCTCAAGGGAATCTACTGGTAATCAAGGTACTCCTTTTAATAGAGTACCGAAGCAAAGCATTAACACTCAGTGAACACATGTGATCCTCACATCATAGCCATCCCCTTCGGTTATCCCAATTGTTGTCACTTTGGGGCCTCGGATTCCGGACAACGATATGTGTATACAACTTGCAGGTAAGACCACAAACAACAATTATCATCATAAAACAATAACAAGTTCAGATCTGAGATCATGGCACTTGGGCCCAAACTGACAAGCATTAAGCACAACAAGTTGCAACAATGTCATAAGCACTAACAATGGATACTAGGCACCATGCCCTAACAATCTCATAGCAATTACATGAATGATCTCATCCAATCCCTACCATCCCCTTCGCCTACAACGGGAATTACTCACACATGGATGGGAGAATCATGGATGGTTGATGGAGAGGCGTCGGTGATGATGATGATCTCCTCTTAATCCCTGTCCCGGCAGGGTGCTAGAATGGAGTTTCTAGTTCTGAATCGCGGTTTCTGGTGGTGGTGGCGCAGCGGAACTCTATCTGCGAAAAACGCCCAACCCCCGATCCTTTCAGGTCAGAAGCTATATGTAGGCGGAAGGAGGGGTCGAGGCGATGCCTGGGGCGGCCACACCACCCCCTAGCGCGGCCTGGCCTGGCCCGCGTTACTAGATGGTGTGGGCCCCTCGTGGCCCCCCTCCGTCTTGTATTCTGGCTCCGTATGTCTTCTGGTAAAATAGAATTTTTGCAGTATTTTCCTGGATTTTTCCTGAAAGTTGGATTTCTGCACAAAAACAAGACACCAAGGCAATTCTGCTGAAAACAACATTAGTCCATGTTAGTTGTATTCAAAACACACAAATTAGAGGAGAAACAATCAGCAAAAGTGTTCGGGAAAGTAGATACGTTTTGGACGTATCAACTCCCCCCAAGCTTAGCTTATTGCTTGTCCTCAAGCAATTTAGTTAACAACTGAGAGCGATAAAAGAAACTTTCACGAACACATTTGCTTCATAAGATGTATATATTTTCACTATATGATCAAGTACTCAGGCAATTCATAATAAGAAGTATGCAACTAACGTTATCTCATAGTCATGCAAGCTATGAAAAAGTACCAACACACTAATAACAAGCAACATGAAACATAAGAAGCTACATGATTGTAATGCTCATAATAAGATATGAAAGAGTGGTATCTCGCTTGCCTTTATTTGTGGAGCAAAACATAAATGCCAAGGCACCTCTGAAGTTCAAGAGAAGATTAGAAGTAGAAATATCAAAGATAAAAGCATCAAAGTTATACCACAATTAACCGTGTTCTGGGACAAGCACATTGCACTAAGAACGACAGCCATGCTCTCAAAAAGGTGCTTAAAGTTAGAATATGAAGACTCGACATAAAGTAAAAGAAAGGCCCTTCACAGAGGGAAGCAGGGATTTAACATGTGCTAGAGCTTTTCATTTGTAAAACAGAGGTAAAATTTTACTTTGAGAGGTGGTTGTTTCCTGTCAACGACTGGCAATGGGGTTCTTGCTATCTTCCATACTAAACAAGTGAGAGCAGTTCCGAGTTCTTTGAAAAATTGGCCCATTGGTGCTCTTTTATAAAGCTTGGCACTTCTCCCCACTTTTCTTTTCACAAACCATGGCTAACCGATTCCATAGGGTTCCCACCAACTTTCACATACCATGGAGGAGTGCCTTTTTTCTTTTTTCTTTTTTTAAATTTAGATTATAATGGTCTGACCAGCTCCCTTGCAAAATTAATGACGAGCAGATGAAGCATACAAGTCGAGGGGTACTTAATTCAATATGGAAGATAGCAATTCCGACCACTACATCCTTATGAGCTAAAAACAGTGGCACAAAATGAGAAGTATTTGAAAGTTTTGAAAGGTAGCACATGAAAATTTACTTGGAATGGCTTTGAAATACCATGCATAGGAATTTATAGTGGACTCTTTGGAATTACTTAGTTTTCAGGAGTTGGATGCACGAGAAGTATTCCCTCTCAGTACAAGTGAAGGATAGCAAAAGACTGGGAAGCGACAATCAAGAGAGCAGTAACTGTCATAATCATGCTTGCGACAAAACAAAATTAATATAAGCATAAAACGATACAAGAACTCTGAGGCAAAGTAAATCATCAAAGCTTAATTGACTTTTGTTCAGTCATATGCATGCTTGAGCATGTGCCAAGTCGATTCAAATGAAACTTTTCAGAGGAGGATACCACAATATCATATCGTTTTATAAATGAAACAATGCAAGCAAACATCTATGTGACATGCTACAAACTATTAGTGAATTGGAACTAATCATATGAGAGCAAGAACTACTAAGCATCCATTAAATAACATACACCTTACATGAACAAACTAAGCACGTCCATATAGATGAGTATATGTACAAAAAAGAAAACAAATAGAGTTCATACCAGTCTCTCACCACATCTCGAATTGTCATGCGTCGTCATTATTGCCCTTCACTTGTGTGGCTTGAATAATATGAAGTGATAACCAAGCTCCAATGGAGTCACGGGAGACTGAACTCTGTAGCAAACTTTACAAAACCGGAAAAGAACAACAAATATTTTTGGGTTTTCAAATTTTGAAATAAGAACAGAAGGAAACAGCAAACAAAGCAAAATCTTTTTAGATTTTTCGAATATCAAACCAAAAATAGAAGATGAAGCAAACCAATACTAGAAAACTAAAGAAGCAAACAAAGATAAATAACAGAAATATTTTTGGTCTTTTTGTGTTTTGGAAAGTAGAAACAAAAACAAGAATAACAAAGAAAAAGAAAGAAAGCGAAACGTGATATACAAAGTACCGACAAAATATGATGTATAGATGAGTGAGTTGTCGGCGTACCTCCCCCCAAGCTTAGGCTTTTGGCCTAAGTGGAGATCAATCCCAACTCCGGTAATCGCCCCAAGCTGGTGGGTCATCGTTGGCATGATCGTAATCAGGCTCTTGTGAAGATGAAGCAGAAGGGCCATAATCAAAATAGGACTGCTGGTATGGGAACTCGCAAGTGTTGGAGGGCTGGACAGAATTATCTTCGGTCTCCTCTCCATCCTCATGCACGTGCTGAGGGTGCTCCTCCATGTACGCGTCAAGCTTATCCTCTGTGAGTGACCATCCATTCCTGCCATCAAGGTTAAACAAAAGAGGCGCATGCAAACGGACTAATCGATCAGACTTAACTACTTTCTAGCCTGATTTCTTGAAAAAGGTTATCTCATAAGACAAGTTGCCCAACCAAGACTAAGAAGAAACAAACTTGTGTTGTATCATAGAATTAAAATCAAGCATCTCTATGGGGAACTGAATGTCTAAATCATGCGGTACTACACCATGCAAAGCTAATAAACGAGAGGCAATAAGACCTCCACAAACTCCCCCTTTCTCACGGTTAGCAGCAAGATGGAAAGCTATCAAAGCACCCAAATTATAAGTCCTATCCTTCCTCAAAGCAGCTGAAATAAAAGCTAAACCATAAGAGGATAACTTGTTTGCAGTTTTCCTAGCAAGAACACACTTGGCAATAAAATAGGCAAAATATCGAATAGATGGGAAATGAATACTCCGAATTTTACCACTCTCTTTTGAGAAGCTTCTTCCTTGGCAAATCTCTTCATACAAGTCCATCAATGGTCCAGGTCGCTCCTTTATCCTTCTGGGCGATCCCCACTGTGGCACTCTTATGGCTGCACAGAAAACATCAAAGGGCAAGTCCACAGATTTATTGTAAATTTTATAATAAACCATGGGGTTAGGCAAAGACCAACTAAATCTAAAAACCTACACCACAGACATAGTTAGTTTTGCAAATTGGTGAGGTTCACCATCAACAAAATGTTCCAATCTTGCATTAGAGATTAGAGTTTGGAAATCCTGCAGCACTCATGAATTCTGAGCATGGATAGATTGAGGGGAAGACTCCCTCTTCATGGTGGACTTTCATGACTTCATGCACCTCTAAATCTTGTTGAATGAGTTGATATTCATTCTCCTCCATTTCTGAAATTTTTAAGTCAACCTCATAAAAAAATGATTTTGAGACAAACAAATATAGGAGACTACTATAAGGAGTTGCAAGAGGGCTAACATGCATCAAAATAACTTAGCTAAGCAATAGAACAAACATGCAAACTCATTTAACCTGTAACCTATAGTGCTAAAATACTCAAGAAATACTCCACTAAACCAAATTCTACTTGGACAATCGAAGGAGTCACATACCGGAGAAAAAAATGCTCCAAATCTCAGCAGCAAAGATGGGTTGAGCAAGGAGATCGAAAATCGCAAGCAAGAACAGTAAGAACACGGGTTTGAGCAATGTAGTGGAGATATTTCGGGAGAGAGAGTGAAGTGGATGGTGGAGAGGTAAGTGGAGGGCCAGGGGCGACCCACACCATGCCACAGCGCGGCCTGGCCTAGGCCGCGCCACCATGTGGTGTGGTGGCATGGTGGGTCCCCTTGGGGTGTCCCAGGTGCCTCTCTGTCCCAAATTTGACATAAAAATTTAAAAAGAATTTTTTGGATTTTTTCAAGAAACTTTATTTTCGAGGATTTTCAGAAATTGGCAAAAGATTAAAAACTCAGGAAAACGAATATGGAACGATAGAAAGCAAATCCAACCCAAGTCTACAACAGCTCTAAGATACTCTAATATGCAACTAAACAGCGGAAACAAAAAGTGAACAAGGTGGAAACATGAGTAAACAAAAGTAAATGTGGTGAAACATAGTTTCATTCATTCAAAAACTGCTTTGTTAACACGGTTGATCAAATCTTGTTACCAAAACAATTTTCTATGAAACAAAACTTTGCATTTCACTAACTGATTATGTTACCTCATCCTTGATAGGCATAGTCCCAACCATAACAATTTTATATTCATCCTTGGGCTTTAGCTTTGAACAATAAATTTCTCCAACTTTGATGGTCTCAATATTTTTTATTGAATTTAGACCATATTTTCTATCAATCTTCTTGGGAAAATAAACTGTGTGCTCCTTATCATTAACATTGAAAGTTACTTTCCCTTGGTTGCAATCAATAACAACACCTACAGTGTTAAGAAAAGGTCTCCCAAGAATAATAGACATATTATCATCTTCAGGCATTTCCAACACAACAAAGTCAGTTAATATCAAGCAATTATTAGCCACTTGAACAGGAACATCCTCACATATACCAATAGGAATAGTAGTAGACTTGTCAACCATTTGCAAAGATATATCAGTTGATATCAATTTTTCTAGATCAAGTCTCTTATAAAGAGAAAAAGGCATGACACTAACTCCGGCTCCCAAAATCACACAAAGCAGTTCTAACATAGTTATTTTTAATAGAACAAGGAATAGTTGGTATACCTGGATCTCCAAGCTTCTCTGGAACCTTGCCATCGAAAGAATAATTAGCAAGCAAAGTGGAAATTTCCTCACTAGGAATCATCCTTTTGTTAGAAACAATATCCTTCATATACTTTGAATAAGGAGGCATTTTAATAGCTTCAGTCAAAGGAATTTGCAAAAACAAAGGTTTCATCCATTCACAAAACCTGTTATAGTGTTCTTCTTCCTTGGATTTGTGTTTCTTACCAGGAAAAGGCATTGGTTTTTGCACCCAAGGTTCTCTCTCACTACCATGTTTATTGGCAATGAAATCCTCCTTGGTGTACTTTGCATTCTTAGCAAGCTTTTTTGGTTCCTCCTCAACTATTTCTTTATCAGAAGCATTACCGCTTCAGTTTCAGCATCAGAAATAGAAACACTATTAGGATCCTTACCTGTTTCGGAAGATTCTGCAACTGTTTTATGCTTCTTCTTCTTTTTCTTGGAAGGAGTACCATTACCTACAGCACGTTGAGAATCCTGCTCGATCCTCTTAGGATGTCCTTCAGGATATAAAGGATCCTGAGTAGAAGCACCACTTCTTGTGCTTATTTCACAAGCATGTTTTTCTCTAGAAGCATTAACTAGCAAATCTTTTTGCACCTTAGTAAGCTGATCAATTTGAGTCTGAACCATTTAGAAATGTTTAACAAGCATCTTAACATCATTGGAGGTCCTCTCCAAAATATCTTGCAACTTATTAATAGCTCTAGAGTTCTCCAACAAATGATTTTGCACCCTCGTATTAAAGTTATCTTGCTTAACAATGAAATTATCAAACTCATCTAAGCATTGATCAGGAGGTTAAAGTAAGGAATATCTCTATTATCAAAGCGTTGGAGAGAGTGTACCTCAATAGTGGAGGAGCGAGGGATTGGCTTAGATAGTTCTTCTATAGGTGGTAGATTCTTAACATCTTCAGATTTAATACCCTTCTCCTTAAGAGATTTCTTGGCTTCTCTCATCACTTCATCATTTAATTCAATCATTCCTCTCTTCTTTGGTGTTGGCGCTGGTGTTGGCTCAGCCATAGTCCAATCATCATAATTCCGGCTTATTTTAGCCATTAATTCTTCAGCTTCAGCAGGAGTTCTTTTCCTAAAAACACCACCAGCATAACTATCCAAGTTTGTCTTAGATTCAATAGTTAGTCCATTATAAAATATATCAAGGAGTTCATTTTTAGGCAATGGCTCTCCAGGCAGTGCTCTAATTAAAGAACAAAACCTTGCCCATGATTCTGGCAGTTTTTCTCCTTTTACCTGCTCAAAGTCAAAGATTTTCTGCAAAGCAGCATGTTGAGCACTAGCAGGGAAATATTTCTGAAAGAAAGCATTAACCAAAGCAATAGGACTATCAATAGATCCAGGAGACAAATTATTAAACCAAGCTTTAGCTGCACCTTTCAATGAAAAAGGGAAAATCTTAGCAACAAAGTAAGTACGCAGCTTAGTATCATCAGAAAACAAATTACTCAAAGCAGAGAGCTCATTCATATGTCCCATACCACTTTCATTTTCAGTACCACAAAAAGGTTCTTTCTCAACAATATATATGTAAGATAAATCCAAAGAGAAATCATAGTCCTTATCACTAATGTTTATGGGAGACGCAGCAAACTTAGCATCAGGAGATAACTTATATCTAACAACGCGTCTTGCAAGAAGATCTCTAATAGCACCAGCATCACTAGTAGCATGAAATTCATCAATAAAATCATCATTGAGCTCAATATAAGCTTCCTCAAGATAATCACTAGGACATGCTCTAGACTCGGGTGAACTAACAGGTGTAACAACAGTGTTTCCCATTTGCTTAGTCCTAGCAATTGTAGCATCTAAGAAGGGACATAACAAACCACTCTCATCAAGCACAGTAGAAGCATCATTAAAATTATCAGAAGCATTTTCAAACTCAGCAGAAGTAGTAGCATGTGCATGTGGTGGTGTAAGCAACTTACTCATCACAAATGGCGAATCAAGAGCAACAGAGGTGTTCAGAGTTGTACCTCTTCTTGTAGTGGATGGCAATATAGGAACTTTTCCATCACGAGGTTTACCCATGATGAATGGATTGCAGCAAACAATATGAATTCCAAGTGAACTGATGCGGACGGTGTTGATATATAGATCACCGACCAGTTGGGAACCCCAAGAGGAAGGTATGATGAGCACACCAGCAGTCTTCCCTCAGTAAGAAACCAAGGTTTGTCAGTCCAGAAGGAGAAAGCCAAACTCCAGAAGGTGATGCTTGCTAGCTTAGTGACACTCCAACAAGGGCGCCGTTTACGACACTTGTTAGCGCGTCTTCAACTAGTAGCAACGCGGAACCTGCACACAACACAACCAAATACTTTGCTCCCAACTTACGATGAGGTTGTCAATCTCACCGGTTTGCTGTAAACAAAGGTATGAGCGTATCGAGCAGAAAGCAATAGTAGTATGCGAGAAAGTAAACAGTGCAAGTAATAGTAAAATGGTGTAACAATGTAAAGGAAATTGGACCGGGGCCCACAGTTCACTAGTGGTGTCTCTCCATAAGATAAATAACAACATGTTGGGTAAACAAATTATAGTTGGGCAATTGATAGAATAAAGATAACGTGCATATGTCACGAGGATCACTATGAGATTTACTCTGGCCATTACAACAAAATACATAGACCGCCATCCAACTACATCTATGACTAATAATCCACTCGCAGGGAATCCTCCGAGGACCCCAAAAGTATTAAGTTGTGAACAACAGATAACTGCATTAAGCAAACTGTGTAATGTAAACAAAACAAATGTCCTTGGACACAAGAATGTTGTTTTCTCCCTAGTCGCAACAGCACATCTACAACCTTAGAGGTTTCTGTCACTCCCCCAGATTAAATAGAGGCATGAACCAAACTATCGAGCATAAATACCCCCTCTTGGAGTCACTAGTATCTACTTGGCCAAGATAGCTACTAAAATCGGAGAGCATGCAAGATCATAAACAACATAGAGATAACATAAGATAATATTCAGCACATCAACTCAACATAACACCAATATTCATCGGATCCCAACAAACACAACATGTAGAATTACATAACGGTGATCTCGATCATGTAAGGCAGCTCACGAGATCTAAACATGAAGCACATGGTGGAGAAGACAACCATCTAGCTACTGCTATGGACCCATAGTCCAAGGTAGACTACTCACTCATCGCGCCGGAGGCAAGCATGGCGATGAAGAAGACCTCCGGTGGCGATTCCCCTCTCCGGCAGGGTGCCGGGAAGAGCTTCTGGACCCTCCCGATCTTGGGTCGACGACGACGGTGGATCATGATGTGTTTCTAGAAAATTAATCGGGGTATTTAGGTTTTTCCCGTTGGGGGGTCTTTATAGGCGAAGGGGCAGCGTCAGAAGTGGACTAGGGCGGCCTCACACATAGGGGGCGCGGCCAGGGGCTGGGCCGCACCGCCCTACTGTGTGGCCGGCCCGTGGCCCCTCTCCGTCTCCTCTTCGGACTTCTGGAAGCTTCGGTAAATTTCTGGATGTTCAGCTTTTGTTTCATTCAATTCCGAGAATATTTCCTGTGTAACTTTTCTGAAACACAAAAACAGCAGAAAATAGGGAACTGGCACTGTGGCATCTTGTTAATAGGTTAGTTCCGGAAAATGCATAAAAACACCACGAAGTGTAATGAAACACTAAGCAAATGGTGTAAGAACAAGCATGGAGCATCAAAAATTATAGATACGTTTGAGACGTATCAGCATCCCCAAGCTTAACTCCTGCTCGTCCTCGAGTAGGTAAGTGATAACAAAAGAAATAATTTTTGAGGTGACATGCACCTACACAATCTTGATCATCTATGTAAAGCATTGAGTGCTGGGATCAAAAGAACTTAAAACATGGGCATGAAAGACATAATCTTGATAGAAGAAACTTAGCAACCATGTTATAACATGAAAAAGAACACAAACGAAAGATCATGAAAATGAAACAATGAAAGTCAAACGTGTGTTCAAATCATATGGAAAAACATAGCAAATGGTTTTTAGCTTGTCCTTCATGGAGAGCAAAACATAAATGCATAGGACACCTTCAAGTTTAAGAGGGCGACCAGATACAAATAATTTAAGAACAAGTGAAACCAAAATCATGAATCAATCAATGAAAACTTTGGGACTATGCACATTAAATTCATAATAACAACTATGCTCTCTTAGACGGTGCAAAAAGATAGAAGGTGGTGACTCAACATAAAAGTAAAATAAAGGCCCTTCGCAGAGGGAAGCAGTGATTAAACATGTGCTAGAGCTTTTCATTTGTAAAATAGAGAGATAAAAATTGGGTTTTGAGAGGTGGTTGTTTTTGCAACGACTAGCAATGGGGTTCTTACTATCTTCCATACAAAAATGAAGCAAGTTTTTGAGACAGAGATTGGCACTTTTGTGCTCTTTTATAAAGCTTGGCACTCCTCCCCACCTTTTTCCTTTCTCAAACCATGGCTAACCGATTCCATCGGGTGCCCACCAACATTCACATACCATGGAGGAGTGCCTTTTTTTCTTTTTTTTTCTTTTTTTTTCTTTTTGGAATAAACAATATGGAAGATAGCAAATCCGACCACTATGTCCCCATGAGCTGAAAATAGTGTCACAAAATGAGAAGTATTTTGAAGGTTTTTTGAAAGGTAGCACATGAAAATTTACTTGGAATGGCTTACAAATACCATGCATAGGAATTTATAGTGGACACATTGGAACAACTTGGTTTTTAGGAGTTGGATGCACGAGTAGAGCTCAAACTCAGTACAAAATGAGGGCTAGCAAAAGACTGGAAGCGACCAACTAAGAGAGCAATAACGGCCATAATCATGCAAAGCGACAAAGCAACATTAAAAGAAGCATAAGATGCCATCAAAAGTCAAAAACTAAATGATCATAGAGGCTTATGGCAACTTTGTAAGAGTCAAACATGTTGTAAGCATGCGCCAAGTCAACCCAAATAAAGCATCAAAGGAGAAAACCAAATAAATGATTCCAAATAATAAAAACAACGCATGATTTTTTCAAAGGCTCATTAAGCAATCTCAATCATTTGAGACAAGTCATGCTACAGCAAAACCACTAAGCATACTATCAAAACGACATCAAGCACGACATGCAAAAGTCTAAGCCGCAGCCTTAACAAGCTCCTTTTTGTACCACTTTTTTGCATAAATTTTTTTCTCTTTTCCAACACCATTCGAACCTTTTTGAAACAACTCTTTTGATGAAAACCAACATGGTCCAGAGGTCAAAATACACCTTGATATAAAGATATAACAAGATCTGAACACAAATCAAGGCAAAAATTTGAAAGCTAAACGCAGTTCTAGAAAAAGAGAACACTCGTTGAACGATAAGAGTGAAAAACGGAGTGTTCTTGGCAAATGAAAAGCAAGGCAACTTCTCCAAAAGAAATTTGTTGGGGTCCAACCATTTATTGCAGCAAAAAAAACTAAACAAAACTTAAAACTAAAGACAAGACGCTCCAAGAAAAATGCATAGTGCATGAAGCAATAAAAATATAGTGTGTTGAAAGGTGACCTGATTTTTGCCGATAAAGAAGGGGTGCCTCGGGGGCATCCCCAAGCTTTGACGCTTGTACCTCTTGAATATTTCTTGGGGTGCGTGGGCATCCCCAAGCTTGAGCTTTTTTCCATTCTTCAACTCATCTCATCATTCTCCAATCCCTACACTTGAAAACTTCCTTCATACAAAACTAAACACAATTCTATTAGCAATATTAGTGTAAGCATAATAATGAATCAACCCCTTTTTGCTTCAGATTTCAACTCAAAACCACCACATATTAAGCATATACTACTGTAGCAACTTCCCCAAAAGTTCCGTGATCAAAAAAACTCAAAAAGAAAGCGATAAAGAGGCAAACACAAATAGTGGCAGAAATTTGTCAAAACAGAACAGCTGACAAAGGTCAATTTTTTTGAGGGTTTTATGTTGCTCAAATCAAAAAGTGTATATCTAATGAAAGTTTGGATATAACCTGGGGCATATGCACAAGAAATCTAAGGTCAAAAAGATATTCTGAGAATTTTCACAAATTTTTACGGTGCAGCACCAAAATCTATTTCAGGACAACAACATCCCCAAATCTTACCTCACTCAAATTAGAGGTTTATCTTGGCACAAAAACGAAATAAAAATGATAAGGAGTGGTTATTACAGTAGTAATAACTTCCAAGACTCAAATAAAAGAAAAAGAACTGAAAGTAAAACATTGGGTTATCTCCCAAGAGTGGTTTTCTTTAACGCCTTTGAGCTAGGCTCAGTAATTTGAGAAGATGCTTGCATAAGAAATATGAATGGAAGCCAAAAAGAGCATCAATGAGCAAATATAAAACACATTTAAGTCTAACCCACTTCCTATGCATAGGAAACTTGTAAGAAAATAAATCAAAGAAGCACATAGTCACAAGTATGGGTAGATAAAACAAGAGCAACTTTGGAACTTTCAATATAAAGAGAGGTGTTTTAGTAACATGAGAATTGCAACAACCATATTTTCCTCTCTCATAATAATTTTCAGTAGCATCATGAACAAACTCAACAATATAAATATCACACTCACCCTCCTTTGTTATGCATGGAGGGCGATCAAATAAGGTATTAGTTAAAAAGTTACTCTTATTGGGAGGTAGATATGGGTAGCTCCATTCTTCCTCCTTTTGATCATCACTCTCCTCCTCTTTTTCATCCAATAAGCTTCCAGTTTCAGCAATTTCTTCTTCCATAGGCTCCTTCAAGGCATTAGTCTCTTCCGTTGGAGAGCATCTATTAAGATATTTAAGAATATAGCCATTTTCTTCCTTGTAATTATCAAAACAAAATATAAGTATATCATAAACCTCATATTTATAAAGTGCATCATCAATATTTTCAAGCAAACAAGCAAGTTCGAATGCACCCTTCCAAGCAATAAATTCTTCAATTTGTTCCACATCATAAAAGTCATAATTTCCATTAATATAAGAAGATATGGTAACATCATCATTATACTCACATTGAAACAGGAGATGTTTATACCTCCTACAGCAACAAGATCTATCAAAGCAATAAGTAACATTATAAGTAGAGCACACGTTTCTAGTAATGATATACAATCTATTGATTTGTTCCCATAAGTGTTTCCCTTTTTGTGACAAGCGGTGTTCCTCATAATAATTTTGCTGCTCTTTCGTGAACCCACCTGCCAAAAAGATTTAGTTTTCAAAGAAACCAACCATTGATAGAAAGCATGATAAAGCAAGACAATATCAGACCAACAAAAATAACAACTATAGTAGGAACTAATTTTTTGTATTTTTGATAAAACAATGCAAGCAAAAATAAAGTAAAGCAAAACAATAAACAAAGTAAAGGATGTGCGTGCGAAACTCCCCTTCAGAAGTCTTCTTTTTCCCCGGCAATGGCGCCAGAAAACAGCTTGATGCAGACGGTGTTGATATATAGATCACCGACCAGTTGGGAACCCCAAGAGGAAGGTATGATAAGCACAGCAGCAGTTTTCCCTCAGTAAGAAACCAAGGTTTGTCAGTCCAGTAGGAGAAAGCCAAACTCCAGAAGGTGATGCTTGCTAGCTTAGTGACACTCCAACAAGGGCGCCGTTTACGACACTTGTTAGCGCGTCTTCAACTAGTAGCAACGCGGAACCTGCACACAATACAACCAAATACTTTGCTCCCAACTTACGATGAGGTTGTCAATCTCACCGGTTTGCTGTAAACAAAGGTATGAGCGTATCGAGTGGAAAGCAATAGTAGTATGTGAGAAAGTAAACAGTGCGAGTAATAGTAAAACGGTGTAACAATGTAAAGGAAATTGGACTGGGGTCCACAGTTCACTAGTGGTGTCTCTCCATAAGATAAATAACAACATGCTGGGTAAACAAATTACAGTTGGGCAATTGATAGAATAAAGATAACGTGCATATGTCGCGAGGATCACTATGAGATTTACTCTGGGCATTACAACAAAATACATAGACCGCCATCCAACTGCATATATGACTAATAATCCACTCGCGGGGAATCATCCGAGGACCCCGAAAGTATTAAGTTGCAAACAACAGATAACTGCATTAAGCAAAGTGTGTAATGTAAACAAAACGAATGTTCTTAGACACAAGAATGTTGTTTTCTCCCTAGTGGCAACAGCACATCTACAACCTTAGAGGTTTCTATCACTCCCCCAGATTAAATAGAGGCATGAACCCAACTATCGAGCATAAATACCCCCTCTTGGAGTCACTAGTATCTACTTGGCCAAGATAGCTACTAACAACGGAGAGCATGCAAGATCATAAACAACATAGAGATAACATAAGATAATATTCAGCACATCAACTCAACATAACACCAATATTCATCGGATCCCAATAAACACAACATGTAGAATTACCTAACGGTGATCTCGATCATGTAAGGCAGCTCACGAGATCTAAACATGAAGCACATGGTGGACAAGACAACTGTGACGCCCCAAAACCGGCACCTTGCAGATTATAGCGATCAAGCCACAATCTACATGATGTCGCTTTGGAAATGCACCACCAAGCGCCTCGTGCACGTTGGAGCGTGCACGTGATGCGGGTGGAATCGAGTAGCAACAGTTACACAAGTTCACGATGGAACCCACAAAAGAATATATAATATAACCACAAAGACACCATGAGTCAAAATATCCAAATATGCATACAAAGATCCAAATCATACATAAAGCAAATAGTATCCGAGTACGGACAAGAATACAAATGGGCCTAAGAGGCCTGAAGATAAACGATGGCGTCCATAACCCTGCCCAGGCCAAGCCGAAAGGGTAACCTTGCTAACGTCGTCGCTCCCATACCTGTAAAGATCAGGCCAACGGTTGCCGAAAAAGGAGGGAGAAAGAGAAAGGAAAAAGAAGAAAAACGAGGGTGAGTACCGAGGCACGTACTCGCGAGACTGGAATTCAGCTGTGCTCGCCTACGGGCTATATGGTGGACTTAGCGGCAACAAAAGAATCATACTACAGAGACACACTACAATATCCGTGTAAATAGATAAGATAAGAGAGCGCATAAAAGTAACCAACTAGAAACTAACACCAAACATAACCCAGCCGATGAATCACCTCCTCGTGACCAAACGAAGAAGCAAGTATCAAAGGCACTCACACGGTTACCAAGTTTTATTGCAGGTTTATTGTTGTAGTTGTGCTAACTTACTATACAAGTTTATTAGTATTGAAACGGCAGGTGCAAGTTGTTCTATGATCGAGTAGTACAGCTCCAAGTCGTCCATAACCGCGGACACGGCTTTTCGAAAAGATTTAACCCTGCAGGGGTGCCCAAATGTACCCAAACGCACGATCACTCCTTGATGCCTACGATTAGCACACTTCCATTGGTGTGCCGGCAGGAGGTCACGACTCGCACTCTCCTTCACTACAAACAAGTCCAGGAAGCCACCAAACTAAGTTTAACCCGTGTCGAGAGTCCGACCGAATCTCCGAGACGGACCTAGCTGTTTGAGCCTACGGTTAAGTCGGATCCTAGGAGATGCACACTGGATCGGAGCTCCTCATGGAAGATGACCAGTGACCTCACTCTTTCGGAACTCGCTTAACCGCATCCCACCTATACGGACGTGCAGAAACAAGGGGTTACAAGGCACACTCGGCTTCCCCCAAAATAAAGTCGGACCATAAGAAACAAGAGCTGCACGCCCGACAAGAACCAAATGGAAACACCGCAAACTAGTTGTGGCCACTGGACAAGTCTGTAGATTTCTGCAGTGATCGAGGGGAGGCCCGTAAACGTACCCACGCTTGGTTAGAGCGCTCAGTCTCAGAATAGTTCATGCGATCTCGGGGTCCTAGGGGACACAAGTGAGCCATCGTAAAACTGGCAAAATGACTCACCGATGCCTCTGCTTAATTCAATTTTAAGTATTAACATTAAAGTAACCATGAGTATCTCCAACAAGATATATCCATAAAGTAGAGCATGTGATAACTTTCCCAACCCAATAAGATAAAACAAGTCAAACAACCTAAAGATGCCTACGACTCGCAAGGCCAACTCGAACAACAAGCATATGGGTAATAGGGTGTATGGAAGGTTCTATGGCTTTGCTTTGGGTAACAGGTGGATAGGACACGTGACTCGAACAAAGCATCGCGACACAAGGCTAGAATATAGAGCTAGCGAGAGCAAAAGTGATAAATGGGTAGAGAGAAAAGGGCTCGCCTAAAAAGATGGTCGAAGAACACCCGAAGAACTTGTCATTGCTCACATCACTACGAATCGGCCTATCCGAGAAGAAGCAAATCGCTACAACAAACAACGGATGCAAAACTTACTACTACGGCAAAAGAATCAGCATGAGAATGTGAATGCATGCATGACATGGCAATTATGATGCAATGCAACTTATCCAAATTAAGCGGAATCGGAATCCCGACACACATATTAGGTTGAAGTTGTTTTACTACCCGGCAATTTAAATGTTTGTTAGCATGGCAAAGACAAGGCATGGGTGAGCTAATCAAAATTAAATGAAACCGGGACAAGATATATAACAATCCCGCATACATTCCATGTGTAATTATTAGGTGACTCCTAATACCCTCAAACATAATATGCAATGCAACATATGAAAGTTTTAATGCATACAAGATACTTTGCATTTTATAACATAAGGCTTAGTGGTGGGGTCTTACGGTTCGGGTCGGAGAACAGTCGCCGGATTGGAGTGGAAGTAGCGAAAGAAGTCGATGTTAA
The DNA here is from genome assembly GCA_007115705.1 of Dactylis glomerata. Lineage (NCBI taxonomy): Eukaryota > Viridiplantae > Streptophyta > Magnoliopsida > Poales > Poaceae > Dactylis > Dactylis glomerata. The sequence continues at coordinate 1,216,028 of QXEO01000905.1, read as the reverse complement.
AGTAGTTGGAGCACCACCTCTTGATGTTCTCGTAGTCAAAGTTACGAATGTCGGGGAAGATGATCTGGTAAAGTAGTCAACCGACGAGGAGGCCAAACGACGCCAATAGATAACTGAAGCCGACCCTCTTGCAGGCAAATTGTCGAACACCTTTCGAACAGGATGGCAAACAAACGGAGCCGGTTGTCAAAAGCGAACTGAGACAGCAAAAATCAAAGGAGCTGGCGACTGGTAGTTGACCTGCTGCTGCTATGAGCGTGGCTGTCGGAACAAGTACTGCTGGCCGGCTGCACGTCGAACGAGCTGAGGAGGCGCGCTGCTGATAGATCAAGCGGGGGGTCTGGCGATGCAGGAGCCAGGCCGGCTCGAGCGAATACCGGAGGCGGGGCGATGAACTCGACCGCGGCAAAGAACCATGGCGGGGCCAGCTGGGGAGCCGAGCGGGAGGTGGAGGAGGTTGGTCGGGGATCGATCGATGCAGGGAACTGCGCAGCTCCATGCGTGTGTCCAGGAACAGGAACAAAAGAAATTGGCACGAGGCCCAAGGTCAAGGGGTAGCGCTGCTATTGCTTGCTGTAGATGCACGCGTAGAAATTGATGGCAAAGAGATGAGCACTTCACTCCTGCAAGAATTTTAGTGGGGATTTCAGATCTAGAGTTTGATATAGGTGGGGAATTTTGGGCAGATTTTTGGAGGAGGAAGAAAGATGACCTTTAATAGGCCAAAGATTAGGAGAGCTTGGGCTAGATTTTAGTCTAAAATTTTGTCCGGCTTTCGTCTAGTTTTATTTTAGCAAAATGATAAAACATTTTTTGTGATTTTGAAACGGGACGGAAAATACTATTTTGTTTTAATTTCGAAAATAAGAAAAGAGTGGACGTTTATTAAACCATCCGGATAAATAGCAAATACAAAATATGATTTTGGAAAGATAATTTTTATTATATAAAAAAATGCATATGGAGATGATGCATGACGTCACGACGACGCAAAAAAGAAAAAGAACAAACAAAATCTAATAGGGGTATTTTCCGGGTCGTTACAACAACCATCTAGCTACTGCTATGGACCTATAGTCCAAGGTAGACTACTCACTCATCGCGCCGGAGGCAAGCATGGCGATGACGAAGACCTCCGGTGGCGATTTACCTCTCCGGTAGGGTGCCGGGAAGAGCTTCTGGACCCTCCCGATCCCGGGTCGACGACGACGGCGGATCGCGATGTGTTTCTAGAAAATTGATCGGGGTATTTAGGTGTTTCCCGTCGGGGGGTCTTTATAGGCGAAGGGGCGGCGCCAGAAGTGGACCAGGGTGGCCTTACACATAGGGGGCGTGGCCAGGGGCTGGGCCGTGCCGCCCTACTGTGTGGCCGGCCTGTGGCCCCTCTCCGTCTCCTCTTTGAACTTCTGAAAGCTTCGGTAAATTTCTGGATGTTCGGCTTTTGTTTCGTCCAATTCCGAGAATATTTCCTGTGTAACTTTTGTGAAACACAAAAATAGCAGAAAACAGGGAACTGGCAACGTGGCATCTTGTTAATAGGTTAGTTCTGGAAAATGCATAAAAATGCCACGAAGTGTAACAAAACACTAAGCAAATGGTGTAAGAATAAGCATGGAGCATCAAAAATTATAGATACATTTGAGACATATCATAAACTTACAAATAAAGCTATGCTCCCTGGCAATGGCGCCAGAAAATAGTCTTGATGACCCACAAGTATAGGGGATCGCAATAGTCTTCGAGGGAAGTAAAACCCAAATTTATTGATTCAACACAAGGGGAGCCAAAGAATATTTATAAGCCTTAACAGATGAGTTGTCAATTCAGTTGTACCTGGAAACAGACTTGCTCGTATCAGTTTATCAGTGGCAACAGTTTTATAGTAGTGGCAGTAGTAAAATAGCAACAATAGTAAAATAAAGACAATAGCGATATCAATAGTAAACAGTAGGATTAAAATGCACATTGTACTCAGAATGACAACTATGCTCTCTTAGACGGTGCATAAAGGTAGAAGGTGAAGACTCAACATAAAAGTAAAAGAAAGGCCCTTCGCAGAGAGAAGCAGTGATTGCAAGTTTTTATAAATCTTCCAAAAATTATGGTACTTACTAGCTTTGAGCTCTCATTGCCCCCATCATAAAAGTCATAATTTCCATTAATATAAGAAGATATGGTAACATCATCATTACACTCACATTGAAAAGGGAGGTGTTTATACCTCCTACAGCAATAAGATCTATCAAAGCAATAAGTAACATTATAAGTAGAGCACACGTTTCTAGCAATGATATGCAATCTATTGATTTGTTCCCATAAGTGTTTCCCTTTTTGTGACATGCGGTGTTCCTCATAATAATTTTGCTGCTCTTCCGTGAACCCACCTGCCAAAAAGATTTAGTTTCAAAGAAACCAACCATTCATAGAAAGCATGATAAAGCAAGACAATATCAGACCAACAAAAATAACAACTATAGTAGGAACTAATTTTTTTGTATTTTTGATAAAACGATGCAAGCAAAAATAAAGTAAAGCAAAATAATAAACAAAGTAAAGGATGTGCGTGCAAAACTCCCCTTGCAGAAATATTCTTTCTCCCCGGCAACGGCGCCAGAAAATAGCTTGATGCGGACGGTGTTGATATATAGATCATCGACCAGTTGGGAACCCCAAGAGGAAGGTATGATGAGCACAGCAGCAGTTTTCCCTCAGTAAGAAACCAAGGTTTGCTAGTCCAGTAGGAGAAAGCCAAACTCCAGAAGGTGATGCTTGCTAGCTTAGTGACACTCCAACAAGGGCGCCGTTTACGACACTTGTTAGCGCGTCTTCAACTAGTAGCAATGCGGAACCTGCACACAACACAACCAAATACTTTGCTCCCAACTTACGATGAGGTTGTCAATCTCACCGGTTTGCTGTAAACAAAGGTATGAGCGTATCGAGTGGAAAGCAATAGTAGTATGTGAGAAAGTAAACAGAGCGAGTAATAGTAAAACGGTGTAACAATGTAAAGGAAATTGGACTGGGGTCCACAGTTCACTAGTGGTGTCTCTCCATAAGATAAATAACAACATGCTGGGTAAACAAATTACAGTTGGGCAATTGATAGAATAAAGATAACGTGCATATGTCAGGAGGATCACTATGAGATTTACTCTGGGCATTACAACAAAATACATAGACCGCCATCCAACTGCATCTATGACTAATAATCCACTCGCGGGGAATCATCCGAGGACCCCGAAAGTATTAAGTTGCGAACAACAGATAACTGCATTAAGCAAAGTGTGTAATGTAAACAAAACGAATGTCCTTGGACACAAGAATGTTGTTTTCTCCCTAGTGGCAACATCACATCTACAACCTTAGAGGTTTCTATCACTCCCCCATATTAAACAGAGGCATGAACCCAACTATCGAGCATAAATACCCCCTCTTGGAGTCACTAGTATCTACTTGGCCAAGATAGCTACTAACAACGGAGAGCATGCAAGATCATAAACAACATAGAGATAACATAAGATAATATTCAGCACATCAACTCAACATAACACCAATATTCATCGGATCCCAACAAACACAACATGTAGAATTACCTAACGGTGATCTCGATCATGTAAGGCAGCTCACGAGATCTAATCATGAAGTACATGGTGGACAAGACAACCATCTAGCTACTGCTATGGACCCATAGTCCAAGGTAGACTACTCACTCATCGCGCCGGAGGCAAGCATGGCGATGAAGAAGACCTCCGGTGGCGATTCCCCTCTCTGGCAGGGTGCCAGGAAGAGCTTCTGGACCCTCCAAATCTCAGGTCGACGACGACGGTGGATCGCGATGTGTTTCTAGAAAATTGATCGGGGTATTTAGGTTTTTCCCGTCGGAGGGTCTTTATAGGCGAAGGGGCGTCGTCAGAAGTGGACCAGGGCGGCCTCACACATAGGGGGCGCGGCCAGGGGCTGGGCTGCGCCGCCCTACTGTGTGGCCGGCCCGTGGCCCCTCTGTGTCTCCTCTTCGAACTTTTGGAAGCGTCGGTAAATTTCTGGATGTTTGGCTTTTGTTTCGTCCAATTCTGAGAATATTTCCTGTGTAACTTTTGTGAAACACAAAAATAGCAGAAAACAGGGAACTGGCACCGTGGCATCTTGTTAATAGGTTAGTTCCAGAAAATGCATAAAAACGCCACGAAGTGTAACGAAACACTAATCAAATGGTGTAAGAACAAGCATGGAGCATCAAAAATTATAGATATGTTTGAGACGTGTCATGAACTTACAAATAAAGCTATGCTCCCTAGCAATGGCGCTAGAAAATAGTCTTGATGACCCACAAGTATAGGGGATCGCAACAGTCTTCGAGGGAAGTAAAACCCAAATTTATTGATTCAACACAAGGGGAGCCAAAGAATATTTATAAGCCTTAACAGATGAGTTGTCAATTCAGCTGCACCTAGAAACAAACTTGCTCGCATCAGTTTATCAGTAGCAACAGTTTTATAGTAGTGGCAGTAGTAAAATAGCAACAATAGTAAAATAAAGACAATAGCGGTATCAATAGTAAATAGTAGGATTAAAATGCACATTGTACTCAGAATGACAACTATGCTCTCTTAGACGGTGCATAAAGGTAGAAGGTGAAGACTCAACATAAAAGTAAAAGAAAGGCCCTTCACCGAGACAAGCAGTGATTGCAAGTTTTTATAAATCTTCCAAAAATTATGGTACTTACTAGCTTTGATCTCTCATTGCCCCCATCATAGGCATCTTGAGTGGTTAAGGTTAATGCGAGTACAAATATGAGGTAGATTCTTGACAAATCATAAGTTGAAAATCTCATGTCCCGTGAATACGAGTACTTAAACAATGCTAATCGACTTAGGTCCCAAGCAAGTTCTTGCCATTGTAAGCATACATGTATCATCGAGAACGCCAACAGGGTACCTCTTGCCCGATGACATGGAAACTAGCCCACATCAAAATGACAAGACAAACAGACAATGGACACCTCGACATCTCTTTTATTTACCATTGGGTATAGCTTTTTAATTTGAGATGCGTCGTCGAATGTCCACTATGGTTATGCTGTAAATTTCCACCATGAATGATGCATGGCTTAGATTAGCGGCCCAAGCGTTTCTCTAACACATATACAAACTCCATGAACTCCACAAGTTTCCAACTCCTTTCACACAGATAAGCATCCATAAATAAGAGATCATAATATTAACTTAAATAGAAATAAGTGCAATGTTGAAAGCGTGCCCCATGACAGCATGGCCGAGCTAACACCCAACTTACAACTTGCAAGCATATAATCAACATAAGAGATCCACAATGATCAAGTTTATTAAGTGCAAGAAAGTAAATGTGCCGTCAGGTTCGTGAGAGCTTTACTAACTAATTTTCACATAACAAAAAGTTTAATTTGGAAGATAGATAAAAGCAAGACAAATGTACTTGGAATAGCAAATTGCTAATAGGTAGATATGGTGGACTCTTTGAAATAACTTGGTTTTTGGTAGTTGGATGCACGAGAAGTATTCCATCTCAGTACAGATGAAGGCTAGCAAAAGACTAGGAGCGACCAACTAAGAGAGCAATAATGGCCATAATCATGCATAGCGACAAAACATTATTAACCAAAGCATAAAGTGGTATCACAAGTCAAAAACCAAATGATTATAAAGTCTTGAGGCGACTGGTTCAAGTCAAACATGGTGTAAGCATGCGCCAAGTCAACCCAAATAAAGCATCAAAGGAGAATACCACAATAATATGCTCCCATATAATAAAAACAATGCATGATTATTTCAAAGGCACATTAAGCAATCTCAGTCATTTGAGACAAGTCATGCTACAGAAAAAACTAGTAAGCATATAATCAAAATAACATCAAGCATGACATGCAAAATTCTAAGCCACATTCTAAACAAGCTCCCATTTATACCACTATAAACATGAAACTTTTTACTCTTTTCCAACACCAATCAACCTTTTTGAAACAAATCTTAAAGATGAAAAACAACAAAGACCAGAGGTCTAAACACACCTAGCTACAAAGAACTAACAAGTTCTGAACAAAAATCAAGGCAAAAAATAAAAGCTAAACGCAATACTAGAAAAAGAGAACACTCGTTGAACGATAAGAGTGAAAACTAGAGTGTTCTTGGCAATGAAAAATGGAGTGTGTCTTCTCCAAAAGAAATATGTTGGGGTATAACCATTTATTGCAGCAAACAAAACAACAGAAAACTGAAATCAAAAAATAAAGATGCTCCAAGAAAAACGCATAGTATACGAAGCAATAAAAATATAGTGTCTTGAAAGACGACCTGATATTTTGTCGATGAAGAAGGGGTGCCTCGGGGCATCCCCAAGCTTTGACGCTTGTACTTCTTGGATATTTCTTGGGGTGACATGGGCATCCCCAAGCTTGAGCTTTTGTCTATACTTCATCTCATCTCATCATTCTCCTTTCCCTACACTTGAAAACTTCCTTCATACAAAACTCCACACAATTCTTATGAGCAACATTAGTGTATGCAAGATAGTAAATCCACACTTTGGTTCAGTTTCAACTCAAGTATAACACCCATTAAAGCATAAGCTACTATATCAACTTCCTCAGAAGTTCCATGATCAAAAGAACTCAAAAAGAAAGAGATCAAGAGGCAAACACAAATAGTGGCAGAAATCTATCAAAACAGAATATCTGGTAAAGATCGATTTTTTTTAAATCTTCTGTTGCTCAAATCGAAAAGTGCAAAACTAATGAAAGTTAGACAACAACCTGGGGCATGTGCACAAGAAATCGCAGATCAAAAATACATTCTGAGAATTTTCACAAATTTTTACGGTACAGCGCAGAAATCTATTTCAGGACAGCAACTTCCCCAAATCTTACCTTCCTCCAATTAGAGGTTCTTCTTGGCACAAAAACGAAATAAAAATGATAAGGAGAGGTCATTACAGTAGTAATAACTTCCAAGACTCAAGAAAAACAAAAAGTACTGAAAAGAAAACATTGGGTTATCTCCCAAGAGTGCTTTTCTTTAACGCCTTTGAGCTAGGCGCAGAAAGTGGAAATAAAGTAATTTCAAGTGACGAAGCATCAAGTTCATAAATTTGCTCTAAGGATAGAGTCAAAAAGTAATTTCTTTCCCTTTCTAGGGAAGTTTTCCCTACCTTTCTTGAGTGGGAATTGATATTTAATGGTGCCTTCCTTCATATCAATAATAGCACCAACAGTTCTAAGAAAAGGTCTTTCCAAAATAATAGGACAAGAAGCATTGCATTCAATATCCAAAACAAGGAAATCAATGGGAACAAGGTTATTGTTAACCATAATAAGAACATCATTAATCCTTCCCAAAGGTTTCTTCTTAGCAACATCAGCAAGAGGAACATCAAAATAATAATTTTCAAGAGGTGGTAAACCAAGCATATCATAAATCTTTCTAGGCATAATAGAAATGCTTGCACCAAGATCACATAAAGCATTACAATCAAAATCATTCACATTCATCTCAATGATGGGCTCCCAACCATCTTCTAACTTCTTAGGGATAGAAACTTTTTTGCTTCAACTTATCCTCTCTAATTTGCATGAGAGCATTCCTAATATGTTTTGTAAAAGCAACATTCATAGAACTAGCATCAGGACTTCTAGCAAGCTTTTGCAAGAACAAAATTACTTCAGAAATATTGCAACCATCAACTTCAAAATCATTAAAGGTAGTAGAACTATTGTCTCCCATACTCCGAAAAATTTCAGCACTTTTATTAGAAAAAGTTTCTATAGTTTTAGGCAATTTCGCACAAGGAGTAGGAATTTTCTCTACACCAATCAAAGTAAGAGGATTGCTAGTATTTGAAACAACATCACTAGTGGTGGTAATAGTACAAACCTTCATATTTCTAGCCATCTCATCTTCTCTTTCCCACCTAGCATGCAATTCTGCTAACATCCTAACATTATCATCAATTCTGACCTGAATGGCATTCAAAGTCTTGCTTTCTTTCACATCTTGAGGCAAAACCTTTAGTTTCAGAAATTCAACATCAAGAGCAAGGCTATCAACTTTAGAAGCAAGAACATCAATTTTACCAAGCTTTTCCTCAACAAACTTATTAAAAGCAGTTTGTTTACTAATGAAGTCCTTGAGCATGACTTCAAGATCAGCGGGTGCGCCCCTATTGTTGTTGGAGGAATTACCATAAGAATTACCATTACCATTGGTAGAAGGATACGGCCTATAACTGTTGCTAGCAAAATTGTTCCTATACGCACTGTTGTTGAAATTATTATCTCTAATGAAGTTTACATCAACATGATCTTCTTGAGCAACCAAAGAAGCTAAAGGAACATTACTAGGATCATCATGAGCTCTATCATTAGCAAGCATAGCCATAATGGTATCAATCTTATCACTCAAGGAAGTGGTTTCTTCAACAGAATTTACCTTCTTACCTTGTGGAGCCCTCTCGATGTGCCACTCAGAATAATTTACCATCATATTATCAAGGAACTTTGTTGCGGCGCCAAGGTGATGGACATAAAGGTACCTCTAGCAGCTGAATCCAAGAGATTTCTTGAAGAAAAATTTAGTCCTGCATAAAAGGTTTGGATAATCATCCAAGTAGTCAGTCCATGAGTGGGACAATTCTTTATCAAAGATTTCATTCTTTCCCAAGCTTGAGCAATATGTTCATTATCAAACTGTTTAAACTTCATAATATCACTTCTCAAAGATATAATCTTAGCAGGAGGATAATATTTTCCAATAAAAGCATCCTTGCACTTAACCCAAGAATCAATACTATTTCTAGGCAAAGATAGCAACCAATCCTTAGCTCTTCCTCTTAAAGAGAAAGGAAATAACTTAAGCTTAATAATATCACCATCTACATCCTTATACTTTTGCATCTCACATAGCTCAACAAAATTGTTGAGATGAGCTGCAGCATCATCAGTACTAACACCAGAAAATTGCTCTTTCATAACAAGATTCAACAAAGCAGGTTTAATCTCATAAAAAATTGCCTCAGAAGCAGGTGGCGCAACAGGAGTGCAGATGAAATCATTGTTGTTTGTGCTAGTAAAGTCACACAACTTGGTGTTCTCAGGAGTACTCATTCTAGCAAGACTAAAAGCAGACAAGCAAAAATAAAAACTATAAAGGAACTAATTTTTTTGTATTTTTTATAAAAAGATGCAAGTAAAAATAAAGTGAAGAAAGTAAGCAAAACAATAACAAAGTAAAAGATTGGAAGCGAGAGGCTCCCCTTGCAGAAATCCTCTTTGTCCCCGGCAACGGCGCCAGAAAAATGCTTGATTGGTGGTGCTAGAGACCCAGTTGGGAACCCCAAGCGGAAGATATGATGAGCACAGTGGCAAGTTTCCCTTAGTATGAAACCAAGGTTTAATCGAACCAGTAGGAGAAAGAAACAACTTCCGAAGGTTGATGCTAGCTGGCTTGGCGACGGCTCCAGACAATTTATATATGGCACTTTATCTAGACGTGGAACCTGCACATAACACAATCAAAGTACTTTGCCCCAACTAGCAGTGAGGTTGTCAATCTCACCGGTTTGCTGTAAACAAAGGATTAAATGTATCGTGTGGTAAAAGATATTTGTTTGCAAGAAAGTAAATAATGCTTATAGAAAGTAAACGGTAATATGAATGTAAAAGAATGGACTGGGGTCCACAGTTCACTAGAGGTGTCTCTCCATAAAGATAAATAACATGCTGGGTGAACAAATTATAGTTGGGCAATTGACAGAATAAGGAATGCAAGCAATGCATGTACATGTTATGAGGATCACTATGAGATTCACTTGGGCATTAAAATATAATACATAGACCGTAATCCAACTGCATCTATGACTAATAATCCACCCGCTAGATATCATTCGAACAACCGTTGGGTATTAAGTTGCAAGCAACAGATTATCGCCTTAAGCAAAGTGTGTAATGTAAACAATACAACCATCCTTGAACACAAGATTGTTGTTTTCTCCCTAGTAGCAACAACACATCTACAACTTAGAAGTTGTTGTCACTCTCCCAGATTACTAGAGGCATGAACCCACTATCGAGCATAAATGCTCCCTCTTGGAGTCACTAGCTTCTACTCGGCCAAGATATCTACTAGCAACGGAGAGCATGCAAGATCATAAACAACATAGAGATGATAAATCACAAATCAACTTGACATAGTACTCAATATTCATTGGATCCCAACAAACACAACATGTAGAATTAAATAACGATGATCTTGATCATGATAGGCAGCTCACAAGATCTAAACATGAAGCACATAGAGGAGAAGACATCCATCTAGCTACTGCTATGGACCCATAGTCCAAGGTAGACTACTCATACATCACTCCGGAGGCAGGCATGGTGATGAAGAAGGCCTTCGGTGGTGATTCCCCTCTCCGGCAGGGTGCCGGGAAGAGCTTATGGACCCTCCCGATCTCGCGTCGACAACGGTGGCGGCTTGCAGTATGTTTTCTGGAAAAGAGTTTGGGCCCTAGGGTTTTCCCGTCGAGGGGATTAAATAGGCGGAAGGGCGATGTCGGGGGGTGGACCAGGCGGTCACACCCCCTGGTGGCGTGGCCTGGCCCTGGTCCGCGCCACCATAGAGTGTGGCTGGCCTCTGGTCCGTCTCCTGCTCTCCTTTGGACTCTGTCTTTGTGTCAGGTAATTAGGGACTTCAGCTTTTGTTTCGTCCAATTTCGAGAATATTTCCTGTGTAACTTTTCTGAAACACAAAAACAGCAAAAAATAGGGAACTGACACTGTGGCATCTCGTTAATAGGTTAGTTCCAGAAAATGCATAAAAATGCCACAAAGTGTAAACAAAACACAAAGCAGATGGTGCATAAACAAGCATGGAGCATAAAAAATTATAGATACATTTGAGACGTATCAAGGGGTGTCCACAAGGAGACAATTGGCCAACTTTAGTAGCCATCATGCTTATATCTCTTGTGTGGATGCCCAAAAGGTCTTTGAAGTGCTTGAAGACCCGGATTGGGTTAAAGCCATGCATGAAGAACTCAATAATTTTGAGCGTAACAAAGTTTCGTCATTAGCGGAGAAGCCTGATACGTCCATTTTGCATCACTATTTTGTATCATAATTTACTGGTATTCATTGATATATTTCATATTTAGAGATGATACTTATGTTGTTTCCTCTGTTTTTACATGTTTGATGATCGCTGGAGGATTTGCTGCCGGAGTCAGGATTCTGCTGGAAAAGGACCGTCAAGACACTATATTTTGGAAGATCAGGAAAATTCCAGAAAAATACCAGAAAATTATATTTTACCAAAAGACTTCGGAAGCCAGAAGGATCAGTCGAGAGGAGCCAGGGAGTGGGCTCACACATAGGGGGCACGGCCTGGCCGCGCCGCCCTAGTGTGAGGCCACCCTGGCCCACTTTAGGTCTCGCCCCTTCGCGTACTTCATCGTCCCCGAAAACCTAAGTCAAGGGGGGGGGCTCAGAGATAGACACCGCCGCCTCTGCAGGGCGGAAAACACCAGAGAGAGAAAAGCTCTCCGGCAGAGAGAAATCTGCCGGGGAAATTCCTTCCCGGAGAGGGGAGATTGTCGCCATCGTCATCACCATCGCACCAGACTTCATCGGGATCATCATCATCATCTCCATCACCAGCACCTTCATCTCCACCAGCACCTTGCCATCCTGCTGTAACATCTTGAGTTGAATCTTGTTAAATTCTTAGGGGAAACTTTCCCGGTGTTGATTACTCTTGTGGTTGATGCTATTGAGTGGAACCGTTGAATTAAGGTTTATGTTCAGATTGTTATTTACCATTATTTCACCTCTGATCATGATCCATATGATGTCTTGTGAGTAGTTCGTTTAGTTCTTGAGGACATGGGAGAAGTCAAGTCGATAGTAGTGGAATTATGTTGAGTAATATTTAATGGTTTGATATTTATTTGTTGTGGTGTTATTTCACTAGTGGTGTCATGTGAACGTCGACTACATGATACTTCACCATTTATGGGCCTAGTGAGATGCATTGTGTATTTGGCTGCCAATTGTGGGGTTGCTGGAGTGACAGAAACCTAAACCTCCGTTGGGAAACCATTGCACCAGGGAGCGTAGGATCTTAGAGTTTAAGGCTGTGGTTAGATTTATCTTAATTACTTTCTTGTATTTGCGGATGCTTGCAAGGGGTATAATCACAAGTGTGTATTTATCCTAGTAAGGGTAGTGCGCTAGCACAGGTTCACCCCCATAACACTTATCAAACCAGTAAAGATTATTTAGCGATATGAAGCAAAAGCACTTGACAGAAACTCCCGTGTGTCCTCAAGAACGTTTGGTCATCATAAGTTACACAACCGGCTTGTCCTTTGCTGAAGAAAGGATTGGGCCACTTGCTGCAATTATTCCTATTGTCTTTTATTTACTCGCACTTTATTTATTTGCATTACCAAATACCCCTGAAAACCCGTTTGCTAGTATTTACAGTGAATCCTTGACCAAAACCACTTGTCAACACCTTCTGCTCCTCGTTGGGTTTGACACTCTTATTTATCAAAAGTACTACGATACACCCCCTATACTTGTGGGTCATCAAGACTATTTTCTGGCGCCATTGCCGAGGAGTGAAGCGCTATTGAAGAGTGGAATTGGTAAAGGTAACCGTCGCTGTGAGTATTGTTTTTATTTTTGTCTTTTACTTTTATTTTATTTTGCTATGGAGAATTCTCCATTTGGTTTCCTATTTGGGAACACTTCTACCACTGCTGCACATGTGGATGAACCACCACCACCACCACCCGCTCAAGTTGATCCTTTTAAAATACCTATGAAAATTGTTGAGCGTGTTATGGATAACTGCTATTCAGGAGATGGAACTGTCCATCCGGGTGATCACCTACTATTTATACATGAATTATGCGAGTTGTTCAAGTGTGCAGGTATTTCACCAAGCTAGGTCAAGAGGAAGCTATTCTCTTTATCATTGAAAGGCAGAGCTGAGGAGTGGTATCGGCTGCTTAAAGATGGTTCATCTATTGCATGGGAGGAAATTGTGCCTCTCTTTTATTCCAAGTTTTATCCTCCAAGTGAAATTCATAAAGACCGTAATCGGATATATAACTTTTGGCCTCATGATGGAGAGAGTATTGCTCAAGCGTGGGGGAGATTGAAGTTACTAATGCTCAAATGTTCCATTCATGAGCTCCCCAATAATATTGTTATTGATAATTTTTATGCGCGGCTTACTCTTCCTGACAAGGATTATTTGGATGCTTCTTGTTTTGGATCATTTACTCATATGAAGGAAGATGCTAAGTGGAATCTCCTTGACCATATCCAAGAAAATGCTGAAGGATGGGAAAACGACAAAGGTAGGAAGTCATGTATAAATTATGATTATGAATGCATTAAAACTTTTATGGGAACCGATGACTTTCATAGTGTTAGCATTGCTTATGGTCTTGATTCTCAAATACTTGCTAATTGTCTTAAGGCTTTTGCCTCTTATCTTGATGTTCCGAAGAAAGATTGGAACAAATATCATGCGCCTTATAAAGATTCTATTAGTCATATTCCTGCTGCAGCTACTGAAGTTTGTACTGTTGATAGCATTGTGCCTGAACCTTATTTTGAGAAGACACCTTTCCCTGCTAAGGTAAAAAAGTATTCTACTTTGGTAAGTGTGTCTAATAAAAGCACAAAGAAAGCTGTAGAGCCTGACGAGCAAATTACTATTAAGTCTCCTGTAGCTATATTGAAGGACATTGTTACTAAAGATGTAGGGGATGAATATATTCTTTTTTGTGAAGATGCTTCTAACATTCTCTCACATCCTAAAAGGCATAGGAAAACAAGTGTTCCTGTTATTTCTGTCAGGATTGGAGATCATTGCTATTATGGTTTATGTGACATTGGTGCTAGTGCAAGTGCCATCCCCTTAGAGCTTTACAAAGAAATTATGCATGAGATTGGCGCTTGTGAACTTGAAGATATTGAAGTGGTTGTTCAGCTTGCTAACAGAGAGACTATTTGGCCTCTTGGTATTGTTCGAGATGTGGAAGTTTTATGCGGTAAGACTAAATACCCCACTGATTTCCTAGTACTTGGTAAGGAGGCTAGTAAAACTTGTCCTATTATTTTTGGTAGACCCTTTTTGAATACTTGTGGCGCCGTGTTAGACTGTAAGAAGGAGAAATTTTTCACTAAGTTTAATGGAGAGTCTTATGATTTTAATTTTTCCAAGTTTGCTAAGACTTCTTATGAAAATAACATGCCTAATGAAAATTTTCGAGTTGAACAGCTTGCTTCTATTGCTCTTGCTCCTAATAATGCTTTGCAGCAATTCATGGAAGATCATGAGAGCGATGTTTTCGGTAAGGAAAGAGAAGAGATTGACGATATTTTCCTTCGTCAACAACCATTAATCAAGCACAATTTACCTATGGAGGATCTTGGTACCACTTTGCCACCTAAGGAAGATCCTGTTTTTGAATTGAAACCTTTACCTGATGATCTTAAATATGCTTATATTGATGATAAGAAAATATATCCTGTTATTATTAGTTCTAAGCTTTCAGGAAAGGAAGAAGAAAGGTTATTGGAGATATTGAGGAAACACCGAGGAGCTATGGGATATACTCTTGATGATTTAAAAGGGATTTGTCCCACTTTATGTCAGCATGCTATTAACATGGAGAAAGACGCGAAGCCGGTTGTGGAGCATCAACGCCGCTTAATTCCCAAGATGAAGAATGTGGTAAGAAATGAGGTATTAAAGCTCCTTGATGCTAGTATTATTTATCCTATTGCTGATAGTCAATGGGTTAGTCCTGTTCACTGTGTTCCTAAGAAAGGAGGTATGACTGTTGTGCCTAATGAGAATAACGAGCCTATTCCTCAAAGGGTAGTAGTTGGTTATAGGATGTGCATTGACTATAGAAAAGTTAACAAGGTTACTAAGAAAGATCATTATCCTTTACCGTTTATAGATCAGATGCTAGAAAGGTTGTCTAAGAAGTCGCACTTTTGTTTTCTTGATGGTTATTCCGGTTTCTCTCAGATTGCTGTTAGAAAAGAAGATCAAGAGAAAACCACTTTTACTTGTCCTTATGGAACTTATGCTTATAGACGCATGCCTTTTGGTTTATGTAATGCTCCTGCTACTTTTCAAAGATGCATGTCTGCTATTTTTCATGGTTTTTGTGAAGAAATTGTGGAACTTTTCATGGATGACTTCTCCGTCTATGGAACTTCTTTTGATAATTGTTTGCACAATCTTGATAAAGTTTTGCAGAGATGTGAAGAAACTAATCTTGTTCTTAATTGGGAGAAATGCCACTTTATGGTAAATGAAGGAATTGTCCTTGGACATAAAATTTCTGAAAGAGGTATTGAAGTTGACAGAGCAAAAGTTGAGGCAATCAAGAAAATGCCCTGTCCCAGAGATGTTAAAGGTATTCGTAGTATTCTTGGTCATTTTGGTTTCTATAGGAGGTTTATTAAAGATTTCTCTAAGATTTTGAAGCCTCTTACTAATCTTCTTCAAAAAGATGTACCATTTGTCTTTGATGATGATTGTAAGGAAGCTTTTGAAACTCTTAAGAAGGCTTTAACTACCGCTCCTATTGTTCAACCACCTGATTGGAATTTACCCTTTGAAATTATGTGTGATGCTAGTGATTTTGCTGTTGGTGCTGTTCTTGGACAGCGCGTAGATAATAAGTTGAATGTTATTCATTATGCTAGTAAGACTCTTGATGCTGCTCAAAAGAATTATGCTACTACTGAGAAAGAGTTTCTTGCTGTTATTTTTGCATGTGATAAGTTTAAATCTTACATTGTTGATTCTAAAGTTACTATTCATACTGATCACGCTGCTATTAGATATCTTATGACTAAGAAGGATGCTAAGCCTAGGCTTATTAGATGGGTGTTACTTTTACAAGAGTTTGATTTGCATATCGTAGATAGGAAAGGTGCTGAAAATCCTGTTGCTGACAAT